>VYZV01011972.1:101838-159750 GCA_013401275.1 Pandion haliaetus | reverse complement strand
TGCAACTTTAATCTAACACTCAAATTATAAGGGAACGACTTGGAAAGAGCTAAAGGCTATTTGCAGGTTCAATATATTCACTTTCCTCTCAACAGTGATCAAAGTTTGGAACTTCACATGTCTTTGACTGGTGTAAGAGCTAATTTGGAGGAGCTGCAAAAAATACTGTTATACCCCCAAGCTACAGCGGTTTCATAATTGGAGTCTTAACACCTGTGAATGAGTGAGCAGCTGCTTGCATTGCACAGCTCTCAATAGGTTTACATCATTGCATTTGTAAGGGTTNNNNAAGGGTTAAAAGTCAGTGAAATGGTCTGAACACTACGACAATTTACGCTTCTATTTTCTACATAAAGTTTTCTAACTGAAGTAGTTCTTGTTTAATTGGTGAATATTACTTTAAAATGAGACGCAAGATTGAGAGTCTTTTTTGCAGGGATATTTCAGTCACTGTCAAGCCCTCCCAGTAAGTTCATGCCTGCCTTTGTTCCACATATTATTATCTTTTTATCTTGAATTTTCTTGAGTTTACTGATATTTTCTTTTCCTAATCTATCCTGAAAGCCATGCAAAGTCTACAAAGTTAGGTCCAAAACCTATTTAGCCTTGGGGTGACACATTAAAAAACAAGGTGCTTTTCTTTTTTTCCAAAAAGGCCACCTTTGTATGTGTAACAATTACACTGAAACAATTGTAGTGAAAGCCCTCTATCAAAACAACCACACCACCTTTGCATTGCTGTTTTTCCTCTGTCGGTCCTTGAAATGACCTTGGTTTAATTACCTGCATCTCAATGAGTGAATCTACATAGAAAGTGAAGGTTAATTAATGAAGGATCGTTTCTTACTTTAAACCCATCAGGCAGTGGCTGACAAGCAAGTCTGGTCCATGCAGTATTATCCTATATCTCATTAGAAATGGTCAGATTGATGTGCTAGCTCTGGTCTAGAAAAAGGAACAGGACAGTTTGTTAATGAAGAGAAGTGATGGTACTCTTGCAAAAAATTCAAAAGCCTGTGTAGGAGTCCATTATCACTAAGGTTGTTGAACTTCAACTTTTTCCACTAGCTTCTTAATTTCAAAAGAGTTTCATTTACTCATTTTAAACTTATCAAACTTCAAAGTTTTCCACCCAAAAGTTACTGTACTTTTTCTACCTGAATGAATCTAGCTAAAATTGGCAAGATAATTAGATCCACTCTTGTATATTTGTGTAGCTGTCACAAAACCCACTCAGGTTGCATCATTTTAAATCTGGTGGCTACAAGAATTCATACTCTTGACCTGTACTTCTAGATCTCTGAGGGAATCCTTGCCTAGGAGTGCATCACTATGTTTTAGAGCTCAATGCCACTCTGTTAGCGTTCCTTGTGGTTTCCAGCAAACCACCCACAGACGTGGCTGAACCAGCCTTCCCATTAGGATGTGCGTTCTCATACGCTCAAGAAAGCTATTTTACAGCTCTATAAAGGAGGAAAGTAATGAAGCAAACTGAGGAGGGTCTTACTGTCATGCTGTCATCCCTGTAGGTAAATCAGTGATTAAATAAGGGTTACTTTCAGCTACAGCACATTGAGCAATGGACCAGGCCTCCTAATCTACTACTGCTCTTGTCTCCAGCAGACCACACATTCTTACTGTGAAAGCTTCAACTTTGCTCATGAGAGGGTTTCAGGTTTTTCTCCAAAACAAAAAAAAATTGTTTATTGTGGAGGTGACAATGAGGTGAAGCTTGGAGTTGTACTAAGACTTGAACACCAACATCCTTACTGTGGAGCAGCCCATGGGTGTAAAATACCCACAAACAGCACCGAAGGCCAAAACAAAAATCCAGAAAATAAGAATTGGAGGAAGATAGTTTCTCAAAGCAGCTGAAACCAAAGTTCAGAAGTTTTACTGATAGCCCTGAAAGCCCTCTGTACTTATGCTCATAAAGAGACAGACATGTACCGCACGTAAATCTTTTCTTTCCAATCGTTCATGTTGTCGGTATAAAGTAACGTGTTCATGATTTTAGAAAAACATTTGCCATTTGTTTATTTCAAAGACCATGGTGGAGAATGTATTTTTAAGACAAAAACACAGTGTCTTACTTCTGGCTGTTGCTTAGTATGATGGAGGTAATTTGGTCCTATGTCACTTGGAACTTTTCAAAACATAAAGTGAGACTCAGTTTACACAGAAAGTCTTTTAATAGACATTTGCAGACAGATTGATTACACCTGCAGTGATTAATTGCACTCTTAACACATTGGATTGCAAAGATCAAACCAGAACCTATTTCAGCATAGGACCTTACCTTCAAAAGGCATTACCCCACTGGAGTAAAGAGCATGAAGATTTCTAGACACTGTAACCAGATTAAAGGGATCCAGCTTCACCCATGAAACCATTTTGGGCATTTGGGGGTTCAAAGCACTGATGCATTGAGGTCAGAAGGTGTTTTCCTCCCCCCCTCCTTTTTTTAACTTGGCAGTCAGGCTGAGTTCATAACTACCCACAGTGCAGACACTAGGCAAATGTTTGCCAATTTTCACATCATTGACAAGTTTTCCAAATGCAAAAGTGGTCAGAGAGGCAAACACTTCTTATGCTGGTGAGCAAAGAATATACCAATACCAGAGGTTTGTTTGCTTCCGTGTTTTGACTGTATTTGATCTTGCAAACATTACAGATTTTGGCTGCCTTGGAGTTCGTGAGGAAAACATTGTGTCTTTGCTTTAGGTTATAATACGCTCTTCAGCATCTTGCAATTCCTCTACCTTTTTTTAACATCTTCCCTTCTCAGTCTTATCCCCTGATTAAGAAATAATAACAAAACAAGTCTAAAAAATTTGATCTTTTTTCATCATCGCTTTTGAAGGTTTACATAAACAGAGGTGGGACTGAGCTTAGAGGTAAAACTTTTCTTTAATACACATTATATAAAAGAATTTTTTTATAGAGATTTAAATGGTAAATTGCTCCCACCTTATCTGAAGTGGAAAATGCCAGGTGTGATCATGCTTCTGTCTGTTCCATAAAATGTGACTTTTCTATATGCAGAAATATTAAGAATTGTTTCTGGTTTGGGCATGTGCCAGAATTTAACTCATCACACTTCTATGTTTTCAAGTACCGGGAAAAAAAAAGATATAAAAATGATATAAAAAGTTTTCTGTAACTGTGAAACAGAGCTCATTTACCTTTGTAATTTCCTATTAATTTACTACTAGGATTCATTTTGCATTTAATTCAGTCCTCTAATGGCTTAAAACTGTGTCTTTGGTCTTTACACATTTGTGGTCTCAGTCGTGTCAAGCGTTTTCATCTACTTTATGTTCATTTATTTTAACTTTTAGTGGTCTTCTAGCCAATTCTTTATCCTTTTTATTACAAGAGCATGAAATTTTATAATGCCCTAGAGCTTTGTTAGTCAGCTGCTACAAGGTTCTTAACCTTAGTTAATTTATTCTTTCACTTTTGACTTTCAGATATGGAGCATGCTTTAATATTTTGGTTTTGAATATGAAAGCAACTTTTATTAAGTAGGTTTATTGCATTAATAGATCCTTATTTCATTTTTACAGTAGTGTTTAGGTATCCTGCAAGCCATAGAATGTATAATTTTACATAACGATTTATAATTTTTTGTAATATAATTTAAACTTTACTATATTAAAATATTGCTAATATAAAAATCATAACATTGTTAGATAATTTTACTAAATAATCATTGTAAGCAAGCATAAGAATGTTCTTTTTCATTGTAAAACCTGATTTTTTTTTTTTGGTTGCTTATTACATTAACAATTCCTAAGCAATGGCAGTTTGCTTATGTACTGCAAAATAAAGGGGAAACCACAAAAATTATCACTTGCCTTAATTTTACATGATTATTCCGAACACATCTTGTATCCCCATCAAGTGACGTAATGCTGGCTGCTTTTGCAATTTGGGTAGTCCCACAGGAATTCATTAAATCCCTACAGCCATGTTATTATTCTAGAGTTTCGTATTTTTATCTTTCAGAAGTAATTATTCACATTCCTAGCCAGAGAGCAAAGCTTGGAAATCTAAATGCTAGTCTCCAACTTGAAAAGGCTAATGAAAAACAAAATATTACAAGGAGGGAAAAAAAAGCCTGTTCATTGTTACTTTTAATTCCCCTTATTCTAAAGCTCATATTCAAATTTTGTTGGTCTGACTCACATTTATACTTGGAGTGGGACCACTACATAAATAAAAGAAATATCAAACTCAGAAAGAGGAATTCTGAATTTGTTTGGGACCTGTGTCTGGACCTAATTTGAAATCCATTGAAATGAAGGCATAGGCTTCATTTTGTTGGAAACTTTTGTAGTCCCTGATGAAATGGCCAGTTTAGAAAGATTTTCTTGTGAAATTCAACCTGCTTCAATCCAAGGAATGTAACCTGCTTCTTTTCACTTAGGTGAGGCATAAAACATGCTTTCTACATAATGTTTTTTACCCTTAAACATCACCAAACATCATAATGTACGCTTTAATTTGTAATCTGTCTTAAATCTCTGTTGGTATTCCTCTTCTTCCTCTTACTTTTTTGACACTAAGATATTTTTATTTTGCTCATTTAAATCATCACACTGGTGCTCCCAGCAGTGCGTCACTTCTGAAGATGCTTTAGGAAACAAACGCAGATGGTGCCCTGGCCCAGAAATGGTTGCGCCCTCATCAGAGCTGAGTCTGGACACAAGCGAGGGTTGCCTGAAGGTCTGCACGAGCCCTGCACACCGTTTTTACCCCATATCCACTCAGCTGCCCGTGATGGTCCGTCAGCCTGTGCAGCACCCATCTGGAGTTTACTAACAGGGATCAAAGATCTGGACAGGAAAAAGCGAAAGCTGAACAGCAGAGAATAAAGGTGGTATTAAGGAAAGATTAGATATCATCTTAACTGAGTTACTCAAGATTAAACATGATCAGATTCTTCAGTCTCATTGAAGAAGCATGTTTTGAAGACAGAGGCTCAAAGGTAAAGAGGTTGGAGGTGTAGGAAAGCTGCAGCTCAGATGGTGCTGTAATATATCCAGCTCTAAATGTCATGGCCTAACCCCAAACATTATTATGAACACAATGCTGACAGGCTTGCTTGCCTTCTGAGTCTTCAGAGTGTGCGGAGTTCACGTTGTCAACTCTTCTTTTATGGACAGCTACAAAGCACTAGCCTGCTTCTATTCTTAAATGACAGATAGTCTCTGAGAATACCTTGGCTTCGGCAATCCAGGCCCCAAAAAGTTTCTTGACAAAACCACGGCAGGCAGCAAGTTCTGCGTTGAATAGAGAAGATGCAGAATTTACCATCTGAAAAAAAGACAAACATCATGACCAGGCAAATGACTAAACTTGCGCAGTTATTTAAAAGACTTAAAGATCTAACCCCGAAGTTGAACAGTAGGTGCAGCACTAGGAAGTTGATCTAATCCACCACATACAGCAGTCAGGATTGGGAAGGATCAGGTTGCATGTAATGTGATTTGAGGCATCTGGGAAAAATGCATGTGGAAATAAACACGTGCAGGGAAAAACTCTTGTGGAAATAATCTCACGTGGGGAAAAATTCACGTGGAAATAATCTCACATGGGAAAAACATGAGGAAAAGCTCACATGGAAATAATATTGCAGGGACATAAACTCACAGGGAAATAATCTCACGTGGGAAAACTGTGCATGGGGGAAATCTCATGTGCTGGAAAACTCCCATGGAAATAAACTCATGTGGACCTACCATTGCATGGGAAAAAATTGCATGGGGAAAACTTGTGTGGGAAAAACTTACATGGAAATAAACTCTCCTGGGGAAAAACTCATGTGGAAAAACATGTGAGGAAAACTCCTGTGGGCAAAAGCTCACGTGGAAATAAACTCTCCTGGGAAAAAAATTTGTGTGGGAAAAACTTGCATGGAAAAAACTTGGGGGGGGAAAACTCACATAGGTGGGAGAGACACCTGCTCTGCATTTCCTGTCTTTTTAATACCTTAGGGATACCTCACTTAATAATTTAGCGCTAAACCATTTAGCATTTTAGCCCATCATCTCTTATATTACACATAGGATTTCAGTAATGTCTGATAAAATTATGTGTTAGCTGCCTTATGTGTGTGTAAAACTTAATAAGTCTTCTTCCCCCCCTCAAGTTTAATAACTGATTTCTTACATTTATGGATGTGAAATTTTATTGCTCATGGATATAGTTTGAACCTAAATCTTCATATCTTATAAATTGATTTTTAGTTTCCTTTTTGACCTTATGAATTTCAATCAGACATTGACCTCTTGTTGCTCATGAATCTGACTGATTTAATGCCATATAACAATAATACTGTAGAAAAGCATTATCGTAAGAGCCCACAGGGTTTGCTGAAACCCATAACTAGATTTTGGAGGCCTCTAGCAATAATAATTCTTGACCCAAGACTATTCTCTAATGCCTTCATCCTTTACTGTTCTGGACTGGCCGATCCTTGTTTTAGTACATTCAAGGAAAGTGGTGGAAACTCCCAGGAGGTTATGAGCTAAAACTGTATGGAGAAGATAATGCTGAACATACTCCAGTAACGTGAAGCTTATAAAAGACCAATTCTGTCTGGGATTTGTCACATTTTGAGGTGACAGGGGAAGACTATTTCAAAGGAATCTTTTGTGACAAAAATTAGTATTTACTTAGGGTTTAAGGTTTTAAAAAAATAAAAATTTAATACTGATTGTCTTTACTGGAATGTATTGTTACTCTTCAGTCCATCATTATGGCTGCAGCCTAAATAGAGGACTTGAATGATTACTGCTTTGTTTCCTTGGCTGTGCTAATTTAATTTCATTTAATTTCATTTAATTGCTTATATGCTTTGGTTTACTGAATAACTGGGTGTTCATGTTCATTATTTCTTATTAAGAAAGAATCTTAAAGTGAAAACAAAAGTGTGAAGGACATGGGACTGTGGCATTAATTTATGAATTCTGCATGTGACTGACTTTGGGCATGAATGTTTACTGTATGACTGTATTTACTGTGCATGTACATATATATATGTATGTGGGAGCTTTATTTATTAACTGGTCGCTAGGAAATAAGTAGGGACTCTACACCAAAAAATTCAGATAAAACTACTTCTGGTAAACAGGGCAGGGGGTTAAGAAACAACGTATGAGCTATGAGCTGTGAAATACTCCTTCCAGACTCCAGCCAAAATTGTACAGGTGTTTCAGCATGACAAGGGGCAAACAGATCAAAAGGGCTATAATCTGTTAAAAACTCCTGTTCTAAGGCAATGGTCAGTTTATCAGGGATTTATTTATGAGGAGCAAACTGACATAGTCACTGTCTTGGAGGGCTGAAGGATAATAGGTCTTAAGTATCCAGCATTATGTAAAACTTAGGTAAAAGAGTGAGAGACCGCTTATATTAATCCTTTTTGCTTATGCTTCGTTATATCCTTGCTTTTACTAGTAATGTTGCCTCAAAGAAAGGCAGAACTTGCAGTCTAACATGAGAGTCTACGTTGCACATCATTTTGATTGCAGACTTGGATCCAGAATACATGTGGCTTATGAAAGCCTAAAATTGTCTGGTCACTTTACAGTGATCTGTGAAGCAAATCTCAAGCCATAGTTCTGCAGGACATGTGCTGACCTGGTCATATCTATATCCTTTTATGTTATATTACATGCAAACGCATACAGGCAGAGATGCTCTTGCATTACATCCAGCAACCATTATTTGATGTTGGAAGACAAGAGTAATGGAGGATGGTTCTGTACTTCTCGTTAAGGATATCATGTCCTTGATGCTTTGTATTTAAAAATTAATTAAAAGCAAAGACCTCTTCATGGCAGTCCAGAAACATGCTGGCAAAGAGCCATGTCCATTCATCTTTCTCTAGAGAACTATTCTTCGCATACTGATGGCACTGGACATTATTGGCATATCTTGTCTGCTTCATACAACAACTATCAGACTGAGTTTCCAAGGCTTCTAGTGCAGACATAAAGTTAAAACTTGCATTCCCACAGTGCAACTAAAGTTGCTTAGGGCTTTCTCCAGACATCGCTTTTCTTATACGATGGAGAGTGTAAGATGAGGGCTTGCGTTAGTTTTGAAGAAAGGATGTCAAGCGTTGCCTAAGGACCAAAAGTTAGACTAGATTTAATCCAGCAGTGAATTCAGATTTCACATGCTCTTTTTTGTAACAGTACGATACTGCTTCCGTATGTACTGGGTAGTGAGCTTTTAAAGTGAGAACTTTGTGTCTGGTATATTAATGTTCAAGGCTTTCCAATTTAAACATAGAATACAATAGGTGAGTAGTCCAAAATATAAATATATGAGCAGAGCCGTATGGTATTACTACTCTGTTTATGGTGCTTAAGAGTCAAAACCATGCCAAGCCATTCTGTTCTCTTATAAACTATTTAAATTATTTATTGACATTTAAAGCTAACAATTTTCTGTGTTTACTCCAGTTTGTGTTGTATCTGATATGAATGAGGCTCTGTGGGCCTTGCATTTTTATCTAATTTTCTCAATGTTGGCAATAATTTTGCTGTTTCAATAACTGATTTTATTCACCTGCTGCTAAAAACACATCATGTTGAATTACATACCCTGCACAGATATTGTTGCAATTAGCAATTACAAAATATCACAACAGAAGTGTACAAAGGTTTAGAATCTAAATTTTTAACTGTACATAATCATGTACTAATTTGCTTAAGCATGTGCCAACAAGTTCTGTTCATTTGTATGTACTGTTTATTGATCTGTGTCTGCAGACGTAATTGCACGTGTAAATTTGGAGCAATGTCTTATGAGCATAATCCAAAATTCCACGTATGTCCTCATGCCCAGTGTTTCTGACTGTCTGGTCGACTGCCATCCAGCCAGTCAGAAACACTGGGCCCATGGGCTTGGTGGAATTAAACCCACCTGAATTCAGTGCATGTCTTTTCTCAGTTAGAAAAAGATTACTGACACTTTTTTTGAAGATGCTGAGTTCATGAATCATTTCCCTTCCACAACCAAGTATCTCCAAGGTAAGATTCAGCCAATTTTTGGGGTACCAATTTACTTCCCTCCTCTTACCACACCTCTGCTAGCATTTCCAGGTGTGACAGATGTCCCCCATCACATGGCAAGAAAGCATCTGTGACACTGTGTAATTGTCTTCAGGATGTAGCCAGAACAAATTGAATTTGAATTTAAACCAGTGTAGGGATAGATGGTTTCCAGGAGGCCTCCTGGACCCACTGGAGTGTGTAGCTTCTCTGTCGGTGTAGCTGCATGTGGGTCACTCACCAGCAGCATCTGAACATCCTGCTTTGTTAGTGGGAAATGGAGAGCTGTGCAGATGGGAGGCTCTGTGGGAAGTGCTGGTCTGAGCAAGGCAGGGCATAGGCTTGAGGAAATTGGTATGTTTGAATGGTGGTCCAAATTGTAAGGATATTTTTTTCCCTTTAGTATATGTGGCACACATAGAAATTGCCTATAGTGTCATATCTCTTTTTAAGGAAAAAGAAAAAAAAAAAAAGAAAAAAAGAGGAAAGAAAAAAGAACAGGAAAAAAAAAATACAGACGGGGGAGAAAGACCGGAAACATTTATTACTGCTGTTTCCATCCACTGTCTTGATACAATACTAAACAGTCAGTTACTGGGGATCAACAGCTATTTCTAATTTTTTGGTTCTCCAGCAACTAGAATCTATTTTGATTTCTTGGTGTCCTTTCTAGTTATGCTGTATTACTCATAACTGCAGCGCAGTGGTAGCTGCCAATACAAATTTAGTCTTTTCTGTTTATTCTGTACTGTCCTGTCAAAGCAGATAAGTCTGCTTTGCATTAGAGCTCAAAAATTTAATTGTGGGAAAATGATGAGTCACTCCAGCTAAGGTAAACCAATGTCTGTGTCAGGGTACGTTCTTTTGATGTACAGAGCAACGAAACGACATTAGGGCCATGAGCCAAAATCACTAACTCTCACACAGAGGTGTCATTTACATTTCCCTGGGACAACGAGGCTTTTTGAACCAGAGATAAGATTGATTTGGGGTCAAGCTGGGAAAAAAAGAGAATAAAACAGGAAAAAGGAATCTTCCAAGCTTTATTAGCAATTCAAGCCACCCACTTGTGAACATCTAATGAAATTCTCTCAGGAGACTGCTCAGGATAGTCTTTTCCTTTCTTATCCCCCTGAGGTATGGAGACTGGCAATGAAATGATGGGAGTTGCCATCTCTAGGAACCAGAAATGCAACAAAGTTGAGAGGAGCAGACTCAGCCCACAGTTTTGACAAGGTTTGTTAGAATTGCTCTGCAATGATCTCTGAAGGCCTTTTATTTCTTTTTTCCAGGATGGAAGTGTGGCAACCTATAGCTGGTGTTATATATTTTCTGGCATTGTTCTCCATTGCAGAGCTGCATCTCTGAAATCCAATTCATTTCAAGAGAGTTACACCAGTCTGAATACTATGTGTAACGTACCTCAGGAATCAAAGAATTGGGCCTTCTACGTGTCTGGCGGTGCTGTCTAAAGGAAGGACAGCATGAAAAGCCCAGCCAAGCTGTCCTCTGGTGCTACATCAGGCATATTTTGAATCTTTCCCAGGTTGATGTTGCCATTATCTGTCCTTCCCTGACTACTGGAACTGTGGCTGTGAAGATCTAGTTTGTTTTGAGGGTCTGTATCAAATATGCATATCTGAGCTTCATTCACCTTCCTCTGCAGTCTGGTCTGTTGAAGTAGACCTTTTCAAGGACAAATATAGCAAGTCACACAAGACTAAATTAAGTGTCTGCAGGATTTCCTTGTGTTATGATAAATTTCCAGCAGAACAAATAGCAGAAATTGAGTAGAAATGCATGAGGAAAGCCCATGAAGGATTGATAGAAATGAATTCAAAACCTTTTTTTCAGCATAATTTGGGAAAGACACAATAGAGTCCACAGTTTACAAGTAAGAAGCAGTAAGTGAGAAGTATATAACTAGTAAAACAGCTCTCAATTAATTTACATTTTCTGCTACATCTTTATGGTGAAACTCAGCTGTGTGTTAATGGTCCTCAGAAAAATCTAGACAACACTGATGCTCTACTTATACTTCTTATTAAGGGTAAAATTCACCCTATTGAAGAGGACAAGCTTAAGATCTATGCACCCACTTAGTACCACTTATCCCAATTTTCACTTAACAAGGGCGTAAGTAGTGTATACGTCTGGATTGTCCTTCTGCACTAAAGTGAATTTTCTTGCTAGTAAATTAGATTGGTCTGATGTGTGCTTAAAAGGAAGAAAATCTTTGCTTTCATTAGGGGTTGTTCTGGGAAATTGCTGCTTGACCTATAACTTAAAAATTTTCATGTCTTCAAAACTGCTTTGACACTCATACATGGTATATTTACATGATTTACCATTTGATCAAACAGCAAAGTTGAAGTAATGGAGCCCATCAGTCATGAAGGGGAATAAAGTTTTTGAGGGAGCTGCTTGTTCCTTTGCTATTCAGATCCTTCCTGTATTTTAATATACATTTATTTTGACGTTTGAGTAAAATTGGTGTAGAGTGGGTCGAATAGCATCATAAGACCATAAGCATATCCCTCAGCAGAAAACACAGAATGGTGGAATGTAGCTATATATTTAACTTACACATAAGTGAGATAAACATAAACAGGATAGTTTTGCAAGCCAAGAAGTCATGACAAAGTTTAATTAAATGGAAGGTCTTGTGTGCATGCAGACCTATGCATATTTTTCTGTGCTCCGTTCGTTACTGGTGATAGGTCAGACCCACCTGCGTGTGCATCTATCTTGTTGCATGCACAAGTCCTGTGATTGCACAAATACATACCCAGCTACTCCCAGATGCAACTATACAGAGCCCTCTAGCTTTTGACTTTAAAATAGGCAGCTAGTTGTAGGCATATACATTGGGGCATGCACAATACCTTCCTGTGGCCTCAAACGCATGTTTTTATTTGTAGGAACACAGGCTTTGCAAGATATTCCAGTCACAGTTAATGAAGTCCTTAATGAACTGATGGGCCTGTTTCTTATCTCACTTATGCCAGATTTAAACCTATGTAACTCCATTAACTTGTTGAGTTGATCCTAATTTTACATAAGTGTAAAAAAGATGAGAACCAGACGTTTTATGTTCTCATTATCTAAGACAATACGAAGTATGAAGTTCTTAAAAACCTTTTTTCTGTTTTCTATCAGTTACAAAGAGACTTAAGCGCTCCCCCACCTTTGACCCTCCCCACTTTCCCTACGTACCAATTTCTGCAGCTACTTACTCTGTTTTCCAACAGTTAGGCTGATCATGCAAGTTTTGATCTCATTGTGGTTTTCTAACTCCTGAAATGAATTTTGTAAACTTTATTCCTTGTGAGCACATTCCTTCTCACATGAATCAAAACTATGCATTCCTCCTCCCTTCCCACAGAGCCTTCTTCTAACAGTTCAGCCTTCTCCATAACATTCCTAGCTTTTCTCTGATGTAAAGAAATTTCAGGTACAGAAACCAGTCATAGAACATGAGCGTAACATTGTGGAACTGAAGGCAAAATCTTTTTCCTACTTGCAGTTTAACTTCAGTAATATTTAATCCAGGCCTGTTGTTTTCGGCTGATGTTGGACTTTGTCTCTAGTAGTTTACTTTCCATGTGAACTCTGAATTGAAAGATCAGTTTTACCTCAAGGAGACATATTCTGTGTACACAGAGAAAATTATTTCAGATGTTTTGTTTAACTTTTATTGTGTTTTGATATTGCCCTGATATGACATACCATACAGGAACGTACTGTACGCTTCTGTCTCCATAGCCGAGTTCAAATGCCAGCATGAACCTGATCTTCAAGAAATTCAAGGCAATGATTCTTGTGAGAAGCTCATGTATCAGGTACTTTTGCCAGCTCACTCTAACCACATACACGACTGAATGACAGAAGTGGCCAGCAATACAACAGGAGCCCTAGTGAGACATCTGAAATCCTGAAAGCATGAATCCAGGCTGACCTACACTGTGTTAGCACTGGAGTAATGCCTCTGACTTTGATGGAGTCACTCATAATTTTCAGCTATGTAAGATCAAATATATAGCCCAGAGTACAGAAATGTTAACATGGATAGTCTCAGTCAGAGAAGGGATGCTTATTCTAATGGTACCTCCTGTCAGTCAACTCATAGACTAGATGTCACTTATGAGGACAATGGGTCACCCTTTTTCCTCTATTCTGAATATGATTAAAAATATAAAAATGAGAGTTAGAATGGAAAAATGAACTATTAGGAAAATAAATAAGAGGACTGAAAAGAGAAATCAGAAAGGAGAATGAAAGGCAAGTGCCCTAAACAGCACCAAACCAATTACCTCGGGCTTAGCAGAGGGTGAGGTGGTTGTCTGAGCGGCTTGAAATGAACCGCATTACTCAGCTGTGTTACAGTAGGCATTTCCTATTTCATTCTCCCAAGGCTTATGCAAGACTCCTCCAGAAAGTGCCAAGTTTCTGCCAAGGGAGGCAGCGAGAGCTCCAGGATCCCTCCACAGCCAAAGCCAAAGCGCAATGAGGGCAATCCCCCTCCAGGAGTCACATCTGGTGAAATCAGACCAAGTAAGTGAGAACAGAGCAATGGCCATCTAGTAAAGTCGTGTCAGACATACCTAAATAAACACAGAGTTCAGACCACATCTTTCAGTGACTGAGCTGAAAGAAAAATGAATAAAATTCAGGAGGTGAAATGCTGAATAGGTGATTATTTTCCCTTTGTGCAGTCCTGCAATATGCCTGACCCTTTACATTTCTTATAGCAGTGACCAAAGGTTAAAATCAAGGCTAATATCCCTTTTGTGCTAGCTCACACATAAAAACAATTTTATTTTTTTCTGGAAAAGAAAAGAGGACCCAGGTCCCACCACCATAAGGTAGAAGACTTTTCTGTACCTAACTGCAGGCCCAGTCTTAAATGTGCTGAAAGCTCATGTCAGTTTAAAGATACATGAATTCTGCTCTCTGTCATAACCTTATGATGCCAAAAAGACCTGCATCTTCAAGTGACTGCTAACATGATGGGTTTCAGTTCTGAATTCCAAAGTGAGATGCCTCTGTTTAAGGACCAGCTACTCAGAGATGCACTTGGAGCCCTGCAATTGCTTTTGAAATCAATGGGCACTTACTGTAAGCACTGCTAAAATACAGTCCTGTGTCTCCCATACTGGAATTTTTTAAATTGAAGATACCTGAAAGTTACAGGACACTTCAGAAAAGGTAAGCTGGAGATGACAGTGCTTTTTAAAGCACAGCAACACCTAAGCATGACAAATATTATAGAAGTGCTAATGCTGTTTGGCAATTTCCTGTAAGGTCTATGGAGTGGAAATTCAGTTCATTAACTGATGCTGATACCTTCAGAAGTAATTTCAAATTGTTTTCCTGAAATAAGACTTGAACCCAGATGGCAGAGGTGAACCTGCTTCGCTAGCCTCCAACAAGAGATGTTATAGGTTCAGAAACAATATTTATATGCCAAAATCCCAATCTCTCTGTCTTTTAAGCTTATTAAAATTAAAAGCATGACCTGCCACATCACATTACATCAAAACATGATGTAACTTCTTAATTTAAAAAAAAAGTTTTAATTTATGATGTTGTATTATGCCACAGAAAGCTTTTGTTTTCCCCAGAGAAACTATAAATTTTTTACAGCGACTGTTTATCCAGTATCTTTGGCAGACTGAAACAGTGAGCGTTGGCAAAAAGCAGATATTTAACAGCTACTGACGAACAGCTTATGAATCACCAGGCTTGAATCCTGGCACACATCTCCCTGTAGGTACCTTACTGAAATCACCCATCTTCCCTTCACCTCCTTCTAACTGCAGTAACATTGAGTAACTGACTGATCCTGAACCACTAAACTTGATCTACTTTATCCTTTCAAGCCTTTATATTTTTGGAGGAAAGCACTCTTGCTGTAAAAGTGCCACTGCAATAACATTCCAGGACCAGTGTCCAATATGGATTTCCCACTGATTTTGAACAGCACAGGGAAATACTTTTCATTACAACAGCGTTTGGCATTTATATGTTTTTCATCTACAGATATAAAAGGGCTTTGCAAAATAGCTTTACCTCTACAGTTACACAGGTGGGGGAACTGAGGCATGAGCAATAGAAGATGTCATTGGTAGAGCCAAAAATAAGCTGGTCCAGTTCTGCCCTGCTGGTCCATGTACCTTCCAGATGATGAATTCACAATGTTTGGTTTATTGTTTTACATGCTCCTGTGAGGCAAGCTGGACTACCCTAGGACATGAAAGGCTATATGTTTGTTGGCCTGGGTCTCTCACAGTCTGCTTACTTGTCTGGTGCTTTTTTGGGGGACTGCTCTGGCTGAAGCAAAGGAAGTTCAATGGAACTTGAGAACAAGGACTACTTGTCCCAACAAGGGTTTTCAAGCACTTGGTTTCTAAACAATTGCTTTATAGGGTGGACTATGTACCATAAATCTGTAGCACAGGAATATGGTCATATTGGCTTAACTGTCTTACTAAGACTGGACTTATTTCTCACATAACTGATAAAAGTCATAATGCTGTCAGCCTGTGGTATACTAGCTGTACTCAACTTTTACCACTTCCTAGTTCTATGATCCATAGTGCACATATGGGGTATAAAGCCTTCTTAAAATCATAGCCCCTTAACTAAAAGCTTTTTCTGGGAGACAGTGTGGTTTGAATTATACTGAGGACCCCAAACAGCAATTGCTCTTGGGCCACTGCCTTTGAAATAGATCTATTTTAGGTGGATATTCCTCTTTCAAAGGGGCACTTCTAACCCTATTTATGAGCCTCACTGCTCATACCGAATAACCTAACGGGGGAGTGAAAGCTCCCTGAGTAGTTTTGATGAAAACTCACAATGATGATCTTCATCACACGCAATGTGTTGGGTGAAAAGGGGACAGGTTTTTTTTCACCATTGTGTAGCTGTCACTTTGGGTGCCCTAGTGAGAACCAAACCACAAGGCCATGACTCATTTTTCATGAAAATCCCAGAAGAGTGTCTATTCTATCTCAATGTTGACTAGGGGAAAGTTCTAACTTCAAAATCTGTCCACGGGAAGAGGAAACCATTCCTGACGTCATTTCTAGTATCGAGCACCTTTTCCATTAGTGACTTTTCTCCCAGTGAGAGATTGGCGAATTAATCTGGATTGGTTTTACATGAGATCAAATCTTCAGTATGGTTCCGTAAGTGGTGTGCAAACAACTGCACCAGCAAAACTGTCAGAGCACTGAGTCTCAAATGAGCTGGGAGCTGCTTAAAATATGGTTGTCAATCCACACCTAAAATGTGCTTGCCACACTACAGCCTAAGAGAGGACACTTGGCCAGTGAGAGGAAAGGGAAGAGGTCTCAAGTGAAAATGCTGGATGAAGCTGAGCTAAAAAACTCCAAACTCTCTTGTAAATATGGAAGGAATTATCTTGAATTAATCTCCTCTTGACTTGACATAGGAGGTTTCAAGTTTTATGGCATCTAACATTATTGTTTAAATTTGTTTCAGGCAAGAAACATACTTTTTAAGGTCAGGAATACAGATTTGTTAGATGCTAAGACACCTGAAAAGCAAGAATACAGATTGTAGGATGAATATTTTACGGAGTAATTATTTAAATATATTCAAGTATGAACATCTTTAGATCCTAAATTTAGTATTCCTTAAAAACATAATCTTACAATAAAATCTAGCCCACTCTCACATTGTTCATAACATTCCAATTCTCTGTTTGAACTAGTTGTTTTGAAAAGTTGTGTCTTGGTTGTTTATTTAAAGTGCTCCACTAAAATAAAGTGCCCCACTAAAGTTCCCCCAGACTTTAATTTTTGGCATAACACTTGCACATATGCTGATGATGATATAGGCCTGAAGTTCTCAAAACATGATAGCATACTACGGCTGGTGTGTGAACCACTCAGATGTGATGTGCAGAGGCAGCTCTGTTTCCTATACAGAGCCCTTGCCTAAGCTGTGGGTTAAGCGCCTGCCTGGGGCACATAGCAGCAACCCAGTGACTGCAGGATCCTTCAGCATCTCCACTCAGGAGCAGTCTGTGCATTGAGCATTCACGGACCAGGAGCAACATGGTCCCTGGAGAGGTCTGGCTTGAAAGAGATGACAATGAGTCAAGTAGTTGGGTAAGTAGTTAAGATGTAAGTGGTTGAGAGGTCTGGAGATGCTGCTGGAAGGAGGGAGTTTGTATTAAAATACAGTAAGGGTGAGAAAGGGAGGGATGGACACATGCCTTTGTCTCTACATGTGCCTTGGAAATTAATAAAAAATCAGCAAGCAGTAGCAGTCACTGTTGCAAACTCCTGAGCAAATTTAATTTGGGGAACCTTATTGTTGTAACACAGGTAAGAAATCCATTGGCTCCCCTGAATTACTGGATTGTAAATCACATTTTCAGTTAAGTTCTCTGAATCCATACACCAAGGTGAACTCAGATTTTAGGGTTCAACTATTTTGTTTAGGCACCATAAACAACTGGATCTCAGAGTTTTATGTCTGATTATACCTCTCGTACCTCTGAGCTTTATGTCTCATTATACGGACAAAACAGGCACCTGCAGAAACATGAGCCTGCCCGCATCTGGCTGAAAACAACACGGCTCAAATTTAACTACACCTGCCCTATTTAAAATCAGTGGTAAATGGTTATTACGTTGAAATAGAGATAGCCTCTATTATGTTATGTGAAGATATCATAGAATAGGACAAAGATCTTTTGTTATTCATGGTATCACCAAGCCACCAATAAACGACTTCAATTTCGGATTTGAGTAGGGGCACCTTATTATCAAGTATTGGCCATGATATAATTGTTGACAACCTTCTCTGACCACCTGTCTTCCTGCATGGTCTTTGGGATGTCCTGATTGAACCTTAGCTTGCTCGACTGTATCCAAGAGTCCTACTCTGGATCTTCTGCTCTGCTAACTCAGCAGGATTAAGTACAATGAAGGCAAGAACCGAACTTCCTCTATATGCATCATACACACGTCTCAGTTTATATTGTCGCCAGCTGGACACAAGCAGACGCAGTAGAAAGCTTTAGTCTGTCTTGGAAGAACTTTATAAAATACTTCCAGAGCCCCTCCATGTTTAAAATACATACCATGAAATCATAGGAATAGAGACAGCAAAGAATGGGAGAGTCTAAAGAACACGTCTGTTGGAACAGGTGTAGAGACTCTATTCCTGCTTTTCAGCTCATCTAGACATAAGACACATAAGCTGCTATCTCATTAGGACACTGCTGAACACACAAATGACCACATGTGTGGCTAGACTGCCTTAAGTATATCGACACAGAGCTACTACTGCAGTACAAGTATCACAGGATTGAAAATATACATGTGTAGACCCTGCTACTTTTACCTCTCACCCTCCTGGCTGTAGATGTTTGTGCTGGGAGGTTATGGTACCACCCACTGACAGCAAAGCTAGAAGAACCTGACCCACAATACTTAATACATACTGCTTTGTTTCTGGAGGCTTCAAAATTAGGTGTATCGACAAGACAAGGAGAAAAGGGCTATGAACTCGTAGAAACAGCAGTTGTGTGGAACTCATTACACACTGTTTTCACTTATGAGATGTTAAAGGGAATTTAATTCCCTTAGGTGCCTTCTCTGCATCACTTTCAAGTAGGGTGTGCAAAGATGATGGGGATGGTGCAAGAGAGCTCCAAAACTTTTATACCCTGAGTATTACCTCATGTCTTTCTTGCCAGTAAGCCTACCTAATTTGTGAAAATCCAGCAGGCATTATATCCTTCATGGCAGGCATTATACATGTATTCTTATATTTGCCATTATTAAACATAAAGTTGGAGCCAAAAAATGATCATATATACTGTATTTGGACCTAGGTCTAGTTTTGGTATTTCCAGTTTTCTGGAAGTAGTGGGTAGGAGTCACAGAAGAAATTCTAGTCTCAGCCCTGGGGAGTTAACCAAAGGTTTTGATTTGGACCTTTGACTTATTTTTCCAATTTGTTTCCCTGTTATCATATCCTCTACTGATCTGTACTGAATCTTCCCTAACAAAAAGGCCCTGTTCCATCAAGATTAAAAGCAGAATACTTTAAGTAATTTAGAATACAAATGTGCAATGAAATATCAGCCTGGGTGCTGTTATGAGAAGCAAGAGTGTACAGTATGCTTTATGTGCTTTTAGCTGTTCTACCCTACACTGCAACATGTGCACCCACTCTTGTAACCTTTACTGCTGTGCAAAGATGATCTGTCATTTCTACAAAATATATATATGTATTTATACTGAGGCAGCTTTGAATCCTTACTGCCCTCTAGAGAAATTCTGCTAGAAAAGCCCAAACTGACAGAGTCAGCAAAAAATAATAGCAGTCCTAATCTTAACTACACCAGCTGCGTGCAGTGTTGGTGACAAGATCTGTAGAAACTGAAATGCACTTGAAGGACCCTTTTTCTCAAGCCTCTCACTATCATTGGGAGTTGTGGCCAGACTCAAACACACTTATCCCATTCACTGCATAGGAAAGCTCAGCAAAAACTGAGTTTCCATTATCCATGGGTTTAAGTGAAAAAGAAATGAAAACACTTTTTGTAAAGAAATTACAAGTGCAGAAGCTGCCTTAGATTCACATCACCAGCATGTGATGCTTAAATTATTTAAACTACACATCTGTAAATATATGCTTTTACTTTGTCATTCTCACACTTATATCTTGTATTAAACATTCAAGCCTGATGATCGTGGATGAAACTAGCTGTGACTCAAGCTGCAAGGCTGCACAGGACTTGAGCTAGACCTCTGGAAGAGACTGAAATCCTGCATGTGCAAGTGAGCTCTTAAAGGTATAACTGACCACTTGCATGATTAATTGCTGCAACTCCAAGAGTATTTTTTGACAAGATGTATTTGTATAATTCTGTAGAATGGAAGTATCAGAAGACATGGCAAAAGGTATGTGTTTTACAATGCCACAGGAGTATTATTTCATGTGGTTGGGCCAACACAGAGAAAACAGCAATTGCAGTGTTAGCAATGAATGATAGCACAGTGCACCTAAGAATACATTCAGCAAACTCAGATCCTATTTTTATACTGACAAAAAAGAGAAAAAATGTAAAATGTGTGTCTGTGTGTGTATATTTTTTCCAAAATAGCTGAATCCCTCTATCCTGCAGAATCTTATTCATTTAAAAAGCTGTCAGTGCAAGTTCCTTTACACAGCTCTGCCTTTTCATGCCTAATGGGGTTTGCCCTGAACCAGACAAAGCCTATTAAACATGGCAGAGAAACGGATGATCTGAGAAGCTACTGGAAGCAGTGTTGACTGCCCTCTAATGGCATGTGTGCCATGAGCACACACCTGAGCTCCCCAGGGACTCCTGCGAGGGTACTAGCAGATGTGTTGTCCCAGAGTGCCTTGTACTCCCTGACAGAGAAATGTTCATACCCTGAGCAAAAATGAAAATTTGGTATTGTATATTCAGTTTTTTGGACCGCAACAGCAGGATAGAGGTAGCAAGCACAGTCCAAAAGCACCATCAGCACCAAGGGGAAGATGTACAGTCGACGAAGCCACCGAACTGAAGGGCTGGCTTACTTGGCAACAAAAATGTGTTTGGTATGTGAGTACCAAGCGCTGTGCCTTGCAGCTATCTGTCAACCAAAAACTGTAACTACTGAATAGCATCAGCATTTCATTTCCTTTGATTCTAGGGGGGAAATTCAAAAGGTTTATGGGTTCAGACTGAGTTAAAAGTCCTAACTCTAAATGTGTGCAGAGTCAGAATTTTATAACTGTTTAGCTGATTTGAGCGTGTGCAAATATCAGAGCACATAGGAATGAGCTGGGCATTTAATCTGCAAGTCTACTGAATAATTTGAAACTGTATATATAGAAGAAAATAACCCTCTAATCCTGAGAGTGCAAAGTTCGAATTGTCACACAGAGACAAAAAATAGAAATTATTATTTTTGTTCTTTTGTTACAATAGTAGTAAGGGATTCAGTGCACCCCTCTCTACAGCCAGATTCTCTTACATTATAATCTAAATAAATAAGGTCTGAAAAGGAAATTAAGGTTTCAGTAATGAATTATTCTGACCAGTCTCTAAGCAGCTCAGGAATAGTGCTTCAAACTGAACCCAGATCTTTTGAATCTCAGACTCTTCCCCCATTCCCTGAACCTTTGATGTCCTTTCATGTTCTCTGTTACTTATAACATTTTGCTCACCATATTGCTTAAAATCTCCACTTGAATCAGGGAAAAAAGAAACAGCAGAAATTTTATTCACTTCTAGAAAAAATTACTCAAACTTTTATGAAAATTGAAAAAGATTCTGCTCAGTTTGAGGCAAAGTTGCAGTCAGAGTTTTACTTTATCTGACCCATATCTTATTCCATAAATTTGTTTATTGTCATTTCTATTGATTCTTTCTCTTCTCCATTGAGTAATCTGGAGGTCTGAAAAGGATGAATCAAGGCTTTGAGCTAACAGACAATTTTAGTTATTTAGACTTTTTTTTTTTTATTTTTCCAGTACATTTACTCTGAAGTCAAGGTTTGTTTGCTACCTGAATAGTGACCATCATTCTGATTTTGTTACCGCTGCTTAAAGATGGTTTCTGAAGACCCCACACATGTTTCCCCAGTGCACTGATGATCTGTGGGTAAGCATTGATACAGAGATCAAATAAATGCTAGTTCAGAAATCAAAATTACCATTCCAAAAGAGTGTCCTGCTTGTATAAATTTAGTAAGCTCAGATTTAAGACGATATTCTCCAGGGCAACACTCACCTGCACATGCATGAGTTTTAGTGGTGCCCATGGGAATGGACCAGCGCTATCTGGTTCCACTTAAGAAGGAAGCCCATGTTTGGGGGAGGAGGAGGACACAATACCTCTGTGTCTTCATCACTGGAAATGGCAGAAATGCGTTCCCAAACATTGGTTTTTTTCAGATCATTCACAAATGTTCACCTACATGTTGGCCAGTGCAAGGATGGAAAGAGGAATTGTAACAGTTGGTGGTTGCTGTTGAAATAAATGCGATGAGGGAGTATTGCCTACCTCCCACCTATCTGACCAGCGCATGCTCACGGACAGAGTGTTAATTGCAACTAACTTAGCACTGTGGTCTCCTGGATCCATTAGCATACCTCTTAGCCTGCTGAGAAGGGAACAACGGTGCCAGATTTCTGCTTGACCTGGCAACAAAATCAGAAAGAAATCCTTTTCTTTTCTGAACCTCAGAAAGTGGCTGTTTGACAGTGTCTCCTTTTGTCTCCCAAAGTCCAGAGAGGGCAGTGAGCTTTACAAAGTAGAGGTGAAATGAGTGAATGGACAGCAGTTGCCTCTCACCGCAATGTAACCAGAGAATGCAAAGGTGTGATACTTCCTCTGCTGGAAGAAATACTCCAAATATTCTGACTTCTAGTTAATTCTTCCCTCTCTATTTGCTCTGTGGAAGGAGAACCTACAACAGATGAATTTTAACAAACAACCAACATCATGGAGGCATCTGAACTCGCATCTTCGTTGCCAGTGAGTGTCTTAGCTACCATTAGTTCTGAGGTTCATTTCGCTTTTGACCAGAAAATCTTCTTGAAACTCAAGAAATCTTCCTGACAAACAGTTATTCAAAACTGACACATTTCCACACAATGAATTGGTTTAAATAATCAGCAATTTCCAGTGAAAACCTGTTCATGCAAAAAAATACCCAGATAGCTCTATTAATTGACCTAATCCTGCACTGCTAGTGATAACTAAGCACATGTTAGATAAGGCCTGCTCAGCTCATTAAGAGGACTAACTATCCACAGAAGAGCTTTGGTTTGTGACCATTATCCTCTGAGCGATCCATCTTCTACTACACCATCCCATCAACAGTCCCATATTTGGCTTGTATGTTTATTTTTAAATACTTTCTCACCTTTTCATTTTTCAATTTTCATCTTCTCCAAAAACCTTTCTAACCCGGTTAATAGGGGAAACAGCAGTCTGGTAACTTGTTGGCAGATGAGATAACTTTTCTGTAGCAATTCTCGCTGATCTTCAAACAGCAGGGTACTCTTCCATTGGTTTCCCAGCATAACTGAATATCTAATAAATCTCATCCCTGGCCCATTTCAAACAAATGTTTGCATTTATGTCAGATATTAACTAAATTGGACACTTCAGGGTGGAGTCCAACACTGGCAAATTTTCTTCATGACAGTTGTCAGTTGCATTATTCAAAACAGCTTAATACTGTTTGACTTCTTGCACAAAAATGTAACGTGCTGATAATATCCATTCCCTTTCTTCTGTATCTTTGTCTTTCTCCATTATTGTAATCATGTCCACTGGCTTCTTCCTCTGCTGAGCTTTCAGAGACCTTCCTAATCAACATTAGATACAGTGGGAAAATGGGTGGCACTGGCGTGGGTAAAAGGCTGTACTGTAATTTGAGGAGCTCTACAATCATCTTCACGAGTGACAGCACAACCCAAGCAGCAAATACAGCTCACCCACTCTGGGGAAAAACTATTTGATTTTAGATATAAATGTATTTATATTTATGTGCATATGCTTGTATGCATCAAATATTAATTTTTTTTATTCTAAATTTCTCTTATTTGCATCTGTCCCTGTGCTTCATCATTCTGGGGCTGGGATGGCTTCACACAAGCATTGCCTTTCAGGTGGCACAGAGCAACACCACCCCAGGGAAGAAACTGCGTCTCCAAAAGGCCCAGTTCTCACTCTGTTTCTCCCTGTCACAGGAGAACTGGACCGGACTGGTGTGACCCTGTCACCCCACGTACCAGCCAGTCAGCACTGTAAAGTACTTGGACAGATGTTTTTGGGTGCAGAAGAGTCAGCATCCAGTGCGGATGGCACCCTGCACGTGCCAGGCTGGACAGTCCTGCCAAGGGGTGTTAAAGCCCCCGCAGGCATGCACAAGGAGGTGTCTTGCAAGAACCCTACGCAGGTGAGAGCAAACCTGGGAGCACACCCTGATCCGGGCAAAGATCCAAGACCATGATCCCATAGAGGTGCGCTCTGAGCCCTGACATTAGATGTGACACAAACCACCTCAGATTACTAGCCCCTATAATTTGTAACTCTTATAACAAACCTCCCCATTCCTTTTGATCTGTATATGAGGTCCTTTATGTCCTTAACAGGGGGAAAAATCACCTTGCCTCCTTCAATGCTATACTGGAGGCCACCAGGTTAATTCCATGCTATATGCATGGATAAAAAGGAGGATAAGAAGAAAGAATAGGTCATGCGGTGGCAAAGGTTGAGCAGCTCTGCTTTAAACACTTTATGGGAAATTGTAAAACTTCTAAACAATTTAATAGATTAACTTCCCCTTTCAGTGGCATCAGTAAAACTGAATTATCATCCTCACTTTTAACTGATGCCTAGACCCAATACTCATCCATCAGGGATCATTTAGTGATAAAGCAATCAATCCTGCCATGGTGCAGAGGGGACAAACTATGCAAGATACCATCACCAAATATCCTTTCCATCCCAAAGCATTCTGTGAGTCTTTGTCAATGAAAGTGCATTTGTCTAGCCTTATCTGCTGCAGTATATGTGGAATACAAAGGAAGAAAGTAAAATATGCATTTGATGTACATGTGCAGATGCCAGACATATTATCAACCCAGGAGGACTGCCTTTTTTTCAGGAACTGAACACAGCACCTGATAACCAACCTCTGCACCACCCCATCAGGTACCAAATTAATAGAAATGAAAGCAAACATGAAGCTGTCCTACAATAATGCTGTGATATATGAAGGATTTGAGAGAATAACAAGAGATAATGTTGAAAAAAAATGTGTTTTCTGTCATATCCTTGTTTTAGGAAATCTTCTGTGACTTAAGCCAGAATCTCTAAAATACTGCTCATCTTTTCATCATCAGAGCACACAAAATATACTTCCCTTTAATATTCATGCTTTGACTTCTCACTAGTAACGGTTTTGGGTTTGATGGTTGTTTTTATAACATATTAAAGATTTATATATGTATTGAGAAGAATACAGATCCAAAAGAATTGGAAAAAGTTACAAAACTTTCTATAATTATTTTAATAGACAATTGGATTTTATTAAGGTATGTATAATGTGTACAAATATCATTTGAAGAAATAACTTAATATTTTTTTACTCAGAATATCCCCACTTTAGGTAAGAAATTGTCCATTTCCACTTCAAATCAAGTAGATTTTTAGTAAAAGGAAAATATATAAAGAAACATATAGTAACTTATTTTCTAAAGCAGAGAGAAAGGTTTGATTTTCCTGCTAACTATAACAACATTTCTACATTATTTGACCATAAGGTAAAAAATTAGAATAAGTCTATTTCTCAGTCAGCTATGAACTTTACTAAGACCAAACTCCTTGGATGTCTTGTGAATGATAAAGTGGCTACTGGAGCAAAACAAAACCTTCCCCTACTGCTGCCTAGGAGTTGGGATTTTCATCAACAAACAGGTTCAGGCTAAATTAAGAGGTTCAGTTTAGCAGAGTTCTTCAAAGGCTTTGTAGTTGTTCAACTCCAATTAGAAGTCAATTGAATTGGACACTTAATTCCCATTTGTGTCTATGAAAATCTCTCTTCTATAATGTACTGTGTTACAATTCTAGGCTGAAAAGCAGGTGCACAGAAATGTATAAAGAATGCAATGCATGTACTTATTTTGAGGAGTAAAGAAAATAACAGCTATTGTATCAAATGCTTAGTATTTACAACATTTAACAAAGACTATCTCCATAGCAGTACACAAATAATCAGATAATAACAAATTAAGATTTTAATATCTGTATTTAAGTATGTGACCCAAGAAGTTGTATGATTTTTATGTCCAGAAAATATGTTTTATATTGTGTGCCAAAGCAAGCTATAAGTAGCACATGGAGGATAGCCAGTACAATACAGAGCTGCTGGGGACACATAACTGAATAACTTTTTAAGTGAATTAACAGGGGCAGCAACTGTAGTAGGGCTCAGAAGTGATGACAATAGAAAATTCTTCAGGGAAGATAGTCTGACTCTGCAAAAAGTTACTGACATATGTAGGACAGTAGAAACAGCCCAAGAGCAAATACAAATCCTATCTGAAGATCATGTGGTGAAATGTATCAGAAGGAATTACAGGAGATGAAAATGCAAAGGTAAAACGTAAGGCAGAATTGTATACCGCCTGCTGCGGAGAAAACCAACGTATCGCATAAATCTGGTATGGAAGAAGCCAATGGTGTCAGAATTAGAGGAGACAACAGAAGGGTCAAAACCTGATATTCAGTTTCAAGTACTTTCAAATTTATATGTGAGTCAGGTACGAATGACCAGACCAAAACCCACCCCAGAGGATTTTGAGAGAGATTCACAAGTGGAAGGACTTTATTTCTTCCTTCTGATTTGGATGTGAGTGAAAGCTCTCAGCAGCAGCCACTCCCTGCAAGCTTCTGTCATTTGGGGCTGAAATACTGTAAGAAATGTTCCTGAACTTTCAATTTCCCTGACTAGTGTTCAGCAGACCAAGCTGCCCGTTTATGCACCTAAAGTGGATTACAGCAATCCTAATACAAACTTCAAGCTTGTAAATCAGTTAAAGTATCTAGTGACCACTGTACTTCTCTCACCATCTTTTTCTGCCGAATAGATTTGGTGTTAAGTACCGTGTCCAACAAAGAGCTGTTAATAGGAAGCAACCCACTAGGAGAGCTGTAGTTCCCCCCATCTTGCCTGTGGTCGTGCAAAGTTCCTGAAGGTTACTTTTTCGGTGGTTTTGAGTGGTTTTATTGAACCTGCAGATAAACTGTCTTTAAAGAGACTGGCTGGGCTCTGAGAACACAACAGTAATTATAAGGAAAATTAATTGCATCCTTGAGGTGTGACCCTGTTGAGCACCATTTGGTCAGCAGCAGTTTCAGATGCTAACAGCATGAACAAGAAGTCAGTCCCACTGGCTGAAGAATTATTCCTGCAAACTTGAAGCCTACTTTTAGACCTGGCAGTGTTAAGCAATAAAAAACTCTTGCTATCATTATGCTGATAGCTCATTTTATAGAGGACACTAACCAACATTTCTCTGTAGAGCAAATACAAGAAGCATTTCTTAATTCTGCTAACCAGTCGCTGGCTGATATGGATTTCTGCCAAGAATTTGTAAACTATGTAAAGCAAGATGAAGAACCTCATGAAGTTCAACAAGGCCAAGTGCAAGGTCCTGCACACAGGTCAGGGCAATCCCAAGCACAAATACAGGCTGGGTGATGAGTGGATTGAGAGCAGCCCTGAGGAGAAGGACTTGGGGGTGTTTGTCGACGAGAAGCTCAACATGACCCAGCAATGTGTGTTTGCAGCCCAGAAAGCCAACCGTATCCTGGGCAGCATCAAAAGAAGTGTGACCAGCAGGTCGAGGGAGGTGATTCTCTCCTTCTATTCCACTCTCATAGGACCCCACCTGGAGTACTGCATTCAGCTCTAGAACCCCCAGCATAAGAAGTACATGGACCTGTTGGAGCAAGTCCAGAGGCACACCAAGGTGATCAGAGGGCTGGAGCACCTCTCCTATGAAGACAGGCTAAGAGAGTCAGCGTTGTTCAGCCTGGAGAAGAAAAGGCTCTGGGAGACCTTATAGCGGCCTTTCAGTACCTAAAGGGGGCCTTAGAAGAAAGCCAGAGAGGGACTTCTTACAAGGGCATGTAGTGATAGGACAAAGGGTAATGGCTTTAAACGGAAAGAGGGTCGATTTAGATTAGATATAAGGAAGAAGTTCTTTACTGTGAGGGTGGTGAGGCACTGGAACAGGTTGCCCAGAGCAGTTGTGGATGCCCCATCCCTGGAAGCGTTCAAGGCCAGGTTGGATGGGGCTTTGAGCAACCTGGTCTAGTGGAAAGTGTCCCTGCCTATGGCAGAGTGGTTGGAACTAGATGATCTTTAATGTCCTTTCCAACCCAAACTATTCTTTGATTCTATGAAGAAACAGAAACATGCTCAGTTACATAAAATATGGCGTAATATGCACACATTCTCTGCATGGACAAACAGAAAGGCACAGAACTATAAGCAAATAAGTTAAAACCTCACAGTTAACACAAACATGGCAAAAAGAAGCATGCTGAGATGAAAAAAATTATTTCTCCAGAAAAGCAGGCAAGAACTGAAATGTTCACCATTTTCCTCAGCTTTACGCATTTGTTACCTGGGTTCAGCCTAGATGCTCACCCAAGGCAAAGCAAACATAGTTTTGGGGCCTGTGGAGCTCAGGGCCTATCCACATTGCACAGGGGATTGCACTTTATCTAAAAAGAGCAAGGCAGGAGGAACGTGAAAAGAAGACACAGAGCCCACAGGGAACCTGCAGGAGCCTCCCACAGCTCCTGAGCTTGTTCCAGCCCTGCGCTGCCAAAGGCAGACCTGTGTGCCAAACACCCAGTTTATACCCAGCCTGTTGTAACTGCTGTGGTCACCAAAGTGCGAGCAGTATCTATGTGCACAGGCTGTCATAAAATCTTATTCCAATATATCTTTCTCCAGGCATCTTGTTTCTTAAATAGTCCCCCTGGCCCCCGTGAAAACCTTCCTGAGATCGACTTTTCAATATTTTTAACAGTATTAGAAGTGACTTCTTGCCTCTGTGCATACAAATGATTGTAACTATCCCTGTTTATCACTGTGACAGATATGTGCGCTAATTAGATATTCTTTTATACATCCAACCACATCCCAACTCTTTTGAAAATCAGAGCCTCCACTAAGATCCTCAAAATGGCTCCTTCCTCTCAGAGAATGCTTTCAAAGCACGTTCTATCCTACCATGAGGAAATGGTGATGCTAAGGGTGCAAACAAATGAATGCTGATCAAGCAAGCCACAATAAAACAAGCTTTTGAAGTGTAATGATTTCTAAATATAAAGTGAGACTGTGGATTGTATTTTTACAACAACTAAGTAAATGAAATAGTGGGCAGAAGACAACATGTCAGTGTCTTCCATGCTAAAGATCTTTGTGCTGTGTTACGCACAATCAAGAGAGCTAAAAAAGGCAGGGGGCTGCCCATACAGCTCAATGGCCAGGACCTTGACTGGCTCCTCGGGACCAGGCACAGGACCTCAAGGATGAAACGCACAGTAGCTACTGCATCACTGGCAGGGAGCATGCCCCCACTCGCTTGTGCTTGTGGGGAAGCTGCAGCCTGTATTCCCAACACACACTCCGGCAGCAGAAGCCAAGAATTATGAGAATGATTAACCACCTTCCAGGAGAAATGCTAGGCTGGTCTTTGACTCTGCCATGCCAGTCTGTGCAGCTGGGACTTGATGCGCTTCACAAGAAAGCAATGGAGTGATCCTTACTCGGTGCTCCAGACCCTCAAAGGATGCAAGGTCTCACCATAAAAATCTGCAAGGCACTCTCATTCTTCAGGCAGCCCTGGGAACTGATCAGGATCAACAAATATTAATAGATGTAAGACTTCCATGCAAATTTTCAAAACACCTTAGGGCCAGTTTCTGTATGTTTATTACTCACAACAAACTTGAGATTTCCATAAGCACTTTGTTTCTATTTAATTAAATAAGTAAGAGCCAGCTTTTTCAAAGTGCTTCATAGATCCCACCCCACCATGCTGCTGTTGCTGAGCTCTTCTGGGAATCTGGCTGCAAGGGCATGTGTTGAGCACTTGGAAAATCTAGCTCATTCAAATCTGGCAAGCTGATTTTGAAATAATATCTGGAAATCCACTTGCAACATTTGTAATAACTACCCATTTGCATATACAAAAGCTGACTTTTGGCAAGAATAGAATTTTCATATACCTTTCCTTTGAAAATCTGATCCAGACTGTCTACACAAGTCAAAAGTCTCATTTGTGCTTAATATTTTATAATTTATTATTTTTCTTTCCTTTCTGATTAATTTGGAAACGTCCCTTAGCAAAGGTGTAGTGATAGGAGGATATCGTTTTATAGGCTACTCTTACAATCCCACTGCTCTGGTTATACATACCCTTGAAGTTTGCTCTAAAGCTTACACACATAAACCCGGCCTCATAAATCTAATTCTACCAACCGACATGCACTTTCAGACATCCACAGTTCATCCAAACACACACTTATGTATTTGCTTTTTATTTCTTCCTATACTTTTTTTTTTAATAGTATCATTGTAGGTGTTTAAGCAGGTGAGCATTGTAGAGCTAAAAGAAATTTAAACGTGCCATGTTTTTGCTAAGCAGAGATACCATGGCAAGACACTGAGACACCTTTAAAAGGGTCTGCCTCTGTCTTTCTCTCTCTCTTCCTTACTCAAAATACAGCTTTTACAAATATGACATCTTAAAATTAAAATGTTTGTTCTGAAAGTAATAGCCAAGATCATAGAATATTTATGTGATCATTAATATTTGAGTTTTGAATAATGCATACTTATATATTTCCACAAAAGAATGCAATGCGTGTTTTATACCAAAGTCATATTATTTTCCCTGTAACAAATACAGAAGCAGCTTTATTTGCATTACTCACTTGCAGGTATGTAATATCAGATTACACCGTTAATTCTCTTTGTTTCCTGGAAATATCTATGTCAGGCTTTTTTACTTGGCATACATAGGAGGTCCATATTCATAACAGTCTAACTTAAATGCAGAAAGTTCTGCGCACTTAGCTGTTAATTTTGAAACAGCTTCTCTTTTAATTCATTCTATTTGATTTGTCACTAATTGTATCTCCTTCTTACCAAAAGTTTTGTCTCTAGGAGATCTAAGCCACATCCTACCACTTCATCAGTAATGGTATATCTATGTGCAAGGACACACAGCTGCATATCAAATAGCACTTCCATGCTCTGCCATTCACCATCACTCTTCAGGATGCTGATGAATGTGCTGACAGACAAAGGCTAATTGGCAGACTGTAAGGAGTCAGTTTTTGATGACACAGGAGAAATAATAGGAGACAGAGCAGGTAACAAAGAAAGTTTAGAGGGAATAGTAACAGAGATATAGACAGAGAGGATTTCATGCAAGGAGTGCGCACAGCCTGAAATACAGCAGGAGGGGACTGAAGAACCCAAGAAATGCACAAAAGCATGAAAGAGGGAAAAGGTAAAGAGGAGCTAACCCTGTACTTATGGCTGTTACAACACAGACAGCATCCCTGATGATAGGAAACTAGGTTTGGGATGGCACTTTCAAAACTGTTATCTAGTTCACAGAGATGTTTCCTTAGGGTTCATGAACCTACTAAGCAAATATGAACCCATTTTCATAAGAGCCTGGACTTGATATGTATTTTGTATTTCAAATTGTAGGCTCGGCATGCAGCAATTTCACCTGATTTTCACCTTGAGATTTGGGTGCAGACACAGTCATGAACGCAAACATTCATTAAAATATTTTGCTGGACATTCATTGGCAAGCACAATTACACTACGTGATTTATGACCACGAATGTGTTCATGTTTTTTTGTGAGACTACTTGTAAATGGACAATTCTGAGCATGTGGACACGGAATTAATTTGAACATAGCCCAGATTTTACACTCGTTCATGCTGTCTCTTACTATGGATTTCTATAACATCCAGTTGCAGGAGAGCTGATCGGATCTTTGAGCACAACTGTAAAATTTAAAACCTGAAGAAGGGATTTTATGTGAAAACTACCTGAGGAAGATGATGTGAAGTAAAACAAATCCACTAAATTGTCCACAGACAGTTCTTCTTTAATTGCAACTGATTGATAAAGGATTTCCTGTACTTAACTCTGTAATTAAAAGAAGATTCATAACCTCTAGTGCGTTCTTCCGTTTGAAATCTTACATGTATTTCCAAAGCTGAATTTTGAGCCTTAGAAAATGCATTTGAAATAGTGGCTAACATAAATCACCTTTTATCCATTATTCTTAGTAAAACTGCACGAGTTGAGGATATGGACCCATGTTTCTAAATTATTTCTGTAAGTGCTTATTAGCAGAAACGTGGGGAGGTTTTCCATGCTTGGCCAACTAATAGATGTAACTGACTGAAGAAGAACGCATGCATTTAAATCAGTTGAGCCTCTAGCTGAAATCTTTTGCCTCAGTTTTTAAAGGGAACCAGAGTGCTTGGCATCTTCTTCCCCAGCATAATCTCATTGAGCCAAACAGGCTGGGGCCAGACAGTGTCTGCATTGCTGACTGTGAGCTTCTGTCAAGGATTTAGACATCTTCCTGATCTAAACCCCAGTTGTAAATAATTGCAGGTGAAATATGTACCCATAATTATTGTTTTCCTCACAAAAAATGTTGGCATTTGATCCTTTCCTTTCTCTTGTTTTTATTATAAAGCACAAATATGAAAAATATACCATCACACTCTGCACTGTGCACAGAGACATTTTACCCTTTAAGCCTCCAAAGAAATATCAGGCCCAAGCAAATGACCTAATTACTGTGTCTCCATTCAGTGTGTCCCAGGTCAGTGTGCAGATATATGCATAAAGGCAATAGCAGCTTTGGGAAATAATCTTCTTGATTATAAAACAGCCATATACATGTTCTCCTGTGTGTAAATATGTGCTGCTCACCAAAATACAACCACACAGTATTGCTGATTAGGTATCAAAATGGATGGGGCATATATGTATGTCTAAGGAGGATTTTTAAAGCTATTTCTCTCCTAAATCATATACAACATCAGTCAGTGGGAGTTAGCCTTTTAAAACCTGACCTTTGCATCACACATAATGTCTTTAACTTGGAAATTTTTCTCAGTAACTTACTCCAGAGGTAGCTGAATAACACTCTCTGATAAATGGAACAAATATAATCCATGCATTTACTTTTATTTTTCTGGTGTCCATTAATTTTGGGCATTGTTGTTCAAAAATAAGCATTTACTACCACATTCAGGTAATGAAGAAGATGTGTCTTTTTCCTCTTCTCTTGGCATATGAATCGGATTTCTAAAAATTCACTGTAGTAATCACAAAATGCTGCTGCAAAGAATTACTTGATAAAACCTTTTGAGATTTCAGCCTACCTCGTCCCTTTGTTTCATAACTAGGAGGAGTATAATGAATGCAAAAACTCTGTGAATAGAGCTCAGCAGGGCCTACTTTTTCTCATGACTCCTGTGATTATAATAATTTGATTTTATAGGTGTCTATCCTAAGACCCCAGCTAGGGAGCAATCTTTACTGAGTCATGAACTTTCACATCATTAAATCTCTCTACATTTATTTTAAACATATCAAAAGTGTCAAATAACTTTAGATCTACTAAATTTTATTTGCATTGGGTAAAATGAAGTTTAGTCACTTGGGAAAATAAATGAAATGGTTTCCTTAGGACTCAGGAAGGCAGTTGGGCTCTGGAGTCTGCGTGATTCCACCCATGCAGCAGTACAGCACATCTCTTGTACGGGCCAGGACACATGTTTACAAGGACAGGAATCTGAGTAATTTCCTAGCAGTCTGAAGGGAATATTAAACTCTTCTGTCAGTTGGATGTATATTATTTATGTTCCTTTTTTTATTGTTGTTGTTGTTGTTGATTTCAAAAAATATTTCTTTGTTGGTTCAACGCTGACTCCCGATAGAAAGTGATGAAATACCCAATATGTTAAAAAACCTTATCACTAAATCAGAAACAGAACTATAAATTTTGGCTTTTGAAACTGAACTGACTGTTGAGGATCATTTTGCTCCTGAAATATTACAGCAGTGATCAATTTGCTGTAAAATTAAGCAGTTTAGCTCTGCAATCTATAGATGGAAAACATGTTGTTCTTGAGCAAAGTTTATGCCCTGCCCAAGGGATAAATTAAATTTTATGGGTGAGACATGCATTATTATATGCTTATCTGTTTAACATATCATTCTTTTCCACATCAGTATTATAAATATTTTTAATCATACATTTGATCTCTTGTGCATATAGTGATATGGTAATTCCCCCTGCCCCCCTCAAAAAATACGACCAAACACAGTTAATTCATCACAGAACAGGGGAGAATATTCTAATCTTCCTAAGAAATATGCTGAAGATTGAAGCAGAGGCACTTAAAATTGGGGCTACTTTGCAATCATTCAGTGGAATAAAATTTTCCTGAAGGAAGGGGTGGAGCTATGTTACCCATTTTTATTATGGTTGTTATTATTGAATATTTATATTACAAGTCTCTAATCAAAACTGGGGGCTGCAGTCTAAGACAATTCAGTTATAAAAGTTAGGGAAAGCAGTCAAATATTTACATTTAATAAACTTGTTACTGGTTTTATAAATTTCTGCTAATTTTCCTTGAATTTTATAAACTAGATTCAAAGCTCTCAAACTGACCGTCGCCCTCGCTTTCAAACCCTGGGTAACTTCTCTTAGAAGTTTCAACAGAAATGGATCTTCTGAAGGAAAGAGAAAGACGAGTGAGAAGCTGTGAATCCTTTGCCTTTCATATACGAGACAGCATAGAGAAGACCCTTACAGTGTTTGTAGGAAGAGGAGACCAGAGTCCTGATGCAGTGACAAATAAAATCATAGGTATAATCATCTGTTCAACACTTATAATATGTGACACTATAGTGTCCAAATCAGAAGCAGATGAACTCCACTTACCCATGTTTACTATCAGCCATATCACTGAATATATTTTAAAAATGGCCATGTTGTAAGAACAGAGCTGCTGGGAGAGTCAGTCATCTCCAGTTATCTTTTCTTTGTTCTTTTTTTTTTTTTTTTTTTTTTTTATTTTTCTTTTTAAGGGGNTTTTGCTTCTGTTAAAGAAGGTTAAAGGGGGTAGACTCAAACCCTCAATTACGAGTTAATTCATCTGGTCAGTTTGAATGGGAAAAGTAAACAGCAAAGACATCTTAATTTGGATATTTGCTCACCAGTCACCTTCAGCATCTGTCGACTCTACTTGATGCTGTCCATTGTGAATACTCCACATCATACTATGTTTTATGTGAAATCTCTCCCCATATGCAATTTTGACTTGAAATACATGCAAATTCTACTGATTTCATTTGGAACTGTGAGACTTACTTCTTTACTCATCTTTGAAAATCTAAAGCGTGGGTCCTTGTAATGTTATCTTCATGGTTGACAGCCCTTTTCTGCTCTCACCACCCACTTCCTTCCTTTCAGTCATACAGATCATCAGTCTTCTAGTTTTTAGTGACATGGGTATCACTGACATATTATTTCTAGTCATCTTAATCTGCGCTTGTTTCTTACTTTTTATTTTCTGTAGCATATGCTTCCATCATTTTTTCTTATCAGACACAAATGCTTTAAACAAGCACATTTTAGCCCATATTTTAGGCTGCCTATAATATGTTTCCATGTGAATAACCTTTCCCCATTTTTATGGAATGAGAAGTTTAAGGTGAATATCCTAAAAAAAAGAGAAAAAAACCACACCTTCCTTCAAGGTGAGATTTATTCCACTGTGGAGAAAGTGCTGGATAATACACTGCAGGGGACAATCTTGCCTTGCCAGAAAGATGTACATGGTAGGGGTAACTTGCTTTCCTCACTGGGGTGCTGTGAGGATTAATCAGTGAATGTTTTATAGTCCTTGGAAGTTGTAAAGAGCTACAGAATTGCTAAATATTATTACTGTCTTATTATATCCTCACACTTTCTATTCAAAGGTGAGCGGTTTTGAGGAGACAATGCGGATGTGTCCTTTATTATCCACATTCTCCATCATGGCGCGGAAGTTCTGCAAATGTACGTACATCTCAGGAGTATGCTGCCAAAATGTAATTGCTGCAGGTGTATAAATGGGCTGCCTTCTCAGGCCTTTTGGTAAACTTTAATTCTATTTTTATAAAATCCCTTCTAAAATATTGCTCTCTGGGGCAGGCACTGTCTGTATGATCTGTGTTTGCACAGCTCGGTGGGATCTTGATCTGTGACTCTGTGTCCTGGATACTGGCACACAAAAATAAAACAAAAATACATAAAAATGTTACTCACTGAGCAGAAGTTGTATCAGGCAAAAGATTCCAAGTCCTAGACATAATAAAGATGAAGTGAATACCAAGAAATTCTAAATAGTCTTTCTGAGGGATGTAGTGCTGATATGAAATTATGCTACAAGAACTGGTTTGTAACCAATTTATGAGCACAGATTTTCACCTGTGCATGCAATAAGGGGAGGTCATTGTGCATCTGGATATTAAGAGCCTGTAGAACAATTGCAATGATATGTGAATACCATACCATAAGACAGCGTTCTCCAGATAAGCACTCTGGTGGCAAATGCCTGGGGTAAATATAAGTGAATAACATTTTTCTAAGGTGATGTGATAAAACTATTTTGTACATTGAAGATCTGGAGAAGAGAACACTGAAATGTTAGAAAGGCTTCTGAGGAGAAGAAGGGGGTGGACAGTACCTGTGCTCTGCACAGAAGGAGGCTCTTCAACTGGTCTGCAAGAAGAATCCCTATTTGGAAGATGGGTGCATATCAGGTAAGATAAACACATATATATATACATATGAAGAATGTTTTTAAGAGGTAATTTCTCTAAAATGCCTTTTAACTGTACAAATATAGAATCATAGAATCATTTAGGTTGGAAAAGACCTTTAAGATCATCGAGTCCAATCGTCAACCATGCCCACTAAACCACGTCATGAAGTGCCCCGTCTACGCGCTTTTTTTAATACCTCCAGGGATGATGACTCCACCACTTCCCTGGGCAGCCTATTCCAATGTCTGACAACCCTTTCAGTAAAGAAAGTTTTCCTAATATCCAATCTAAACCTCCCCTGACACAGCTTGAGGCCATTTCCTCTCATCCTATCGCTAGTTACTTGATAGAAGAGGCCAGCACCCACCTCACTACAACCTCCTTTCAGGTAGTTGTAGAGAGTGATAAGATCTCCCCTCAGCCTCCTTTTCTGCAGGCTAAACAACCCCCGTTCCCTCATCCACTCCTCAGAAGACTTGTGCTCCAGGCCCCTCACCAGCTTTGTTGCCCTTCTCTGGACACGCTCCAGTGCCTCAGTGTCTTTCCTGTAGTGAGAGGCCCAAAACTGAACACAGTACTCAAGGTGCGGCCTCACCAGTGCCGAGTACAGGCGGACGATCACTTCCCTGCTCCTGCTGGCCACACTGTTTCTGATACAGGCCAGGATGCCATTGGCCTTCTTGGCCGCCTGGGCACACTGCTGGCTCATATTTACCCAGCTGCCCACCCCCAGGTCCTTTTCCACCAGGCAGCTTTCCAGCCACTCTTCCCCAAGCCTGTAGCGTTGCATGGGGTTGTTGTGACGAAAGTGCAGGACCCAGCATATGACAGCATTGAATCTCTGGTTACTAATTTTATAGCCTTAAAGAGATTAAACATGCCAGATCTACTCAGATCTGTTAAATCCCTGTCAATGCAACTCAAGTTCTAGTCTGAAAATAGGAGGATAGTGTGAGCACCCTAAATGAGATGACAGCTGGAGGCCATAGCTCTTGAGAAATCTGCACCCAGAGGCACCCAGTAGACCCCAGACATACAAGATAATGTGAGATGGGGTTTATGTCCTAACTTACAAAATATCCATTATAACTTTACAACGCAACATGTATGGAATTTTGCATTTGAAAATGCCATCTTACGTGAACTACTCCATCTTCTAACTCTTGAGGAAGGTGTTTCAGACACTGTGGGCAAGCATGAATTACTGTAGCAGGATATTAACAAAGACTTCAGTCCCATGCATTGAATTCAATGACAATTTGCCACTATCTTCCCTGAAAACTGGAATGAGTCCCCAGATGTGACAGCAAAATACGTTCATACTCTTCCTTGTGTCTTGGAGAAGAACAAGACAAAGGAGGTGGTTCCAGGATTCCAACATCTCACGAAACTCAACTACACTTGATTATTATTTGCTTCTCAAAACCTGAAAAGAAACCTACTACCAGATTTGTCTGTCTCAACCCTGCTGAAGCTGAATAGTTTCATACATATGTATGGATAGCTTAAGTTTTTATGAGCATAATTTGGGCTTTTCAAAATAGTGACACAATAACAAAGCAAAATTGAGACATGCATGTAATTTGAATACTGATTTGGTTTTATCTCTTCCTGGTGCTGGCACTTTTGATGCTGCTCTTTTCCATTCCATCTTCTTTCTGTTCTTAGTTCCCAATGAATGGAATTAGTTGTGAGAGCATTTGCTGCTTCTACCAACCAAACATGAACCCTGAGGAAATATGTATGCATGACCTCTCTAAGAGTGTTGGGCAGTTACTCATTTGCTGTTACCTCTGAGTTTTCTATTGACTACTTAAAAACGCGTTCCTGATCCTCTTGTCAAATAGGAAAATGGGCAGTCAGATGGCTATCACCATGTTTCATAGCATTTTCAATACCATAAGCCCTTGTTTTTATTTACAACAATGCAGCATTTCAAGGAGGTTACTGCAAAGGATGGCTTCTTATTATATTTCACATCAATGAGCTCAGTGAGCTGTTTGCATCAATTTGCAGACCCAGGGCAGGATTCCCAGTGCTCCCCTGGAGTGACTGGAAGGCACTCAACCAGCCATCTTGTGGGTTACAACAGTCAGGTTCATGTCTGCCTCTGCCACTGGATCATCTTGCAAATTTAGAGTTATTAAAGGGTAGTCTATGGTACAGAACTGGGTACGGTGAAGCTCTGCCATGCCTCCTCACCCTTTTTTGTGGTTTATGAGTAACAGACAAAACCCCAGACCTGTCACACTTGTACAAGAGCACAGAGGTCCCTTGCATGCAGTGGCAGGCAGATCAGAACAGTTTACGTTGTGGAGAATCTGGTCCTAAAAATTATTCATAAAAAGTACCCACTTAATAATTTCAAAGAGAAAACTAAAAAATGCTCGGGGCCAATATATGAACAGAAAAGGGGGGTTAAATTCACCTAATAAATTATTTGCAGACTGAATAATTCATGGAAAATCCAGGATGCATTTAGAAGGGTTTGATTTGGTGTGTCAGCCTCTTCTGGAAAGTGAAGCTACCTCAGAAACTTTGCATTTTCTAAGGTATCATTTCAGTATGTTACCACAGCAGAATTTCCATCTGGAACCAGATGCATGGTTCAAGTTTCTTGTCCCTGACACCAACCAGTACTTGATGTTAGAGGGAAAGCCACAAGAAAAATCTTGGAACTGGTTTATTCTGTCACTATCTAACATGAAGCTTCTTGCTTTGGGCAGAAACACGAATAAAGGTTTTTTTCATAACTGTATTCCCAACCTGGCAGATATTTCCGCATGTTTGAACTTTCATAATGTGAGCAGAGATTTGCTCACTTCTTTAAAGTTAAGCAGATGTATAGACCAAGTGCAAGAGTACATGTGTGTATCATTTACTGGTCGCCTTATCATCTGAAGAATTGTTATGTCATGGACAGAGAGACTTAAAGTTACTCATATGTAAATGTAAACGAACACTGAAGACCTTTTTGAAGGCTGTTAAACACTTGGCTTCATTTTGTGGCAAAGAGTTAAATTCCACACAAGCACTGAGTTTACTTTAACTTTGGATAAAATTTTCAAAAAGTACATGAAAGTAGGCTGAAGTATGTTCAAATGCAATTGAAAGCCTGGCATTGTAATACGTAAAGTAGGTAAAAAAATAAATACATGAGACTTCATAAACAGAGGTTTTAAAACAAATTTAATAATAGACTTTTTAAAATACCAAATCACTGTCAGAGCATATATATGTTAAAAGACCTATAAATATATTTTAAAACAATCTATTTTCCTTTCATTTAGCTGCCAAGATCTCCATTAGGAGGCTTGTGTTTCCTTCCAACATTAAAGACTATCTCTAACATCTGTAGCGATGAACGGTGAAGAGTGTCAGTTCTGCTTCTGAAACAAGCAATGCCGCCATTTGAAGGAGGAAAAATGTGAAATAATGAATACGCCTTCGGAGAGCAGTCTGTTGTATAACAGAAGATGTGCAAAGCCTCTTGCTAGGTTTGATCTTCAGAGTTTCTTCTATACACCTATAAGGAGTGCAGTTAATTGTGCAAAACTTGGTCGATGGGAAAAGTATTGCCCAGAGATGCTGAACTCAAAGATAAAGTGCCACAGAGCATACTGCAAGGACTTTGTTTCAAGTTTCCTTCCTTCCAGGTATGAGGAAGGAGAAAAAGGTATCACATGAAAACATGAGCCAATCTCAGCTTAACTGGAGCAGCCACAACTTGAAAAATTATTTGCTTTTTTTCCATGAAGGTTCCCAGAAAGAAGAGAGGAATGCTGCGTTGGCTGGGGATTCAGGAGGTTCCTGGCCACTTTTCTTTTCCACAGTCGCTTTCTGTGTGACTTGGGCCCCTCTGTGTTTCATTTCCCTATCAGTAAATGAAAGCAATAGTATTTTCTGATGTTTTAATAACCATCAATAAACAGGTGGGTATACTAATGATTGTAAAATGCTCAGACGTAATAAAAGGGAGGTATGTACAACTATCACAGGGTAATAAAAATAATGTCTGCAGAAGCTTTACTGGAACCACAGTACAGAGTGCCACAGATCCTGCTATAATAGGATGGGCAATATTTTATCGTTGCAAGTATCTTTTAAAAAATAATCCCCATGTCTAAACTATAACCAAGAAATGTAATACGATCTGCAGAACTTCCAAGGCCAGGAGAATTCACAAACAACATTTTCAAGCACAGTGATCTCACTCCTCATTTCAAGAAGAAAATGCAAACAATCCATGCTAGGTGCTTTAAACTGCATAAACTATATCTTAACACTCAGACACCTGGCTGATAAACACTTACTCTGCCTAAAACTGCAGAAAATTTTTAGCATAAGGTTTTCAAAAATATTTCAGATATTCCCAAATTTTAAGTGGAAAATTTGCTGCAATTATGCATGGAAATGTATCTCACTTAATCTAGATAGGGTGTCCTGCCACTTCTGCAAGTAAGAATGAACACAGACTTCAGTGACACTCAGTCTTAACAAAAATAAGAAAACAATATTTTTACAATTTTCAAAAAAATCTTTGGGTGCACTTTAATCTCAGAACTTTATTACATAGCTGTACTTATAGTTTCAACTGACACATGAACTGGATAACTTTATACTCAAATGCTTATATAGAACGGTAAGTGTGTAAGTATGTAATTTATAAAGACATAGGGGTATTCAAAGGACTATATTTGCAGATCTGAAGTTTTTTTAAAACCTGATTCCTAATACTCATGTGTCAAGGACAGAGGCTGAAAACCACAGTCGTTAAAAAGAAAGATAATAAACTGCTTGCTACTCGACCTTAACTCCAATGAAGGGGGAAAAATCAGTGTTAATCTTGCTACTCAAGCCTTAATCAATTTTCTGTTTTGCTTAGCTTTTCCTTTTTCAGTATGTATATTTATATATGATATGCATGGGTTTACATTTAGTATCTGTATATATGCTCATCCCAAATTGCTAATTCACCCTTAATTTTTTTTGTTAAAGTTACACACTTAATGTTATTTTAGCATAGGGCTTTTTTGTAATGTAATGATATTTAATTTGCATTAGCACAAGTGACATACAATAGATCATGCTATTATCATGATTGATATCAGATGAACTGGCATAAATTCAACGTTATAAATTGAGCCTATAAATGAAACTATTATTTTACAGGAATTACTGTAGTAGAAAGGCTAAGGACCCTCAAGTCAACCTTAGTCAAACCCACTCTTTAGAGTTTTATATTTTATGCCTGCAATAAATGCTTTTGTGAAAGCCCATAACCTGCAAAAAAAAAGTCACTGGAAGTCTATTAATTATAATAATATTATCCAAAAAGCTGTGAGGGCTTATTTTTGTGACATCACTCTTTGATTTCTTACTGCCTTAAATTATCCCTTTGTTGGCTGGGTGAGGGTAACAGTCATACTTTTGTCATTAAATATAAGGAGTTTTAAAGCCTGATCCACCCTAGCTCTAATTGATATTGCTTTCATTTGGCAGATAGTGACCTGATTTATAATTTAAATATGCATCATTATATGCACCTCTTCTGTATAATGAAAAAGTGAAGTTACTCTCATCTTTTCCCGCAATGTTAACATCAAGGAAAAGTATCTTTCTTTTTTCCCTTTTATACTCAGAGCCTAATTGAAAACTGTTCATTGAATTTCAACATGATAGAAAAGTCTTTTTATCTCTCAATTTGTCCATTAGCTATTATAATTGAAGTATCTGCTACACAGCTGAATTGATATTGTTCTTGTTTAAATTCTGGATTTCTCTAAATTTTCTATGAAGCATCAACTAAAAAAATATGGGTTAGGAGATATTAGCTAACAATATTGCCTAAATGGGACATTAGACTAGCACTCCACATGTGTAAAGCTACAGAAAGTAGGAAGTCATCTAATTTTACTGGAGAACGTGTTGCATAATAATCTTAACAGCATGACCATAAGGTTTGCTAATTGCCACATCTGTTTAACAGCTGTCAGATGTTTGCCATATGCTGCCATCAATATTACAACAGAGTACATTACAGGGAGTTTTATTGTGTTCGACTGTTATTTATTTGCCACAGACATTACTATAGCCAGTGACGTCTATTTATGTTAGATCACTAATTATATTTTAAAGGCTGCATGCAAAATCCACATTTTTCAGCTTCCTTAGACCCCATTTCTGATGATGTAACTAATAACTTTTTCCCTGCAGATCTCTGAACTGATTTATAAATTTCTCTCTCTCCTTATGGTAAATAATTCTTCTGCAAAATAACTTGTTTATGCTGTTTTTGAAGGATGTTTCTAAATCCAAGTTATGTTTTAATGGTGGTGTTTGTAAGAACTCAAAAATAAACATCTTTTTCAAAGAACCTACTTCATCCTATGTTTTTTCACCAGGACACAGGTCAGGGATGGAAGATAATTCAGTTTTACAGCCCAGAAGGCTGGACACCCCGATTCTAGTCCCAAACCTGCCACTGACTGACTCTGTGACCTTGATTCATTGTATGACCTTAATTCTGATTTGCCAGTCTCTAAGCCAAGTAACAGCTGTAACATCAGAACTCATTCATTAAATGTCTGTAAAAAGTAAAAGGTGATACAGTACTAATACCATTAAAGTGTAGAAATATGGCTGATCTTTGCTGGTTTTTCAAACGTTCTTTCAGTGATTTTTTTAAACGCCTTCTTTCAACTGGTTGTGCGTTACTTTTTCGTTTAACGTAGCTACTACAGCAATGAAATAGGAAGCAGAGATTGACAAAGTGCAGACTAGGCAAACTATGCGTGATGTGATTTAATATGAGTTGATAGGTGTTCCTGATCTCTATTATAAATAGACTGTGTGAATTCCATATGATGTATTATTTATCTATTGTAGATGCCTTTTTGTTTCATTAATAAACCTAGAAATCAGACGTATACATTTCCAATGATGAGGTTTTGGAAATACAAGGCATTGTGGCATTTGTCTGCAATTGCTCAATTATTTTGATTATTTTCTTCTTCTTTCTATATAAATGATTAATGCTTGAGATGTCTGTTCAAGATTCTCCTGATTTTAGCTCGTTTGTCCAGCTGAATTCTTTTTTTCTTCTCTAATTAGAGAAGATTATTGCGTGTAAGGACATCCACTTTGACCTGCATTCTAGCTGCTTTAAGATGTTGCACTGGAGTACACAACATAGGTCCTCTGATTCAGGTTGTGTTTGACTGTGAGGTCCGAGAACTCCAGCAAATCTCACATTAACAATGTGTTTTCAGTTTAAATCTGCCTCAAAGCAGAAACTCTTATGCTGTTTTTCTACCTACGGTTAAAACTGTTTCCCTGGTATTTCTGTACTTGAGAAAGTTCAGAAAATACATTACTGCTTATTTAGATAGGAAAGGACTTGAATTTTTCAAATTTCTGAAGAGAACAGTAAGCAGCAGCTAGTGCCTTGCATGTATTCTTTCTGAAGATGCTCAAGCAAAGATATCTTTGAAGACATTAAAGGGCAAAGAGTTTAAAATAAAAGACTTGTTCCAGGAGCCACATTGTCAAGCCTTGGACTCCTCTGAGATGGGCGAGGATGCTAGGGGGTCACTGAAGGAGGGCAATGGGGCTGTGAGTTCAGGCAACACGTGCCTAGAGGAGAAGGAGGTGCTCGACTCCCAAGAGAAATCAAACTGCCTTACAAGAACGCCTCCCTCAGTAATCTAAAATTTGTCTGCCTTCTGCATTTGATCTTCTTATTTTCTTCTTATATGCTGTTTTAATGCTGTTTGTAGCCATTTCAATTATGTGATTTTCTTATCTGTATACCGTTGAGAATACTGTACAAGACTTTATAAACAGCTACTAAGTTTATCTGCCTGTCATTTGGTTTTCATTATGCGAGATAACAATCTTTCTCATATCTTATAAGAAGATATAATGTGATTGTTTCTAAATGGGGAGGGGGAAAAAAGTCTAGTCTGCATTATCCTTAGCCTCATAGTATTTGTAACGTCAGTAGTGTCAGCACAATCTCCAACATTTTTCCTTGCTGTGGTCCAGGCAGAATTATCTCTCTAGTTTTTTGTGTTTGCTGCTATCTCCTCTTTTTCTCCATTTCAGACACAGTGAGTTTCTTATCTGGAGCATGGTTATGTGGCCACAGATTTGCCTATATTCAGTCTGATCATTCCTAACTCTTTTGTGGGGCTCATGCACTGAAGGGAAGGATGAGAGGCAATTGTCAACAGTTCGCTGTATTAAATATGGATAGATATTATTCATGTAATTTGACAGTTCTTGACTTTCAGCTGTATAATGACAGTGAAACGGTAGGAATTTCAGCAGCTGAACTTCTGTCTTACTTCAAGATAAGCTTATCAACTGTAGCCTGAATCCATTCAACTCATAAGCAGATCAAAACTCACATCATGCTGAACCGCTCTGCTGATTCCTGCTTCCAAATATTGCTTTACATGTCCATATGGTCTTAGTTGTTTGCCATCTTACAGTTATTTTGCAAGGGTTTTAGGAGACAGACTGTCTCTTGTATTTGTTCAGCACCTTGTACAGTGAAGCCATGGAGCCTACTTGATGGCACCAAATGCTCACATAACATAAATAACATGTAATGAAGTGATAATAGGTGATGGTCAGCCCTAGTATTTTTTTCTCTCTTCATCAGTTATGCACTTGATCTATGAAGAGTAGCTGCTTTCTTTGGATTCCCATTTAACATGAAAAAACTCCCTGAGGTTTCTCTTGTGCTATTTATCGAAGAGATTCAGAGGACCTCTGAACAATATGCAGGAATCGTGTATAATTCAGGCGCTCTCACCACTGCAGCATGGTGTGGCAGCTGCAGACCAAACAATGTCTTTAGGTTAAGGATTGATCAATTGTCTGGGGAATTTCCATGTTCCCTTACATGCCTTCTGGATTACAAAACTGTTTCCAAACTGGTGGGATTTGGTGGCGGGGAGAACAATGGATTTGGAGAACTTTTGGCAGTTGAATGTTCAATTTAAAAAAAAACCAAAAACCACCACCAAAATTGTGCAGGCAAATGCAAAATCTCTCTTTAGGCATCTCATTCATTTTCTTCTCTGCCAGTTCACTCAATTTTGATTTTACAGGGGCTGTAAACTCCTCAGGGCAAGGATTGTCTTTCTGTTTTGTGCCTGTACAATGAAGAGCATAAAAACATATAAAAATGTGCAAATGTTGCTACTGGCTGTGGCCATAGGCTGGTGTCCCATCTTCAGCTAGACCTTGTCCACTTGCCATTGTGTCCAGTATCCCCCCCTCTAGTTGGCAAATATGGGACACTAAAGAAAGTCAATCACTACAGACTTTGCCAGAATATTTTCAAATAATTTATGTTTATTAAATTATTGTTGATATGTTTTTGCTCTCTGAAAGTGTACTGAAAGTACTTTTGAGTACACTTTTGAACAGCAGTAAACAAAAATTATCATTATCAGAATAAAGGAAGATACAGAAGATTTGCAATTTCTTAACAGTAGGAAACCCTTTGCTATTTAACTTTTCACTATAATATGTTGGTAGAAATATGACTTCAGGTTTCAGAAGAATGCATGCCTCAGTGGCTCAGATTATGCATTCATAATTATATTTACAATTAAAAATAATGTAATCAGGAATAGTATTTTTTTTATTGGCTGAGTGCACAAAATGAGTTGGGAGAAAAAGTAGTTTCAAACCATGCTTTCTTCCCCACAATTTAGGATCATTTAAGCTTCATCTCTGACATACATTAGGAAATTATAGGCTAATGAAGTCCATATGCGGCAGTAATACAGCTAAAGATTGCTGGGTCTCTCACTAGATTCCCTTTTGCACAGCAGATCCCCAAATGCTGCGGACACAGTAACAGGACGTAAAATCACTGCAGTGACTCTGTGCAGTTACATCATGCAATGGTTTCCTGTAAATATTTTAATTCCTTTATAACGGAAAAGTGAAGCTTTAAATGAAAAAGCAGATGGAGAGGGGGCACACAGCATCGTGTAATTCAGAATTCACGTGCCCTGCTAGGCAGGGTTAATGGGCATTGCCCTGCAGTAAACTGGCTCCTGTGAATCCTTGAAATGTCAAAGTGGTACAAAACAAGATTGTGAACCAGGTCCTTCTGGTGTTAAATGGAGGCTGCAGGGCAGCTCTGAACCCAAATGCATAATTTGTAGACACAGGATGTCATTTACGATTGCTTACCTCTCATTAAAACTAATCAGAATGGCTTTCTGTGAAAAATTGATTTTTAATTGAAAAAGTTAAATCTGTGAACCTGCTTTATTTTTTCTTGAAAAGCTGGAAACATTTTGCTGGGAACTGATGCAGAATGTCCTTGTTTGCTGATAGTTTCAAAAGCACTGAATGACCTTTTTTCCCTTCAGTTTGGCCAAAATTAACGATGAAAAATATTTGTTTGCATGCTTTGTATGGTGATTTTTGTCAGAAAAGTCATTTTCCATCAAAAAAAAAAATTTCAACAGATATTTTCACTTGCCAGATTAAGAAGCACATTAATGCTGGTATCCAAACAGGAGGGCAGATTCAAACAGTGGGCTTCCACGCTTCTTAGTGATACTTTTCAACAGAACTGTCACCAGCAGCACAAGGTGCAGCAATGTCAGTTTTAATTAAAACCTTTCGTTTTACCTACTGCACAGAACAGCTGCAGCATAAACTGAGAAGAAAAGGCACCAAAACATGTACAAGTTCAGGTTTTGTTGAACATAAATAGGAGACATTACTAATGTGAACCCCACACAAAGCTGGTTCATCCCATAAATTCTAGAAAACGTTGATTGCTTTTGTCCTGGTTTTGGGTGGGATAGTTTTGGCTGGGATAGATTTTATTTTCTTCCTAGTAGCTGGTACAGTGCTGTGTTTTGGATTTAGTGTGAGAATAATGTTGATAACACGCTGATGTTTTAGTTGTTGCTAAGTAGCGCTTATCCTAAGTTAAGGATTTTTCAGTTTCCCATGCTCTGCCAGCAAGCAGGTGCACAAGAAGCTGGGAGGGAGCATGGCCAGGACAGCTGACCCAAACTAGCCAAAGGGATATTCCATACCACAAAATGTCATGCCGAGTATATAAACTGGGGGGAGTTAGCCGGGAGGGGTGGATTGCTGCTCAGGCATCTGTCAGTGGGTGGTGAGCAATTGCATTGTGCATCACTTGTCTTTTCTTGGGTTTTATTTCTCTTTTTGTTATATTCCTTTCCATTACTGTTGTTATTGTTATTATTATATTTTATTTTAGTTATCAAACCGTTCTTATCTCAACCCACGAGTTTTACTTTTTTTTTTTCCAATTCTCCTCCCCACCCCACTGGGAAGGGGGAGGAGTGAGCGAACAGATGCGGAGTGCTGAGCTTCTGGCTGAGGTTAAACCACAACAGCTTCTCCCCAGAATGCTCCACACAAACTATTGCTGATTTTCAAAGAGCATCAGCTAGAAAAATTTGGAGGGTTTGGGCTTTTTTTCCTTCAAAAAGTAAAAGGCAACCAACTATAATATGCTTAGATGTATGTGTAAGTGGCTTCTGAATCACAGCTAGGTACCATTAAACAAGTAGCCCACGGAAGCTGCTGGATCTAATTCAGTAACAATTACAAATTTAAGCTTGTTCCCCAGGCTTTCCAAAGAAAACACTACTTTTTATAGGGTAGATAGTAGCTGTTTACTGTTCCTAACCACAGTCAAACTTTGAAGATGTTTAAGATGAAGAGGCTTTAGGTAACACAGTTGTAGGTATCAAGTTCTTTTTGAATTTCAGCATGGCTGAAAGATTTGGCAATACAAAAATTTAAACCTCTATATATAGACGGTAACTCTCCCTCTGTCCCTAAGCCCCAGGACTGCACTATGTGCTGCTGCTCAGCCCTGCCTGGTGATTTCACCTGCTGCTCTGACTCAGTGGCCACGGCTCTTTTAGGATGTTCAATCTTATATTTTGAAGTAGTCAGTGTAGTTCTCCAACTCTCTTAGCAGTAGAGCCAAAAGAATGACTTGGGGTAAAAGACAATCCTAGGCAGAGAGGCCGATGCAAGTACATACGCTTTATGCTGACACATGACACAGGATAAATCTTGCCTGGAATTGAATGCCCACTTGAGTATGTAGAGAATGAGCTGGATGAGCAGGTGTGATCCTGAAGGAGATAAATGATCTCCTTCCACAGCAATTATAATGGGGCTGGAAGTGTGTACCACAAACCTGGGGTGGGCCCTAACCTCCCTGAGGACCCGTTATTAAGTAATTACTACAGGATATCATAAGCTGGTGTGTGATAGTCCTTGTCTTATAAATCTGAGCTGCAGGTGTGAAGGTGTAAGTAAAAATTCACTCTGAAGCAGCTCTGTGAGCAGAAAGACTACCATGGACCAGCCAGCCCGAGACTGCCAGCAGAGCTGCCTGGGCGTTTCCCAACCCCTTCCACCCAAAATCAACCAAGTGAGCAAAGATGATTTACACAAAAATGTTAGCTGAAACAAGAGTAGGGAGCATTTACAATGACTGCCCTGTGGTAAGGTGATGGAGGTGGAAATGCCCTGCCTGGGGAGCGGTGACAAGGACCTGAAAATAGCAACATCTTCTCTGGGCAGCTGGATCTGAAGGAGGACATTTGCATCCAGCCTCACTAGCACTGCTAAATCCCCTTTGCCTCCATTTCCCTTTACATGCAAAATGCATGTAAACATATTTATCTCCAAGGAGGGGGAAACTGTTAATTAGATAATGATAGTCAAGTTATTTTAAATTGAAAAATTGCTAAGTCTGGTGTGCAATGTGTTTTTATTTCTTTGCTAGTTTTTCAAAGATTTTTTTTTCTTTGTGAGCATTCACAGAAATATCCTTGCAAGATGTGCATCTCATTTCCATGAGAATTTTATTAAAACCCCAGGGAACAGCAACTATATTACCTGAAGTTACCTTTATATCATAAGATATAGGTAGCAACTAGTCAAGAGACACAAAGGACCTTTGGAATTTAAACTTGTTAGGTGTTCTGCTTAATATAGCTAAGCAAGAATTTATGCTGGCATTGAAGTTTTCAGAGCTAGGCTATGCTATTTAAAATGGAATTTCACACTAATGAGCCTAAAAGAAAATAATGTGTGGAAGGAGATTTCAAAATATACTCAGTAGTATCAGTCGTTCCATATAAACAGAAAAAAAATTACAAATACAACCAAATAGCACCCTCTTCCGGACACTAACACCCATGCAAAACACTTTTTTGAAAATACAGATTCTGCAGCAAGTCATAAGAGCTATGCTGGCCCTAAAGGAGAAAGGGAGAGAAGGTAAGATGCTGTAGATAATGTTCCACATTCCATTTTCCAAGAAAAACATAGAAAATATTACTCTAATTTTTCTGTATGTTTTATATTAAATCATGAAAAATTAAGAGAGAGACAATTTGCTTCAAAAGTAGATCCTAGTTATGAAAGGTTCATTTTCATCACAGTTTTATCATTACTGTAAGATCTTTCAGGTGGGTCACTCAACAGATCTGGGTTAATAATTTTTTTGTATCCAATAGATACTTAATTTTTGTCTATTTTCAAACTTATCATAAAAGGATTTATTTTTTCCACTATGTATGTTCAGAAAATAGTTTGTGGAGCTACTTTTTATTCTGTAGTTCTTTATGAGAAAATATATTTTATGTATTTCATATTCTGCTTTCTTCAGGAAGATGCTTTTATGTTCCTGATTCCTGACTGAATAAATTTAATTCTTAAGTTCAAGTTTCCACTGCAAATTTAAAATTTGCTGTCAATGAATATGATGCCACACTCACTGAAACCCATGATGCCCGATAACAGATGAATGAATTTGTTATAGGATTGCTGGAAAGCAAACACGTATGGCCATGGGGAATATAACCATGATAAAAATTTAACTGTAAAATGAAAATGAGTAGCAGTTGAAGTTCAGATAGTATTTCCCTAGATGTGATTTTTGTATGGAGATGTTATTCTAAAGGAACTTAAGATGTTACCCCCTCAAGTTTGTTACCCTTTTCATCTTTTCAGTGCCTGAAAAAATAAAGTACCAACATCTTATGAGCACAAAGCTAAAGCCTTCTTTCAGAAGGATTATAATTTTTTTAATTATTATTTTGTGCAGTGGGTGGTACAGAATCCAAGAATAGTAGCATTAAGTTGTGGTGCAAAAACAAAATACTTTTTTTTATTATTATTTTACATCAAGACTGACCAAGCTAAATATCTTGATAGCTAGAGACCAGTAGATATAATTTTCTAGTTGGAATATCCTCTGATGCTTTGTAAAATAGCAATAGGTTTATACAGTTCAAATGCAGAGTTCTTTGCACACTATTTCGCACAAAGAAGGTTTGGACTCATGCTTCTCTGTGTCATGGATGAGTTGTCAATTAAAATTTGCACACAAAGAAAGTGTCTTATATACTTCGTTTATCATTCTAACAATATCAAATGTAATCTACAATAGTATAAAAAGAAACTCAACTTACTTGACTAATCCTACTAAATTCGGAATAGGACTTGTAAGAAAAACTTGCAATCATCAGGAGCTGTAGCTCCAATGCCCAGGACATGGTATTTAATAACTGATGTATAATTACACAAAACAAAAGGAATTTTCTTTTTATTTTTGTTTATGATCAGCTAATCTAGCCAAAGAAATCTTCTAATTTAAAAGTTAGAGAGGTTTGATCTCCAATAGCCAAGATATAAGCAGAAGTCCTTCTGTCATCTGACAGTAAAACATTCCTCTTCTATGGACCTTTGCAGAAACCACGGTGGTATGAAGAGAAAACCCAGTAAAGGTGTTTTTGTGGCAAATTGATAGGCATTGCTTGTACTGAAATTCTGCAGTCTTTTCTGTATGCACAGACTTCATGTAAGATGGTAAGATTTATAGAGAAAAACTGAAGGAAGAAGATTATTTTTGGTAAGCTTTGGAGTGTATGAATTAATAAATTCTAGTTGTCCTGGCTCTTAGGAATTCCATTCTGTCTAAAGTTCAGTTTTGTTTTCTACTTTCCCTCCCCGGTAGAGTTGAACCTGGGAATAGCATCACTCAATGGCTCGTTAGTTTGATAAAGTGGCAAAAGTGACTATAGCTACAACGGGTACTTCTAGCTCAGAAGCATTTATAGGTCTCAAGGGAATTCTGAAAAACACCAGAAAGTCTTTAGGTACTGAATCACAGGCAAGTATTTTGAATCTTTAATTTTTTTTTATATATTCTTCTCTATGAGAATGTCAGAACTAAAATATGGAATATGCTTTTCCCACTTGGTTTCTATTACTTGTAAAGCATTCAAAAGCTTCTAGAATAAAATTACCTCTATGCCCTGCTAGGGAGCAGACAAAACTCCACTGAGTATCAAGGGAGTCCCTCTGCTAGTGTTGCTTTCCATTTTTAACCCAAATATAATAATAAAAATGACTAAATATTAGACTGGAGCAGTACAATCTTAGATCCAGCATTTATTTGTTATCATGTTTATCCCAGTGGAGTTTTACTGTACTTTTATATGTATAAAAAATGTGCGAAATATATTCCGCAAATTAACTAGTTTATTTTCAGGTGTGATACATTCATCATGATAATAATGTAAGTTTGTTTTAAAAGTTTGTTCACATTACGATAGCAGCCAATTTGCATTTAGAAAAAAAGAAACAGAAATGCAGAGAGATAAGAGGTGCAGGAAGGAAGGGAAGGTATAGCAGAGAAACGCTTTGCAAAGAAAAAAACTAATTGCAGATAATAGATTAAAAAAAACAAAACAAAAAAATTACAAAGCTTAAAAAAATCCAACAATTTTAGAATAGTTTAGGGATACTGTAATTCAGCAAAAATCTGAAGTCTGCAGAACTCTCAGGAAAAAAAGGGGCATAAAACATTGTTCTTAAGGATAATCAGAGCCTGATATCGGAACAGCTTTTTCACGCACAAAGCCCCATGCCACTGCAGGCTGCCTGTGCATGCTGCTGTGGCAGTAAGAAAAATGGAGAGCTCAGGTACACATCCACTGATGCAACTGGTCACTTGTTCTCACATACCACCGCACCTCCATCCGCGTACATGGTAACTGAGCGAGGAGACTGTGCCAACCAAGGCTGCCAGGCATTAGGTAAAGGACAATTTATGCTGAGAAGCAACAGCAGATAATCAGAAATTCCCCGAGAAACTGAATTCAATTCTGAAACAATATAGCTAACTTTTCTAATCATAACTGTGTATTTTCCATTGTGTGAAAGACAGTGAAGCATAGTGGCATAGTTAACCCCATAAAACCCTGAAAATTTCCCCTGTGTGGATTTAGGTCTGCTTTCTGACAGTGAATAATTAGACATCTCAACATAAAAATACATTTCTATTTTGTTACAGTATTCATTTGAGGTTTAATCACAGTTGTCAATGTGCTATTTCAGTGAATAATATTTTCATATTGAGTTATTTTACAGTTCACACAGCAGTAAGAAATATCTTAAGGTACTAACTGATTATTTAGACTTTATTTATTGTAGAGGAAAGCAATGACATTGAAAATATTGTATAAATAGCAAATACATTAAACAGCAAAATCCCTACCTTACATTATGAATTGAAATGACATTATTTTAAAATGTTTGAAACACATCATCATAATTATATGTTATCAACACAGAGACAGATTACCTATTATTTTAACATAATTAATTTGAGCTCAGTGCATTTATGTTGCTCTGTATGTCTTTATCCATCAATATAATTATGAAATGCTAAAAATTGGGGTTTGAATCTTCAAGTTATTTTAATTGGCTGGTTTTTTTCTCTAAATCCACCGTTCATTTGTCCCCATCTTCAACGTCTGAAATTTTTAATTACAATTTACATTTCTTTTTTGTCTGTCCCCTAGACCACATTCCAATCTTGCTTGTGATGTTTTCACACCAGGGCCTTCAGGAGAGATAAGCTTTCCCTCTTCAGTGACCACTGGCTTATAACCAAGTTTATATTCTTTTCTTGCAATACTGGGGGGGGAGGGGCGGTCATGTCTTATTTTTATGTTCTCCTTCATTTATGCTTTCATCCCTCTGGTTTCTGTTATTTTTTTCTCTTTTAAACCTGTCCTCCTCCATCCAGTGTGAAAGGCAAGCGAAACCATAAATGGTATAATATTTTAACGGGCTTTCTCTGTGTCAGGGTTTGTTCTTGTGTCTAGCTCAACTGATAACTCTCTTTCCAGTACTTCAATAGGTTTGGGTTTGGTTTTTTTTCTCTCTGCTTGCAAGGTAGGATACGTTGCCCCTGTGTGATCTCAGATGACGGGGGGGCATGGATGGAAGCTCTGTGTGAAGGTAAAAGTCTCAACATTTCTTGTTGTACATAAATGTCTGTCTCCAGGAAAGCATTGAGGCCACAGCTGTCCAACACAGTGCCCGGGAACGCCTGTCTCCAAGGCTCTGATGAGGCCTGACTTTTTTACGCCTCTGTCTGATTTTTTTTCCTTCTCTCTCATGATTGACATTTGTCTTTTCTGGGCCTTGTTTGCTTGCACTGCACTTGTAGGGAGCCTGAAGCACTGCAGTATTTTCATTTCAGTCAGGTTAAGGGTGATGAAGATTACACATGCATACTGATTTATGCCTTAAAGGCTGAAAATAGTGTCAAGTGTGATCTCAGCAGAGCTCTGCTCGATGACTCAAGTGCTCGGTACAGTGTTACACTCTCAGACATCAATCCTCATCCAGTTAAAACGAAAACTCTCTGTCCAGAACATCGTTCAATGAAGTCCTGATCTGTAAGTGTTATTAGTTATTAATAAGATAATAATGGTGTTTTCAACGTTCATGCCAAAGCCAGAATCGAGCCTTTATCAGGCTAAGTACTGTTGAAACACAAAGCAGCGAGCAGTTCCAGCCTCAAAGAGCTTTCACTGTAAATGTGCACTTGATAACCGGTATCTCTGCAAGCCATGTTATGCACATACTTGTGTGCTTCTGAGAACATTTCTCTGTGAAGGTCTTACGCAAAGAGGCAATACAACTGTAAGACAAATGTTTTTGAAGCCAGGTCCTTACATTATTATATTTGGAAGTGCCGTATGTCAGGAGTTCTTGTAAATAGCAGTATATCTGAAGGTGGCTGTTACCCCGAAGACATGAGGCATTTTAAAATATATCAAGCTCTGCATTAGATTGAAGTCACTGCCTATTGACTGTTTTTTCTTCTTCTAATCATATATGTAAAACAAAAGCAAAACAAAACCTAGAGGGTGAGTGATTTGATAGTTAATATTCCCTTAAGCTACAAAGGCCAAGGACTTGAACCACAGGCACCCGCACTGCAAGCCACTGGTTCTTCTGCAGGTAACTTTCTCTCTCTGGTTTTAACCACATATAGCTGCCTGGACCCAAAAAACTTCTCCCAGCACAGTCCCTATGAATAGTATGAATTTGGCCCCACCTCCTCTTCCCCCAATGAAAAAAAGGCTGAAGATTCCTAGCCAAGCTGTATTTGCAGCATGCTGGGAAATACCAGAGATGGGAAGAACAACCCAAGAGCAGTCCAAGACTAGCACTTTCCTTCCAACTGCCTTCAGCCCTTGCCAGCACAGGGAACTAAGCAGTTCAGTTAGTGATCAAGCACTTTTTGTAAGACAGCTGGAATGAATGATGGAAGGGGTGGAGGGAATTCCTCTTTCATATGCCAGTTGCAGCCGTTCAGTTAGCTGTGAATCTTTTCCTGTACGTTAATTTAACACAACTTGTTAATAGTGTCCAGTTGAAGAATGTAGCAAATGTTTCTAAAAGAGCTGGTAACACACCAGACACAAAACCATTCATACCTGACTCAGTAGTGCAACTTCAGACCATCCCTGTATCAATTTTGTTACCCTGACACCCAGTCTGAAGGAGCAAGCACATCAGTGAGTAGGGCTGCAATACTCTTTTCCTGCTGTATTTCTTCTGGCAGTCAAAAGGGGTCACAGCTGCCCAACTGTCATTACAAGTCCTTGGGTAAGTGAAAATTCACTTTAAAAAACCACAATGCCTATTCTTTTCTAATCAAGTCAAGCAGGCTTATATTCTAATGAAAAGGCATTAAACCAAGGGAGAAATAGATGAAAATAAGTTATGCTGTACTCCAAAGTACACCTGTGACTGCAACTACAACTGGTGGATAGACAGACAGACACGCAGACGCTCTGTCAGCTTTGGAAATGGGTCATAGTGTTCTGGAAAAAACAGCAAAATTAATTAGAAGTCAGCTTTCAGTTCTACAGCTCTATCTATATTGCAGAAAAATAGATTCGGGTTGATTACTCTTACTCTAAGATACAATTTCTTTTGGATATACTCCCAAAACAATCTCATCAGCACTAACCATATTCTTATTTCTGTGCTATGCTTTGTAGGTACTGGCTGTGTAGCCATGCTAACATAAAACCATCTATATTTCCAAAATCAATGTAAATTCCTTAGTTTTTATTATTTTGGAGGAAAGGAGGGATTCCGAATAAATTTTGAAACTCCTAGTAATGTTCCACATTCAATACGCATGGTATGGAGTTTATGTGGTTTCCTTCTTCGTTAGTATTTTAATGTGTTAATCAAACTTTTAATCTAAAATTGGATTAAAATATACCTGAGGTCTTGAAGTGAGATAAATTTGATCTTGCAACCAGCACTAGGATGTGCTATTGAACACAGTTAGCAGGTTTCAAAGGCCGGAACTAGGATTATCACCTTTTGTGTCTTATCTTGCCCCCCTAACAATCCCATGTCTGTGCTATATTGTTTTGGCAAAATGGGTCAACGGAAATGTCAAGCGGACACCACTTTCCCAGGAAAATAAAACTTCAAGTGTAATATGAACTGGCATCTGAAATGCTGGGTATGTTTAGTGCATACACAAACTATTCTGCATTTATTAATGAATACACCATTACATCTACACAGCTATAAAACCATTCAGCAACAAAATCAAATTCACAAGGAGAAAGCAGAATTAATAGTTTGTTTTCCCGTTCATGTTCTTCATCCACATTATATGATCTTCGGTTACCCATGTTAGTCCATTTTCCTCCCTCTGCAGCCGCTTTACCCCTGTATCACTAGGTGTTTTCCTCCCAACTATTGTGCACTCCCCAGAGCACAGAAGAAATATCGGTGCCTAACACAAGTCTGAAGGTAGCAGAAGCCTGAACTGGACGCAAAGTGCGCATAGATGGAATGTGTCTGTCACAGGCTTCAGCTGCCAAACACTGAGTCTTCACTGATCACATGCAAAGGGAGCTTTTTGTGTCTTATAGCTTGGTGAAATTAAAATAGCAAAAGGCATCTACCCGAAGTAAAGGCCATCTGACTTCTGAATTTCCATTTTCTGCTCAGTGTACGTATAATGCTGTGGGTCTTTCCTGAATAGCTGCATTTTTAATATAGGGCAAAGCAACATAACTTTCAGCGACCTGGCACTCCAAAAGAGCTCAGCCAGTTTGTTGCTGCAAAGCAGTAAACATACTTGGCACAAAACATGTCAATCCCCCCTAAAAAGGGGTGTCATCTTACAGGAAAGTTTTCTCCAACCCTAAGCATGAGGAACACTATCTACCTGTAATGCAACTGAGGTCTACATCCAGAAACCCACTCAAGCAATGGAGAGGCTTTCCAGTAACTTCCATGGGTATCAGATTTTTATTTGGCACTATAAATTATCATAGAGATTTGGGGTGAGCATGACTGAAGAAAAGGTTGAGGGCGTGTGGAAGCCAAACAGCCTGTTAGACGAGAGGTCTTGAAAAGGAAGATTGGTAAAAAGAGTGGGAATATCAGAGTGCTTTTCTGGCAATTATGCCCATGCAACCAGTTTGGTTCTCTGCAGAGTTATTAGCATTGTGCTAGCAGTAAACATGATTTCACATGAAGACCAGTAATATGACCCAAAAGAAAGGGCCAAAACTTAAGGCTAGTTTTCACTGCTTCGTCTACCCCAAGATTTAATCCTAGTGTCAGCCCCAACTCGTTCCCAAACTCCCGCAAGCACTGCTAGACAAATTAAAGCTCTAACTTACGGCCTCTGTGGGAAGCAGGTTGAATCACGCGAGGCCTCAGCCCCACTACCACGGCCATGGAGGAGCAGCACGGCCACCTCAGCGCCGGGCCAGAGCAGCCACCCACTCCACAGCGAGGGCACACATGGCGCCGTTTGCCTCTCACAGAACGCACAGGCCTCGCTTTGATGGCCACAGGGATTAATAATGGCGGTTTAGCTTGCCAGGGATGCTCCTGCACGGGGCCTGCCCCGATGCCGGTACGGGAGGCACAGACGAGAGGCAGCTTCGGCCGCGGTTAAAGCGAGGCGGGGAGGGG
>VYZV01011972.1:58844-101447 GCA_013401275.1 Pandion haliaetus | reverse complement strand
GGGCCGGGCGGTGGGCCCCGGGGCGGTAGCCCCCGGGCGAGCTGTGGAGCCAGGCCGCGGCTGCTGGGCGAGTGCCCTCCGCGCGGCGCGGCGGCGGGGACCCCCCGCGGGACCCGAGACCCTCGGCCCCGGGTGTCCCGCAGCGCCCTAATTGACCCCTGCTGCTCCAGGCAGGGCCAGGCTGCTCCGGGCCCCAATGGGCTCCACCGCGGCCGGGGCGTTTGGTCAGCGGGAGGTCAGTGTGTCAGTTGGTGTGGCTTCACCCGTTTCCATTTTCCCAAAATGAGCTCTTGACCCTGCTCCTGTTTCCGCAGTTCCCGGCGGCACCACCGTGCTGGTGGAGCTCACCCCCGACATCCACATTTGTGGCATCTGCAAGCAGCAGTTCAATAACCTCGATGCCTTCGTTGGGCACAAGCAGAGCGGTTGCCAGCTCACTAGTGCAACAGCCGGGGCCACCAGTACGGTCCAGTTTGTGTCAGAAGAAACGGTGCCATCGACACAGGCACAAACGACAACCAGGACCATCGCTTCGGAGACCCAAACCATCACAGGTACCGTGGTGTTACATACCAGGAGCTTGAAAGCACTCGACTCCTGCAAAGTGGCAACGTTGCATAGCCCTCTGCTCGTGCATCCTCATCGCGCTAAGCTAAAATAACAGTTTTCAGATTAGTCGTCATGTACCTGCAAGCAAAGGAAGAAAAATAAGTGGTGTGCTGCCTTCTTGGTTTTGGTATGACAACAGTTACTTAATTTGCTAATTGAGATACAAGTTCACTTAGAGAATCACTTAAGTCTTACATAACCAACTTGCCCAAACTAATTTAAATTGTCAATACTTACGAAAAATAATGAAATTATGATGCATTTTATTTTTTAAGAGTGCTCTTGCTGAAAAAAAGACACAGAATTGCTGTTGAGCACCAATCCAGGCCTTTTCATGTGAGAACACTGCATTCCCTAACATTGCTTCCACAACTAATTGGCAAGAAAAATTATTACTCAAAATTTCTTCCTATGTGAAGGCTCAAGTGAGGTCCTGATCCTGGAGACATTTAAATAAAACTAGAATTTTGTTCCATGTGTGAAGGTTTGCCCTTCTATATATAGTTTTATTTTATTTTGGTCTGGGACCTTACTAAAATCCAAATTATTTGACTTTAATTTGGATAGACGGATTAGGGCAGAGAAGCTGGAAGAGCAGTAAAACAAACCGAATTCAGGGCTCACTTCCAGGAATTTTTGTATTATAATCCCTCAACTCAGTGTGGGTTTTGGGTGAGTCATTTTTCTGCTTCATATTCACTCATCTTTAAAATGAGGGCAGTTATATCCTTCTGCCCTTTTGGGGCATAATAGCGTTGTTTAATTGATTTAAAAGCTGCTACTTTGGCTGAGATACTCACAAGAATAGCAGCTGAAACTAACAGCTAAAAACAGTATAGTTGAAAGAGGCTGAACTTTTTTAACAATTTAAAAAAAAAATTGTTTACATGATGCCTTTTTGACAACATTTGCCATGTAAGTAATTAGAGTTTTTTCTCCTTTGGGCTGTAGCACAGCCACTGTTGAAAACCAAACATACCTTTATTAATGTAAGACCAGAAAAAACTGAACTGCTGAAGAAACTGAACAGTGCAGTCAGATAGGATTCAAAGGCAGACAAGCGGGCCTACGTAGGGTTGTATTAAGTTCAGCATGGCTCATGAGGTCTTGACAGAATTTTCACTGACAGCAGGATAGCAAGGGAGAGAAAAGTCTTTTTCCTTTCCCCCTCCCCCAGCTGAGTAGGAACACAGAAACAGAATGTTGCTGGAAAAAACAGAATAGGAAAGGAAATAATGAAAATAGAAAATAATTAGATTTTTGTGATTGGAGAAGTTAATGTTCTCAAATTTAGCTCTTCTGTGTGTTTAGTTTCTGCACCAGAGTTTGTTTTTGAGCATGGCTATCAAACGTACCTGCCCAGTGAGAGCAGCGAGCCTCCAACTGCTGCTATCGTCTCTACACCACCAAAAGCACGTTCAAGAAAATCCACTTCCTCACTTACACAGAAGAAACTAAACTGCTGCTATCCAGGTAAGATGTGGACTATACCTTCTTCCTTGTCATTTTAAAATTGATAGGTTTCATATAGTGATATGTACAGTAGCACTGTCTGTGTTAAGCAGTTAAGACATGCAGAACCTGGAAGGCAGCCTACTTAGTAAGGGTGTGATGTTCTACCGTTGATACCAGTAGTAGTTCTGCTATTGATTTCACATGCTTAGACTTTGGTCCTATACTGTGGTATACTCTGGTGATGCTGCAGTGGATTTGTGTATAGACATTGGCCTATGCCCACACCCATAGCAATGTAAGAGCAGAGTCTTGTTACCTTTTTGTGAACTACCGTTATACATGAGAAATATACATGCATTTTGCATTAAACGTTTTGTCTTTGGTCAGTTAGCATTTTTATAAGGATGGATTGAACTGAAGTATTTGGAGACCTTAATGAGTAAAAACCATGCAATATGCAGAAAACCTGTGCGGAGACAGCCATGTAGATGAGTAGTCATGTTAATGGTAGCAGAAGTTACAGTATCTCTTTCCAAGCTTCCCTTCATTTGAAAGGCATATTTCAATTGCTTAGCTTTTCATTTCTGTGCTCTAAAACTGTAGCACTTTCCAATTGGACAGAATTCCTGAATGGTGAGCTGTTACCTGAGTTCCCAATTGCACTAACTTGAAGTCATACGTGGAATTAATTAGTTCCCCCAGCATCCCCTGTGTACTGTAAAGAGCATCTCAAATCCTAGGCAGAGATTCCAGAGAATTTGTTTCAAAGCTTACAGAAAACAGTAATGTAGAGAGTGAATTGCCTCCTAGGGGAAGAGTTAGAAAACTAAAGTTTATAGGTAAGCCGGTCACTATTTTAAGTAGATGTGAGTAAACAAGATGAGGAATTATTTTTCTGTTAATACTGAATTTTGAAGATGTTCTTGAAAATAGACATAATGCCCAGAATATGGTAGTATATTTTTATTATTTTGATAGATTTTCCTTGAATTTAATGATCTTAATCATACCACTTTCAGGTTGCCAGTTCAAGACTTCTTATGGCATGAAGGATATGGAACGTCATCTACGAACACACACAGGTTTATATAGTTGCTATATTTTGATTTTGGTTGATTTCCTCCTTTTGGCTTTTTTCCAAAAGGTATTTTCCTACAAAATAGCATATCTATAGGTGAATTAGATAGAATGTATGTTTGTGCATTCTAGTATTGTAGTTCTCTGTGCCTGGGGAATTGCCCTTTTTGTGTAAGCCATGTCTCCCTATGGGCGGTACTAGTCAGCTATGAAACAGGAACACTGTACATCGATTTAAGGCACAGTTAAATTTCTGAGGTGCAGATCGTGTTTATCAGGGTGCAGTGTGGAGGTAGCGCATAAACATAGTTTATTCTTCACGTGGAACAATGATTCCAACATTTCACCTCCCTTCCCCCTAATCTCAGAGTTGTAAAGGGAGAAAGTTCCAGAAGGTCTTCTATATTTGTTGCACTTGTGCATGCAGCCTTCTGGAGCATAGAAGAGTTCTTGGCTGATAGGATGGCTGCTGAAATCCAATGTCCAGCTTTTGAACACTAGTCCCATTTCTGTTTAGTGTGTGCTTTTTTTTTTTGTTATTGCAACAACATCCTTATGGTGCAAAAATTTTTGATGTTTTGTTGCTCTTTTTGTTTCAGGAGACAAGCCCCATAAATGTGAAGTTTGTAGCAAATGTTTTAGTCGTAAAGATAAGCTGAAGATGCATATGCGTTCTCATACTGGGGTGAAGCCTTACAAATGTAAACACTGTGACTATGCAGCTGCTGACAGCAGCAGTCTGAACAAGCACCAGCGCATTCACTCCAACGAGCGTCCTTTTAAATGCCAGATCTGTCCGTATGCAAGCCGCAACTCTAGCCAGCTAACTGTACATCTCAGATCCCACACAGGTAAGTTTATACTAAAATTCAGATCTGTAAAGGTTTGAAGGTCATAGGGAAGATTTTAAAAGGTATACAGGTGTCATGATGCCAGAAAGGGCCTATTCGAATTCTCAAAAGCACCTGGCATCCAGCTTCTGTGAATTTCTTGGGCATAGAATCTAGCAGGGCAATACAGCTCTACTAAAAATACCTGGAAGCAATCAGAAGACAGATCTGACTCTTGGTAGATTTTCTTCTAAATTGATTCTGAAACTGCCTATTAGATCTTTTCAAACCAGTAGAACTGAAGGATCTAATTGCTTGATTGATTGTTTAAGAGCATCTAGGTTCCTATCTGTGTCTCTCAGATCTGGTCCACTATATTAGAAACACTGAAATTACTTTATAATTGAACAAGTTATATCAATGCAAACCTCAGCTGCATAACTTAAATTTTCTTGCATCAGTAAATTAGCAAGTAATTAGCAATTTAAGTTACATCTGGTTTTGACCTTTGTGGTACCTTCCATATGCAGACTCATGGACATTAACAGCATCGTATGAGCAGCCGGAACTATATTCTGCCCATATAATTTTTTCTCTATGGATAGAAAGCTTTAGCCTCCAGGCTTATAAACATTGTATCATTTTATATTTGCATTATTTCCCTAAGTTTCATTTTAATCAGATTTTTCTTTTATGGATTGTTCATAGAAGAGATTTGCTGTAAAGATACTGCTGTACAGCTGTCTTTGTATGTTGTATTTCACCTAATCCAGGGTACTGGATTAGTTTCTGTGTTTTCTTTTATACATTTGATTAGTTCTGTGAATTTTAGCTGCAAGGTGGTTATGGTTCAGTGATTACTAGATTAGCTTTGAACCTATCCTACATCTGATTCTGAATTCGAGTACTAAACAACATTAGTTCAGATGTGTGCAAGATGGGATTTATTTTGAGTAGATAAAAGAAATAAATCCCTTGTGCATTGTGAAGGAGGGGAGGGTTAAACCAATCTGTCTCTAGCAGAAAAGAATCTTTTATACTTCACAAATCTGCTGTGATGGAACAGGCAGGACTGTCAGGCAGTGGTCTTACAAGTTTCCCTCTTTCTGTTGCTGTGTAAGATGTGATGGTCAGTCAAAATAGTATGGGTTGTTATGAGAAGTTATCTGTAAGTAAACACTAGTCAGAGAATACGGTATTGCATTTTCCCCGTGTCATATAAAAGCATGCATACTTGTGCATTTATGTACAAGGGCAGGTGAGCTCTGAATTTGGCTGTGGGAGAACCTATGAGTGATCATTGTTCTCTTGTATTTTCAGTAGAGTTAGATTTTTTGTGGCATTAAATATTGCATTAGTTGGGAAGGGGTTTTAGGCTACCTTCTTCCTTTTTGGCAGATCAGTCTATTGTATCTTAAGCAATTGAATTGTGCTAAAATTCAAGTCTTTAGTTTTGTTGTCTCTTCCATTTCTCCAAAATAAATCCTCTTTTACAAAAGGACTTTTTTTTTTTGATTCACTGAAAGGAGGCACAAGAATTTTCAAAGTAATTATTTCATCCTTGTTAGGTTACAAAGCTGTTATGCACACAGCCAATTTTAGGAGAAAAGTAAGACTAGTAAGACTGGTATGTAGAATATATTGCTTACTGGAATTAAATTAGTCATTCTCTAGAAGGTGAGTGTAATCTACATTGCTCTGAGTGAGATCATCTACATAGCATTACTTGTTGAACTAGTCATCTAAGATCAGTTTCCTGTTAATTTGAGTAAAACTACTCTTACAATTAGTTAAGTCCAGGTTCAGACACTCTTTTTTTTTTTTTTNGTTATAGTCTGTCAGTCAATTAGGTATGGACCGAAATGTAAAGAAATATAAGTAATAGACCACTCTCTAAATAACTGAACCAACATACTTTGCTATATTCAGTAAAATTACAATTTTTTTTATATATTGTGCTACCCTGTATGTGAAGATTAAGTCATTGAAATACGTACTGTGCCTGAATCAGCAAAGTAGATAAAAATTCAGTAGCTGAGTGTACAGTTGAGACTGTAAAATAAACTAGATGAATACACAGTGCATCTTCATTAATAAAATCTGTTTAATATAGATAATGCACCATGTATCTCAATTATTAAACAGATACATGTATTAGCACAGTAGGCCACGACTTGATTTGAAAAATACGTAGCTAAACCTATGACATATGTAGCTGGATAAGCAAATTATGCAAAATTATACAGCTTTCACAAACTCTATAAAATAATAACTTACAAAATAAATCAGCCATTTGCAGTTTGATTATTAAAGAAGATAAATGCTTGCTGAGCTAAGTACATTCTTTTTCCTTCCCCCACCAAGGTTGTCTTAGAACCTAATAACAGAATTCATCCAGTTTTTCAAAATAATACCTACCTAAAGACTTCATGCTCAGGTATTTTAGAGAACTACATATATAGATTAAAGAAAAAAAAATGAACAGTTATTTAGTTGGGTTGGTAGATTTGCTTTGGATTTATTTTAATGACTTCAGAACAGAGTCACTGGTCTTTACCCTGGAATTGATTATGGACTAAACAGAGCTACAGCTTAATTTGGTCACACATGTTGTATGACACAAGCCTGCAAATAAAGAAAATGCAAAACAGTGGTTTAGATCCAGGCAATTCAAATGGTTATTCGTGTAGGTAGTCTCACGTAAATAGACTTAGAGATCTTGCAGATAAGTGTGTTCATTTTTCAAGCTTTATCAGCTTAAGAATTTTATCTAACTTTCAACTACTATTGTTAGGTTTCTGGATCAGCATTGCTCTCCAAAAAAAAAACCAAACCAAAAAACCACCAACTACACACAGACACACACACACCCCCCACACAGACACACACACACCACACACACACACACAAAAAGAGGTATAGAAAATATTCGTATGAATACAAACTGATATTGTGTGAATACAAACTGATACTAGATTTTCTTGAATTGATCTGTGGAACATTATTAGGTATGATACATGGTGCAAATATCGCTTGGTTGCTGTAATGTCAGAAAAACAAAAGCTTAATGTTACTTCTCTGTGTAAGCACATTTCCCTAGAGTCACATACTTGCATGCATGTTTCATTAGCCTCACATTTGTCTTTTGCAGTTGCAGTTATGAAGTCGTGATCCCTTTTTTTTTCTTTTTTTTTCTATAACTGTAGTAATGCTATGGTTGTGCGGTCACCTGACACTGACCTAGGTATGGACTTTTGTCCCTACATCTCCCTATGTTCTGGACAAGAGTTTCCACTCCCTTCCTGTGCCAGCAATAGTATTTGTGCTGCACCACATGAACCAGGCCAAAAAAAGTAATCCGTTTTTCTTGTCAGCTGATCTAACTCACCATGTGAACAAATGTACAAGAAAGGCAGTAAGGAATATATGGTTGAGCAGTAAGGCTGGTGCCTGTTAAGCATCTGTTTCTGCAGTAGCCTATGATTTACCTAGGCTTAAAGTTAACCTACAAGCCTCCTTGTAAATCTTGTAGTAATAACCCAAGACATGAATGTCTTTACCTTGTTTTCTTAGTCTTCAGAAGTATAGCAGCTGTGAAAGTTACAGTGTTCATTTTTGTTAATTTTAAACACTAGTTGAGATATACGGTTGCTAAAGAGGGACAAAGGAGAAACTTCAGTCACTTCTCTGGAGCACTCTGAACAGGTCTACGCACAAAATGAACTAAAAATGGAGAATATCTAAGATGCAGACATCAAAAAGGAACAGATGTGGGCAGGCATGCTCGTGGAGAGTTTGCACCCAAATGTGTCGGAGCAGGTGATAAATACTGTGCCATTAAAGTTCTCTACATCTTGAAAATATCTTGGGAGTTTACAGGTATTTAGAACAAGTCAGCTGTACATAATGAATTATAGCATTGCTCTCTCCAATGGATCTTGGTGTCTTATCTGTAATTTGAACTGTGTTTTTTGTTGACAGGAGATGCTCCTTTCCAATGTCAGATGTGTCCTGCTAAATTTAAAATCAACTCAGACTTGAAGAGGCACATGCGTGTGCATTCTGGTGAGAAACCTTACAAATGTGAGTTCTGTGAGGTCCGGTGTGCCATGAAAGGAAACTTGAAATCACACATTCGTATCAAGCACAGCATGGAAAATACTCTCAAGTGTCCAGAGTGTGAATTTCAGTGTGGAAACAAAACAAGCCTGCGTCACCACATAAGAACTCATCAGCCCGAGCAACCGGTGAAGTGCTCAGAGTGCAACTACTCTTGCTCCAACAAGGCAGCTCTGAAGGTGCACGAGCGAATTCACTGCAAAGATCGTCCTTTCAAATGTGAATTCTGCAGCTTTGATACCAAGCAGCGGAGCAACCTCACGACTCATGTGAGGAAAGCTCATGGCGACAAAGTCAAGACCAAGAAGCAAATGGTGGAGAAGAAGGAAGGAGATAGGCCAAAGCAAGGTGGCTCCAGGCAAGTTGCTAAATTGGATGCCAAGAAAGCATTTAAGTGTGACCTATGTGATGCTTCCTTTGTCCGAGAAGATTCTCTTAGGAGTCATAAGAAGCAGCACAGTATGTATAATGGATCTAAAAATAATGAACTGGCTGTTCTACAGCTCCAGATGGATCCCAGTCGGCAGACCAGTGCCCCAATTACTGTCAGTCACCTCCAGGTCCCACTTCAGGCTGCTCAGGTTTCTCCATACAATGAGGGAAGGGTCAAGATCATTGTGGGTCACCAGGTTCCTCAGACTAACAGTATCGTTCAGGCTGCATCCGTGAATGTCATGCCTCCTACGTTAGTTAGCCAGAATCAGGAAGACCTCCCAGCCAACAGCCGCTTGCAGCTTCTGGGCCAAGTCAGTTTGTTGGCGCCACCTCCACCTCCCATATCTCAAAGCGAAGCAGGGCCTGTGGCACAACCAGCAGTTCTTCTCACAACCCATGACCAAAGCGATGGAAGTGCTTTACATCAAACTCTGATTCCTGCTGCTCCTGTTGGCAGTCATGAGGCTTCAGCAAACCAAGCTTTTATCACCAGTTCTGGAATCAGCTGCTCTGACTTAGAAGGCCTTAATGCTTTGATACAAGAAGGAGCAACAGAAGTGACTGTGGTTAGTGACGGAGGTCAGAGCATAACAGTGTCCACTTCAGCTCCCCCTCCTCCTATCTTTTCTTCATCCTCTCACACAGAAGCCCCGAAGCAGACCTATTCTATCATTCAAAGTGGAGCCCATACAGCTTTGCTATGTCCAGCAGACTCCATACCAGATTAGTCGCAAGGTACTATTACTAAACAAATTTCAATCTCAGAGGCAGTGCTGAATTCAGCAGAAATGCATAGGACATAAGTGAATGAAGATTTGTCCTACAAAGCCAAATACCTTCCACTTACACATTTTACTTGTCTGTACATGGAAACATACTATCTTGTATGTGAAAAGGGCTGTGTATATTTATGTGCCTCTATTGAAATTGGAGGCTGTGTTCTTTGTAAAATCAGAGCATCAAAGCAACTGTTGACATTTTCACCAAGCAGTAAGCTTCCCAGAATATGATCCTTGTATTGTGCTAGCTAAAATAAGAAAGCCTCACCTTATGATGAATTACCTTCACAGCAGACTCGTTCTTTCACGCACACACAAAAAGGTAATAGTCCAAGCCATTCCGAAGTATATTTTTAAGTGAAGTCTGTTTCAATTACATGCTATGTATTCATTAACTGCACCTGGCTGATTGTTGATCTGTAAGAAATGTCTACTACTGGGTCTAATGCAGCCATAGTAAAGTTTAAGGGGGCTATTCCTTAATATCTTAGAGTTGCTAGCACCTGGCACTTAATCTGGAAATACTTATGCAGAAGACCAGGTGATCTTTCTTAGAAGACAAAAGAATTTTGTCCCTCCATCAGTAATAACTAACTTTGCAAATTATATATTCAGCACAGTGATCTCTGTCAGAGGCACCTGTGTTTTAAAGAACAAAACAACTGCAAATATATTTTTTACAAACACTACTTAAATTTTGTTTTTATTTTGATGCTGCCTGTTTGTAGTTGCATGGTTGGTAAAAGCGTATTACATTTTGGCTGTTTCTTTCAAGTTAAAGGGGAAAAAGGAAAAGATAGAATTCATTTGATTTAAAATAAAAAAAAAAAAGTAGATTCTAATCCAAGGTCTGAAACTCTAGCATAAATTCAGATTGGATCACAATGAGCTAGTAATTTACCATTATATGATGCATGTTTCTGTAATACATGAATTCTAGGCTGTATTTTGAAATATGCAATATTATAGTCCTATCTGGTGAGCATTCTTGTAGTAGTTGCAAATAATATCTTCACTACCAAACTATCTAGTTAAAGAACAGACTCAACTTGGGGAAAATAGACAGCTCTGTAGGTGTCTGGGTCTGCAAAATCAGAGATCATTTCACAGCCAGGCAGTGTCCCAAGGACAATTGTTAGCATACATGAAGACTGAAAAGAGACTTATCAAAATTAGCTCTGAGATTCCCTCTTGGGGAATCAAAGTCAAGTTAAATTTCACAGTATTTGCTAGTGGGAGACATTGAATGGCTCCTTTATGTGCTAGAAACATGCTTGGAAAATTTATAAAGATTATATAATTAGGGCCACTTTCTGGATAGACCTCATGTTTGACATTTTTTTAGCTTGTACAGCCGTTATTTTGTGTATGTGAGGGTGCTCCCCGCTCCTTCCTTCTGCATGGTACATACTCTACGTACAGTGTAAGGCTTGCTGCTTTACAATGACAAGTAGAAAATGCAATCATAACTCACAAGTATAGTCCTACAGGCTGTTCTTGAAAATGTGACTTTTGGCTTTTGTTGAAATAAGGGTTGTTTAAACCTGACTGCTCCAGTTTTGCTGTCTTCATTATTTATGGGAAATAGTATTTTTGAAGATACATATCTCTTGTGCTTTCCTAATCCTTGATTCTAAATTAATGTTCTTTTAAAACAAAAAAACTCTTCCAAATAATGTTGGTTTTAAAATCTGGGTTTTGGTTTGAATTGTCTGAAGTGTGCCTGACACTTGTGGATGTCGGAAAAGACCACACTCCAGTTAGAGGGAGAAACTTCATAAATGCTTCATTAAAAAGGCATTATTAAAGACTTGTTTCATAGCCCCATGCTGTATTGAAATATGAAGCAAAAGTTCTAAGTTCACAGACAGTTGTCTTTCAGGGTTCATTATTCCCTACACTTGTTCTTCAACTTTTCTGGTGATACAGGTTTGTCACCTGTTAATTATCTCTTCCCTACAGATAGGTGATTTAAGGAGCTGACAAGACCCCGTTCCAAGTCACTGAGCACACCTATTTTTATATAAATTAGAAGTAGGCAGGAGGTTTTTACTACATTAGATCACTGCAGAACGTTCATTGAGAACAATAAATTGAAAGACTGGATACTTTGAATTTTAACGCTGGTGTTGCTGTTTTGTGGCTCTCCAGTCATGTTTCATTGTTGTGCCTATAGCACAGACCTGATCATTACATTTCAACTGTGTTGATATTACTTGTAAAGCACTTGGAAGATAAAAGACATCACAGGTAAGTGCTTGATGATATTATATGTGGTCCCTGATATCCAGGTTGTAAATGATCACCGGAGCAGCATAGATCAAACACTTTGTTATCTTTGAATTAAAATGCGTGGCATAGTAGCGACTCTTCACTATTAACCCATCTCCAAATGTATGTGTACATATGTGCATGATCTATACCATCAGGCTGTGTACAGTGTTCCTGTGCACTGGGCCAAGACTTATTGTAAACACTAGTGAAAAATTGGGCACTTTCAGTCCTGTAACCGTAAATATACATTTTTCACCCACCTTACAGTGGTTCCAGACCATGTGCAGCACTGGCGTTGCAGGGGAGGAGATGCTTCCCCAGGAGTGCGAGTGCCTGGCAGAGCTGAGCTGCCCACGCTGTGGCCACGTGCTGACCGGACAGCTGAGCTGCAGGAGAGCAAGCTTGGGGAAAGTTCAATGCCGTTGATGTTCAAGTCTGTCTGACCTGGAGAGGGAAGGGGGGGGGCTCCTTGAGGTCATCTCAGTGGTCCAGTTTACAGCTCCACAAACAGTTACACTAGCATAGCAAAATAGATGGTAAACTACAACCAAGGTCAAAGCAGGGATAGGTCAGGCGGGAGTTTTCTTCCAACTCCTTTTTTTGCCAGATTTTAATACTGAGTGACACAAATGGTGACAGCAAATTAATACTCTCAGCTTTCAAAACCTGTGCTAGGTCTTTGAATAGGATTAACCAGTCCATTGGTGATCTAGGTTTTAATACCAGTTTCTGTATATTTTCCCTTTATTGTAAGACAAAAGAATCTAAATTGATCTGCCCTCACATACTTGGTTTTGTCACTGGTAAGTCTGCCTCTGTATCTGCTTGATCACAGGCCATCTCATCTTCCCAATATTCCTGCTGGTTGGTTTTATGAAGGCTGGCAATCTCAAGGATAATTTTGTTTTAATTTCTATAAGCCATGTGGGTTAAGAGTTTAAGTAGCCCAACTAAGAGGCTTGCATGTCGGGAGCTCCCAGTGATAGAGCTTTCCAAGTGCTCCAGCTGGACAAGAAACTTCTGCCTGGCGGTGGGACAGGAGCTGGTGGAAAGGTGCTGCTCTGGGTTTAGAGCTGGTGGCTGTATGCTCCTACAAAAGGAGCGGTACTCTTATTTTAAGATCAAAGTTTGGAGGTAGTTAGACTAGCTGCTGATAGGCAGGCTTTCAGGTGTAGAAAATTGTACTAGGCCTGAAAACTTGAAAGTGCAAATGTACTATAATTTGGCAACTGAAAAGTAAGGTTAATTTGCACATGCTCGTTGTATGCAAGGTTTCAAGAGCATGAAGTATTTTGTATCTATAGGTGGTGCTAGAGATCCAGATAAACTTTTAAGTGTGGTTTGTTCTGCTTGATATGTTTCCTGTTAAACAGTTCCCTGCTTTTAACTCTTTCCCGAGTAAAAACATTTCAAAGTCCACTTTTATAAGACGTTACAAAAAGCTTAATTGTAAAAATCTTACTTTCATTTAAGATAAAAAGCAACAAATAATAAAAAAGAAGGCCTAAGTTTGTACTGTTAGGATCCCATTTATGGCCAGAACTTAATCTCACAATTTATGTTCAACTGATCATTTTTTACTCCTTGTTAATTAATTTTAATCTGTATGTAGTTTGCAACTGCAGAATTGTCATGCACTACAAGAATGATACAAAATGAGAGATTTTGACAAAGCTGGTGGTTTGAATTGCAATTTATCTGTGTTTGCACTTGGCCAACAGACCTGCACCCAGGGGATGCACCACCACGTCCAGGAATCTCATGTTCAATCTAATGTCACACTTAACGTTACACAGCTCTGTTATCTGCATTTCAGTTTCACAAAAAGGCTTGTTTACCTTCTAAAATAGGAAACCAGTAGATTTGTCATATTGTAAAGACTAACCTTCATTCTGGTCCTATGTGTGCCTCTAAGATAAACAGGAAAGATAACAAAATGGTGTGAATGAATAGACAAAGCTTAGGGCTGCTTCTTCAACATTGTTTAGCTGATTGCATTATGTTTAAGTGAACAATCTAGAGACTTCTTTCTTCCACCTTTAAAAAAAAAAAAAAGCTGATAACCGAAGCTAACATGGGGGCAATTTTTTTTCAATTTTCTGTTCCGATATTCTGGCTTTATTTCTGTGTATGACAGTAATGGTCTTTGTGTTTTGGAGCTGGCAGAAGCAGATTGTTTTAATCTCTGGTATTCATTTAATACATTCTTCATGTTATCACCAGAACTATCCCTTGAGAGGGCATGGTAATTCACAAGAAGTGTCTCTTGTAGAGCTTGCTTGCTGTCAAGTACATGGTAAATAAATCATATACCTTCCTAGAGATCTGCCATAGCCTCGGAGCTCTGGAGCAAGCTGTCTTTCCCCAGGAGGAAATACTTGGATGGATTTTGTTCTTGCCTGGCAATCTCCAAGCCCTGCCTGGTAAGCACTGAGCGTGTGTGTGGCACAGAGCAAGCAAACCTGGCTGCCCAGGCTGCTGCTGGGGAGTGCTTCTCACTTCTGCTCACTTGTTACAAAATGGATAATGTTTACACTGCATTGCACTGAACTGGCACTAAGAGGAAAATGTATAACTACATATTCCATGGTTTGCTTCCTTCAACACGTTCACTGCAGGTTTTGCTCTCTGCAGTCTTGTGCTTTTTACACAATTTGCTTTTGGAGTCCCATTTGGAAGTTACAGGGTGTTACAGTCCTCCCTCTTCTGTGACTATGAATCTCTATGACTGCTTAAAGAAATGAGGTTAAACAGAGCAAGAACATGAGCCAGAACACTAAGCAAGCAGTGGTGCATAGCCTGTACGCATTTCAAATAGAACAAGCCCATGCTCTTGTATCCTTCCCAACTTTTTTTTTATTTTGTTGTTGTTACTCCATGACTGGTTTTTAAAACCAGATCCAAGTACCACATGAGCAGAGGTTTATCCTCTGCAAGACCTGCTAGAATGTGCTTTTCCCTCTTGTTTTTGTTAGGTAGAAACATGCAGCAGGAAAAAAATCCGAAGTCCAAAGAAAAATTTGTCTTCGACACCTTTAATTATGTTTTAGGGTGGCAGTTAATCTGCATGAGCTCCTGCACAATGTTCCCAGGAAGACCCAGTGTTGAGTTTGAACAATAAACCAGCAGCACTCTAGATTAAGCCCTCTATCAGTGTTTCTAGTATCTTTTATGTGGTTTTGATAAACACTTTTAACTGTCATTTGCATCAAAATGGCAGATTCTTGCTCAAAACCAGCATCAGTTTGTTGCATGCACGGGGGGGGGTGGGGGGTTACTGGATATGCAGATGCATGAGGAAGCACTCCTGGATGAGTGACTGGGATCAGGTCCTCACATGAGATGAGACCTAAAAGCAGCAGAACTTGGCCCAAAGCTAGATCCTTTGGGATCTGGGGGAAAAACCAAACTTCTATTGAATACACATGGTTTTTGCAATTAAAAAATTATAATCAGAATATTTCCCAATCATTTTGGCAGAGCTATTTATTGCTATGATGATCTGACTGGCTGCACTGGAAAGTACCTTCTGTTGTGGGTATTAAATTGTTCTTTAAAAATGTTAGAAGCATGCCAAGACATTTTTCTCTAGATTACAAACAACTGGGGAAAGACTTCTTTTTTAGATATGTTTATTTTATTTTGTCTTTCTGATTCTTTGTTTATTTATTTGTGTTCACAGTCAAGCTGTAGTCAGTCGTCCTTTTTGCAATGCAATGCTCTGGTGTCTGTGAAAACTATTTGCTGTGTCCTCAGTGAAAGGCTTCTATCCTATAATTTCAGGAATATTGACTGGATACTCTAATGGCCTTTTACATCTCTAGTTGGAAAATCTTTAGCCTTGTTATTTAAATTTTAAGAAGAGAAACCAATATTGTTAAGAGAAACTGATGTCTCCTGTCACTTATCCCAATGACCTTTCATAAGGTGATAAAGGTTTCTATAGTGACCTGAGGAAATAATGTCTCAGGTATCATTGTGAATTAAAAGTCTGTCCCAGGAAAAGCTTTCTTTTTTCTCTCGGGTATCCAGTTCTGCCTTTGTCTTTATTCCAGTTGCTAGACACGGAGAAGGACTCATAAAACATACAGTATTTGGTTACATGGCTGTCTTTCATCTTTAGAGACTTCACAATGTTGTAGGGAAGTAAAACAGTCCATGACAAAGCAAAGTTGGATTTTTTTAATGCTATGTGCCATTAGAGTAACCAGTAACACATATGTTCAGGGTCTGCTGCTGTAACGCCACTGAATTCTGTGACCTGTGATATCAGATAATTTATTCCATAAGCTTCAGGAGCTGGGTTTACCTCTATAAAAGACAGGAATTATGTATTATTACATAATATTACAGAGATGTTGTGGGGATTGCTCAAAGTTCCTAGTTTCAAACGTTATGTAAACTTGCTTTTAATGTCGGAAAGCAAAAGCTCTCTTGGTTAGTGATAGAGTGGGTGAAAGTTGAACATTATCTGGGAAATAATTTTCTGAGGACCTGTAGAGTTTGAGGGGAGTTTGTTTTGGTTTGGTTATTTTTTATTGATACAAGAATGCATTTGTGCTGCCTTGTGCTCCTGGATGAAACAACATGTTATGCCATGAACATCTTTCAGTTTATCAAACCTGATGCGACAGACACCTAAAAAAAGCTTGGAGAAACCTCCAATATTTTCAGCTTGAGTTTCCCATTGATACCTTTCAAAATGAAGGAGAGCTGTTAAAATCTTTGTACTATCTGTATAGGCAGCATTTGAAAATAAAGGCTGGCCCTACATAGCAGACTTGGGTTGCATATCCCTGTTGATCAGAGCTGTTCAGACAGTTTTCTATCATCTTTCTTTTGATCACAAAATGGAAGCTTACCAAGACTGGAAACCCCTGGGCCAGGTGAGGCAGAGCAAGGCCAGTGATGCAGGTCAGCTGCATTCCTGGTGGGTCTCCCAGCCCTGAGCCATCACCCTGTTCTGCCTGGTGGTTGTATTTGCACCTTTTAAATGTTGGTCTCTAAAAGAAAATACCTATCCCCCACCTTTCCTTAACACAGATCACAACTTAGTACTTCCAAAGTGTGTCTTCACTTACTGTTGCTGGCCATATTTAATTTTTTATTAGTAATAAGTGTTTCACTGTAGTAGTGCTGCTGAATTCCCTACCTGGAGAAGGTGACGTGCACCTCAGAAGTATATTGTGAAGGTGAGAATAACTTGGATACCTCAGTGATGAGCAAGATGCAAATACCTAGATAGATACCGGAGATAGTCACATCTCATGATGGCCTAAAGGAAAATCTGAAAGAACAGGAATGCATAAAGCTAAACTGCATAATGCATAGCAGTCATAATTAATAGATTAAAGTTCTTTGTGAAACATGTTTTTTTTATTCTAATAAAGGACAGGGACTATAAATGGTGACATAGTTTTAGAAAAACAAGTGTAAGATGCCATGTTAAAGTTGTAAAGCTAAAAAGATGATAAAAATGTACCTTGTTTTTAAATTTTTACAAGACTGATGTAAGGCTTATTATCTGAAATAGTAGCACTTTTCCTCATCTCTGGGCATATTGGATCATTCTGTTTAAGTATATACAGTTGCTGGGGGGGGTATGAAAAAGTTACTGATCCTTGCTTCTTAGTCCCTCCTAAAAAGTTCAGAATTTATCATGTGAATCAATTTGCCTAAACAATGTTAAATTTTTGTTGTAAAATCATGTAGATCAGCCATTGATATAACTTTAATTGGCTAGGGATGTTCATGGTTTTTTTCTTTAAAAAAAAAAAAAGCCTGGCAGCAAAATTGCTTTTTGGTGATGACTCTGCTTGAAAAGTACTCTGCAGGGGCCCATTCCCAATTGATTATCTTTCACAGCTAATAGCTTCAAAGGCTGTTTGGTGGACAGTCCAGTTTTACATTTAAATGTAAATCTTGATAGCCTTGACAGACTGATGATCAGAAAAAGAGGAGGTAAAAACAGTAAAATAAATGTACAGCTGGTATAACTTTCACCAGCTCCTCCAGGGGCAATTGTAGTAAAATTAAAATGGTTACAGTTTGACAAAGCTCTTTAGAGTGGATGGTGAGTGAAAACTTTCCTCAAAAGATGTAGCATTAATAAGTTGCTAAATGGCGTGTCAGCCTTAAAAGTTCAGTACAGTGTCAATGGCTCCCATTTGTGCTTCATTTGGATTCAGGAGTAACGTTCAAAGCACCGAAGGCACTGGGTAAAGCCAGTCTTTTGATGAAGCTACAGCAGAGAAGTTCTCTGGAAGAACCAAGTTCACATTTGTAGCTAAATCCTCCTCGCAGGCCAGGTGGCATTGGCGTGAGAAAGCATGCTGGTTGGCCACTGATTTCCTGCGGCATGGGAGAGGTGCTGCAGCTCCCACTGGGACCCAGGCGGTTCTACCTTTCAGGCACAGCAACAGGAGCTGCACTGGCCCTGGGTCTTTTTGCTTAGAATGGTGAAGGTGGAGTCCGGGTTTTGACAGACCTTGTAAGAATCACCAAAGTGGCATGAAGGTAAAGCTAACGAAGGTGGCAGAAGTCTGGTTTCCCAGCAACATGCCAACTGCCCTAACGCTTTTGAGCTAGCTGGGATTTTGGCATGGTGAGGGGGGTATAGGCTTCAACCTACCGTTCATCTTGGAAACAGATGAGGCAATAAAAGGACATTCAGGATAAGAGCTCCTTCAGCCATGATGTGCTTGTCATCTTTGCTGTAGAATGATTGAATTGCAGCAGCCTGGAGGACCCTGCAGAGGTAGCCCACATGCTTTACCATTGCTACTTTGCCTCTTCTGCCCTTTCCCCGAGCCCTACCCTTTCCTTATGCATTCCCATCAGATCACAGTTAGCATCTCTGTTGGCTTCATTGCCTGAACTGCTCAGGACTCTCCCAGTCACTGGCCCTGATGTATTCATGCATCAGCTGCACCACACTGAGAGAGGAAAGCAGTCACTGAGGATGGAGCAAGTGGTTAATGCCATCCTATTGGCAGGATCCCTGGGGAAAGGCTCTTTGCAACAGAAAACTGCTGAAATAAAATGTCCAAAAGTAACTCAAGTTTCTTACTTCATTACCGTCTTGCTTAATTTCTAATGTGCTGCAGGACTCATTACATAGCAATGGTTAAGCGTGTTTTTGAGCTGTTTGTGTGAGTCAGCGATGAGCTCTTGACCACCAGAACTGCTTGCAGGGTTACAGATGCAACTGCTGCTCTGACCCTGTTAGCCAACCTCACCATCTGCTCCCCATGCTTACATAAAATGCTTTGAAACTGTGGTCAGTGAGTGGTGCTACCTCTCTGACTCATGCTAAAATATGTTGCAGAGGAGCTGTGATCTCAAACTGTAATCTCAGACTGAGCTGCTGACCACTGCTAAGCGTCAGGGTGAGTGCTGCTGGTCCCTGTGCTGTGCTTCCACAGGCCATGAGAGAAAAGGTGGACAAGGAATTCCTCATCTTCAAAACATCTCAACAACTTTGAGTGGGTGTCTTTTTCTCATTTTTAATCTTTGTTGCCATAGAAACTGAGCCACAGACACTCACTGCTCATTTTCTCCTGCATAGTCCTTGAGTGTCCAAACACTCAAGAATACCAGTTGTTAGCCACTGTCCAGCATTTTCCAGACTTTTAAAGGCAGAAAAAAAAGGGCCAAAAAGGGGAAATGCTCGGTGTAGAAGCCACTGAGAAACAGGAGATCAAGCAAGGAAAGTCTGTCTGTCTAAAAGGAAAATAGGAAGGTAAAGAATTAGGGGTACTTGGTGGTGAAGAGATAGTAGAAAAGGTGTTTATCCAGAGCAAGGGCCACCACAAGGGAGTGGTACACTCTGCAAAAACCACCCCTTGTTCTCTACTCACTTTTTCATAACAGTTTCTGAAATCATCTCCATAAGGTCTGTGGACTGAAGATGGTTTGTACTGCTACATCTATAAGAACACCTGGCACAGCTTATCTACATGTAGCAATGAAACCAACAGCCTGGTGGGAACTGATCCTTACTGATGTGTCCAACCTAATCATGGAGCTGGTTAGCCATGCTCGGTGCCTGTGTGAAGAAGTAAGCAGCATTTGTCAGCCTCTGGGCATTGAGCTAAAGCCAAAATGTTTCAGATAAGGAAGGTGAGGGGGGGTCAGGCCTTGCACTTCTCTCTCAATAGCGAGTCCTTTGCAGGAAGAGAATGCTTTTGTTTAAATTAGGTTTAAATTCCACTCCAGTGGCACAATATTCCTGTGTAATAGAGTAAAGGTCATCTAAGCCTATCTTTTTCTTTTTTCTTCTTCTTTCTTTTCTTTTTTCTTCTTTTTTTGTTTTTTTTTAAACTTCTACAGCTCTATAAATCCTCTGCAATAAATCCCAAACTCCCTCAGGAGGGCTGACTAGCATATTGACCATAGTAAAATGGTGTCAAACCTGGGCAAAAGCCCACCTGCCTTTTATTCATCTTTCAGTCCTACAGGGCAGGACCATGAATTAGCAATGACACCCACCCCCAGTGAAACTGTATCCTCCTTCCAATATAAAATTAAGAAAAGTGCATAACGCATGTTCAACAAAAATTGACGCATACCCCCACACACACTCCCTGCTGAATTCACTCACCCGTTTTTTATTTACTCGGGATGTACAAAGCCAAAGAGCCTGCAGATCCAGACACCTCACCCAATCAGCTACAGCTCTGAAAAGGCCCAAAATGAAAAGGCTTATGCCATGAGAGAACTCCAGCTGTGGGGTTTTTTTGAGCCTGACCCCTCCAGACACTGTAGTAGTAAATGTCCCTGGTGTCATGGGAGCAGCCAGGAGGTGGGCAGGACCTGGCAGCAGCAAGGAGTGGGGGATTCCTGGCACAGGGGCTGGGTGCATTTTTTTGAGGGAAACCCCTCCATGCTGAGACAGTGACTCAGGGATGAAAACGCAGCTGGCTCTTTGCAGAGTTACTGAACACCAGCTAAACCAGAGCAGTTGCAGCAAAGTATTTAGATTCGAATTAATCCTCTTTTTCTCCCTATGTAGTAAGTCTTTAATAATAAATCCAGCTATCAATCCAGTTTATATGAAAAGGTATGATCTATAAAATCCATGTGCAGAAATACAAAGTTCTGTCTATATTAAGCTCTGAATATATTATTCATGTGGCTACTGAACTTTGTAGGAATCCATTGACTTCACCAGGCTTTATGTTAGAGCCCTAGTAAAAGTATGCTTTATGCATATGCACAAATATCATGTGACTGGTATAGAAACTAGCAGTAATACAAAAGAAAACATAAAAAGAAATTTGCTTTACTTGTTGTCTTACCTTTTTGACATGCCAGTTTCCTGCTTTGTGTTAGGTTTCCAAATATTTGTTTCACAAGCTGTTGGCACATGCATGCATAATTGGTCTATTCGCATGTGCAAATTTCTATTATTTGCCATGCATCTGCATCTGCACATTCCATTGTATGCATTCAGTTTTTGCGTTTGTTAAATAGAAATACTTAGTATTTGGAGGAAAACTAGACCCCACACACAGTTCTTCTATTTACTATGATAACTAACAGCAAGTATTAAAAACCAGACAAAAATAAACCATTAAAGCATTATTAATTAATACAGACAATCAAGTTCATCCAAAGGTTCTCCATTCTGTACCTAACCATGTTATAAAGAGGTTAATTTCTTTAAATCACAAAGACTATCACTATTTTAGTTCATATTTAGATACAGAGACTGTACCATAAACTTAAGAATATTCCTCTCTTTCTTTCTGCATTGTTATTAGGGGAAAATAATTACAAAACACAATTTCTTTGGAGGTAACCTCCCAAAAACTTAAACCCTATTCCTGTTAATTTTAAAGATGCGCTGTTTAAACACTGCATATCATTTTCTGTATTCATGCTTGGTAAAAATCTGGGTGTTCATTAATTGTGTGTGACCCGCTGCCCTGCTTCTGTTGAGCTAGCTTGTCTGAAGGAAGAAGGTATCACTATGGTAATTGAGAGCAGTTTGGCAGTAAGGGGTTAGTTAGCATGGCTGATGAGTTATGCCATCAATACCAAACTGATTTCCAAGATAAATACAACCCTGAGGCATTGCAAAGCACAAGTTATGGCCAACTGTCTGCATATGTGATCATCTTATAGTGATAATACAGCTTAGAGTTGGTTTTATCACTAGCCTGGTGATGCATTTGTTGTGATTTTTGGAAAGAAAGGGATTAAATTAAGAAGACAGTGCAGTGTTATCAGCTAAATTCTTTAGTTCAGCTCCTAATAGCTGAACAGGTTGCTCAGCTGACATTGAATGAGTCTAAGAAAAAAATGAAGTATACATTATTTGTTAGAAAAGCAAATTATTTGGGTTACAGTTACAGAAACAGAATGTGAGGCCCCTCAGTGACCACATCATCTTCTATGTACAAACAGTTGATAATCTTATCAATGCAAAGTTGCCTCTGTGCTGCATTTAAAAGCAAGTTGCCTTTTTTCCAGCTTCCATTCCATTGAAATCTGCTATAAATACCTACTTTATAACACTGACCCAATATATAAATTGCTTAGTTCAAAAGAAAAGCTTTTTTGGAGGAAAGGGGGAATGGAGTAAACGCAGTGTGTTGTAAAAGCTAAGTGGTTTTATTGGCACTTTAAAATACCCTTTTATGCTGAACTCTATCAGCTCTGATTATATATAACAACAGTAGTTATGTATTAAAAATGTGTGTCAATAGTTCTAGTAGCACTGTGATTTGTCATTTATGTGCCAGAGGTCCCAACAGGCTTGACTGACAAAATCTAGCCATGACTTAAAGGGATCAGATGCTGAGGTATGTTGCTTGTTTGGTAAATTAATAAGAGTAACCATCTCAGTTATTTAAATAAGAAACTTCACATGTCAACCACAAAAATGCTAATGCAGTCTGCGGTTGCACATCTCTTACAGATGCCCATTCGTGATGCCAGTGGAGCAGCCAAGACTGCTGTACCAAGACACCAGCCTGTCTGATGCAGGAGGTTCTTGTAGGATTTTATCAATCAAATAATGAATAAAACCTGTAGTAATGATTAAGGAATAAGTTTACTCATATTTACACAGGAAGGCTGATATTCTCCTGTACTCAGTGATTTAGTACATGCCCTCGTAACTGTGTGGCTAGATGTCAGTGATGATAAAGCCTGTGAACTCTTGCTCCCAAAACAACATCTCTACCACGAGCGGTAAAGGTGTGTCTCACTGAGAGGTATTAAACCTTATATTTTCCATGGATGAGCTACTCAAAAGTAGCATACATTTTTTTGTGTGAGACTGTAGCCAGGATGTAGCCACTCAGACAGCCTGTCTTGCCTAAACCTCTTGAATAAGCAGCATATAAAGCAAGCAATATCACAATTGCTTGCAAAGATCAGTCAGGCTTTTAAAAGGATTGTTTTAAGACAGTACTGTATATAAAACAGTGAATAAAGTTTCATTGCACTTGACGCAAGTGAAGCTGCCCTCAGACAGCAGGTGTTGAGCCTGTTTTGTTCAGTGAGGGGAACCTCTTTCTTTAACCAGCTTGTTCTGCCTGCACGTGAATTCACGGGCTGTGAAATGAAACATCCCCCAGCACAGCTCACTCTTTGAATTCTCTCAGCTGTATCGTACATAAATTATGGTACTCCAAGACTGGAGGAAGTAATTTAATGCTGGAATTCTCCAAAGGGTTTGACTGCTTGTTTTGCTGCGTTGTAGCTGTTATACATTATACATAAACAGTGACTTTTGAGACCCCCTCTTCTTTGCAGTCGTAACTATTCCCATAGGAATTAGATCAGTGACTTTATGGTGATAATTGCAGAGTACTCAGTACTTTGTTTTCTTTTCATACCACCCTCAGCTGAAGGCCAAGCTGAGTAATGCCTGCAGGAGCAGCCAGCTGCTTCTCACCCTTACTGAGTGTGCTTTGACTAATGGAGCACAGCTAGAGAAGGTGCACCTTCGTTCTCTCTCTCTCTCTCTCTCGTTGTCTCTCTCTCGCGCGTTGTCTCTCTCTCGCGCGTTGTCTCTCTCTCGCGCGTTCTCTCGCTTNTCTTTAAAATCACATCTTTAGGTGTATCTTCTAGTCCCAGCTCTTCCTTACTGCACACAGTGGTCACTGACCAAATGTCCATGTAAGTTGCTGATGTTTCCTGCTGTATGGTTTTTGTTACCTCCTGAGGCAGAGGTACTGCTGGTAGCTAGAGTTAGTTTATGGAGCATTTGGCTGCCCTACTGCTGCTCTGATTCAGTTTCTTAAAGAAAATACCATTATTATTTCTGGTTAAAGCTATTGTGCCCTGCCACAAGCCAGGATGATGGGGGCAAGTTTTCTGCTCTGGCAGCAGCAGCCTCCAAGGGAGAGCAGGAGACAGCTGGGAGCAGGGATGTTTGCAACAACCTGGGTGAGCCTCTCAGCTCACTGCTCGAGCCCTGCCCTGGGGTGGCTCCGGGAGGGAATGTCCTGCCAAATATTAGCCGTGGTTGATATCAGTGAGTCTTCATGTGGATGGGAAGTTTGCAGAATTATCGCTTTAGGGTGACAAAAGTGGCCTTGTTCTGTTTGTAAAACACCTACTATTCTTTTAGTGGCTTACAAATAGAAGGTAAAAGAAATAATCATTTCAAAACATTTTTGTTTTAAAACTCCATTTATAACTTTGCAATCTAGACTGATGGGGATAGTCACAAAGGCTGGCCATCACCTAATGAGGCTAATCACACCCTGCCTGCTCTGTATCAGCGGAGGGAAACAGTTTTCTCCAGGGCTGAGTCAGAATAGTGTCAGCTTTGACTCACCCATTGGAAAAGCTTCTCTCTGCATTGATACACAGTGAAATTAAACCCCTGAGGCTGAAGCTGGGCTTTGCAAATATTCCCTGTAAAATGAAAGATGTCGGAGACTCCCTTCCTTCATCCATGCTTGCTTGGTTTAGAGGCACTTGGTTTCAGTTTTAAAAGTAGAAAGACTCTTAAATGAAATGTAGATTTATTCTTTTTATTTGTTTTATTTTAAAAAAGTGAACTTTCTTTGTAAGTTGCATAGTTCAACGTCAGTCTCTGGGTAACCAGCATGTTAACCAAGTGATGCCCAGGGGTTTCCGACTGCAAGTACTCTGTTGAGGAACAACAATATACTGGTTCTTCTGTTGTATGATACAAAATGCATCCAAAAGACTACCCAGCCAGTTCTGTTAGTAGCCTTAAGATGTCACTAACTGACTTGGCCTTGGCTTTTTCTGCTGGTTTGCAGCAGAACTGGAGCTGGAGGAGCGGAAATAGGCTGTTATTTTTAACACATCTCCCCCTCCTAGAGTGAGTGACAGACAAGGTGCTGATGTCAATTGGCTAGTGTTACAGGCATTAATTAAGTCAACTAAAAGTCCCTTTAGTTTCCATTTCCTTCTGCAGGGACAGCTAACCTACATAAATGGGAAGTGCAAGAAGAGAAGGCGAGCACCGGCGCGACGTGCAGCGCTCTGTGCTGGGGAACGAGGTCGGGCTCCACATGCCAGCAGCCATGCATCTGCTCATAGTAGCATGAGCTGCATCAGATAGTACCCGTGTGAGGGCCCCAGCTGAACACTGGCTTTATTATGAGGGTTATGTTAAGCATCTCAGTGTTTTTCACTCCTCTTTTTTTTCAACCCCCTCCTTTTTTTTACATTTTGTGACTCCATGATTTCCCCATGACTTGAACTGAGTTGCTGAAGCCCTCTCTGCGGTGTTAGCCTCCTCTTTGCTTGTTTTAAGGACCGCTTATTCTCTCATGCTTTGCCTGAACTGAATCCTGGTTGTAAGATGTTTCTTTTGGCAACAGGGCTGTGATGGGTTTTAATGTCTGTACTAAGATACTTGCATTGAATGTGCATGGTTGGATGCAGTTGGAGACTGGTGTAGGAGGGCTAGTTTATACCTGCTCCAGTGTGGGTCCTTGCAGCTCCTGGTACTGCAGGATGCTGGAGGGAGGTTTCTGGGTGTCTGGATAAGCCTTAAGGAGTCAGCCAAAGACTGGTACAACCTTATTCTTTATCCACCAAGCTGCTGTAACTGACTGCAAGGCTGGGCAGTAGCACACCTATGGTAAAATCCACAAGTGTAAACCTCTGTAAACAGTATTAAATTAGTGTTTCATTTTACATTTGCAGTGGGATAAGACTGTACTAAGCCAGCTGATGAATGAAAACCAGTGCCAAGCCTTGGGCTGCTGATTCTTTAGCTCTCAGTTGTTTCAGATCTTGTTGGTGCCATTCTGAAATTTGCCAAAGTAAGAGAGACCACTGACAACATCCAGTGATCTTTAAATTAGATCTGTAGCAACCATCATACTAACTTCCATATAGCTGGGATTGATGCCAGAATTGTCTTTTCTGTTAAGCAGGTGTTTGGGCACTGCAAAGGCTAGAATTTAACATAGAATTCCTATTCCAGTGCATTAAGACATGCTGCATGTCCCCTGAGCATCTGGCAATAAATAAAGGTTAAACTGGGAAAGATATTCTACCTTTCAGATCCTTTGTCCATATTTACAGTTGTTAAATAGATATTGTATTTCTGTAAACCCAGTTATTATGATTTTCTTAATATTTTGTCAGATGCTGCAGTTTAAGCTGTCTTTGCACTAACCTACTGTTTCCTGTCCAGCCAGTGTAACACAGTATGAGCAAATCTGTAGCTAGATCTTATTCATGTAAGTAAAATATGTGTATAACTATCTAAGATTAAAGCATACTTTACTGAAGTACAAATCTGTGACAAAATGTTAATCTGTTGTTTTGGGTTTTTTTCTATTCTACCACTGCTCCATCCTCTCTCATAGAAACTTTTTTTTTTTTTTTATAATTCTACAGATGATCAGTTAACTGGGATCTGGTCTGCATGTTACTTCTTTACCAGTAGAATTATTTCAAATTGTTATAGGAGTCGACTAGCGGCTTTTGCAAGAGACATCTGTTGTTCGTATACACTATATTCCTAGCAGCAAACAGGACAACCCCGAGTCACATACTAGCAGCTAAGGTGATGTAAGTCATATGTGAACAAATCCATCGTCCTACTGCTCAAGTTCTGTCTCTTTTCACCTGATGAGGATTCATAGCACATCTATCTTGGCACAGATTTGCCAGGACATGAAAAGCTCCTGTCCACAGTTTCCTCAGAGTTATCTCCACTGGGGAAGAGAAAGATTATGTCCGATGCAGGGGGGACTGGACACCTCTTTAATAGTGCTCATTAATTAGGAAAATACATGGTATAAAAACAATTGCTTTTGTGTTGTGGAGTGAAACTTTAAAACACTCGTTAAATGTTTAGATCTTCAGGAAAACAGTGTATTCACATCTCATAAGTTCTACTGCCTTAAAAAAAAAGTAATGAATAGTAAACACCAAGCAATGAGGAAGAGCACAGTAAGGGAGGGCATGCTGGCTCTGGGTTGTTGTAGAGATCTCTGATTCAAGGTTTACTACCCTACCATAGTTTCATGAACCTTTTTGTGACCCCAAGCAAGTTACTCCCATCTCACTATTCTTCCATTTCCTCTTTCTGTAAAATGATATTAATAGCACTTCAGCTGCAGAGCAGGTTTATTGTACAAGGCTTAATGAATGTTTGTCTCCCTCTGATTGAGATTCTTTCCTGCTGGAGGCAAGAATTTTAAGCAGGTTGATTAAATATAAAAGATCTCTAACTCTGAAGCCATTATGAAAAGCAGAAGGAATTATTTCTTAGGGAATTTTTAATTTGATATCCATTAGAATTGTCTAAAACACAGCAGCTCTAGTTCTTCTGTTATTTAGCAACTTTAGTTTTGTTTCCTCTAGAAATTCTGTTGGGGGATGCTCTGACTTTTTAAATGATCCAAGGCAATTGATGCCCAGTCAGATAATGCTAAACTCTTCTTGCCCTGAGGAACAACAAATCACAGCAGTTACACAGTCAGAAAACTTGTCACTGTATCAGCAATATAACTGGAGTTCTGGAATTGCAGGGAAAAAAATAAATTTTGGATGTTTGGCCAGATCCAATCCTCTTCTCTAAGGCTGTGATGTTAGTGTAACACTCTGGCATGAGATTTCAAGCACTGAGAGGTGCAAGACCTCTTGCTGTTTGCAAGGAGAAAACTCAGCATCCCACAACAGGATGGATGAAAAAGGCTGTGCTGAGAATAGAGCACTAGCTCAAGCCAATAGGAAACACTGAAGACAACTTTAGGATGCCTCAAATGCCTTGCGGCATGTGTTTACCTGTAACTGAAAGCCCAGAAATATCACAAATGTCTTGCTCTTTGAAAGAAGGTTCCCACCCTTAAAAGATTGATGCCAGAAGATGTGGTTGTGCTCTCCTCTGCTATACTGTATTGCTAAGAGCCATTACTGAGAAAATAGTGCGTGTCCTCTATCTTCACCTGTCCTGAAGGGTTCAGGTGCAGGTTTCTTCCATCATGAATGGTAACCAATGTGCTGTGTGTGCCCCAGAGCCTCTTCTCTTGCGAGGAAAAAAACCCAGTTACTGACTGGTCTCTGTCCCCTGCTCTCTTTCTGTGATTTATGGAAAATCTAGCCCTAGAAGCAGGGGCTTGAGTCCAAGTGCTTGCTCTCATGAGATGGCTGCCTGCACCCCAGGGTGCAGCCCTGTACTCCCTCCCTGGCTCCAGCCAGTATTCTGTTACAGCCTGCCAAAGGCCAAGCTTGGGCAGGGTGCGGGTCTCGGTGTTTGGGGTACTGCTCGGGGGGCTTTTGGCACAGCCTATGGTGCAGCTCAACAGCTGATTCCTTTGTCAGATCTAACTTTTCTTCTGAAAGAGAAGCTCAGTTTCCCAGCCCTTATTCCCATCTGCAGAATATCTCCAAAGCTCACTGGTGAGTTCCCAAACATTAGAAGAATTACTTGTGCCAAGTTTTTATCTGGAATTGCTTCATTTTCTCTCCCCACCTCTTGCTGTCACGTAGTTCAGATAGCTTCTGCCACCGAGAACATTTGGTAGCTGACTGGTCCTGCTGCAAGAAAATCATCAGGCATTAAGTAAAGTGAGAGTATTTTAATCCTCATAAGATTGAATAGTGTGTGATTCACAGGAAAATATGAAGCAGACATAGTGTGAACTTAAGTTGATGTACGCTATTCTTGTGTGTTTTGCAATTCCAGGTGAGTAGGGGCTCTGAGAACAAGGGTCACACACCATGGCAATGGTATATGACCATTTCATGCACCCTCCGCTCAACCCAGCAGCATGCTTAAAAATAAGTTGTGTCAACATAAAGTTACATGCATACCCAAGGCATTTGCTACAGGAACTGAACACCCAGCTCTAACACTTTCTGAAAATTGCCACAGAATCACGCTTTATAGGTATTGTAAACTTCTTAAGTATACCTACATAAAAACAAAAAATCTTTATCACTGTAATAAAAGCATAACTACAGAATCCTGTTTTGCTTTTGTGTCATGAAAGAAGGAATTTGTAAATACTCTCAGAATTTTCAGAAAAGCTTCAACAAGTTCCCCAAAAGCTAAGCATTTAAATGTTTTCACTCCTTTCTGGAATCAGTCCCCTTTAACTATAAGATTAAACAATCAGTTATCAAATATTTATCTATATTGGCTGTTTTCACAGTTGTATATAGTGTTCTTCCTAGTGAATGAGTGGCAGCAAACCTGAGAAGATTTTTGTAGGGAAACCTTGCAGCCACGTCTCCTTCACTGTGGTTTGTAGAAGCACTGAGCAATAGGTGACTACACCTCTGACTACAACACACAGAGGCAAGGAGACATTCAATGATCTTCTCTGGATTCAGATATTTATTACAAAATGGACCTACGTGCTCTACTAAGGAGTATCTACAAGCAGTTGTAAGAACTGACATTAGCAGTTATATGATTTAATCTCTCTTCTGTGGATATGATGAAAAGCTTGGCAAGAATTTAGCTACTAGCCAAGGCGAGTGTTACAGAGCACTATTGTGGGTCAGGGATTATATAGCTACTGCTGGTGGCCAGAGACAAAAGATGTGATGTTTTAAGAGTTAGCCCCGAATAGAAACCACAGTATTTCCATTATTATACAAACAGGTCTTAAAGTCCTTGTCTTTCTTCCTGATGTGTTAAAAGCAATTGCACAGGTTAATAAAATTCAGGGACAAGTTTTGTTGTTCTCAGAAAGCGGAGTGGATGGAGCCTCTTCAGAAAGCTGTATGATGTAATTTTGCTAATATCTGCAACTTATAGCTAAGAAAACTAATTCACGATTCCCATGTTACAGCCACAATGGCCAACAGACGCTTTATAAAACTGGCAAAGGGACAAAAACACAGGGGGATGTATAAAGGAAGATTTTGCTATGGGAACAAATATACAACATACATGTGGCCAGCAAATCTTCCTTTTTTTCCACTCTACTTTGATTCAGTGACCTGACGTTTACTCCTAAACCTAATCTGCTCCTCTTGTTCATGATATCAGCTACAGAACAAATAGATCAATGTTGGGAGTCAGTGTGTTGACATGGGAGCAGTGCTTAACGTGGTGGGATTTATAGGTGGTCAAAGGAGGCAGATATACAACACGCAAGTGAGGATGTTGGTAGCTTTATACCAATGGGCTGGGAACACTGTGACTACGAGGCACCTATGAACCCACGATAATGTAAGGAAGAGCATTTTCTGTTCTCCCTCCTCAGATACCCTGAGATGCAAAACTGGCAGAAAGTGTTGGAATCCTCTTCTGTTAAACTTCTAAAGCGAACAGCCTTGTGTAATAAGCCTTGGAACGATCTGGTTGGTTTGAAGCTGTGCAAAATGATTGCCATAAAATCTAACCGGTGCCAGTTTTGTTGGAGTTTGGATTCCAGATAACAAATTAGGCTCAGTTCAGTGAGAAGAATGTTGAGGTTTTAAATGAATTCAACGTTTGCTTATATTTCTGTGTTAAGAGGAGAAATGTGTTTTTTTCTGTTTGGCAAAGAAGCTTGTAGTCAAACTGCTTAGTTTCATCTTAATCCTTCTGATGTTTGAGAGCCATTCATTTATGAAATCCTCAGGTTATTCATATCCTGCTCATGTAGAAGTTGCTACAACATTAGCATGAAATCTCCCAAGAGAAATTGGAAGTTTCATGGAGCTTTTGCTATGAAAGGATGATAACAACAATCATTTCTTGAAACCTGTTCAGAATGTCATACTAAGTTTTGGATGTGTTAAAAAAATCAAATAGACCCTACTTCTCATTCAGCTCTCTCAAAATAAATTGTGAGAGCTCCTCTGGTAGCCTAATTCAGAGCTTATGTCTTTTTTACCTCCATTACATTTTGGCATGCTCAGGCAATAAAACCAATAATCTTCCCCATGTAAAAATGTATTTAATAAGCTACAAAACTACATTCTGTTCCCTCTTCCCTGTTATGGGGATCTTTCAGCATCAGTGCAGAATTGCACATACAGAAATGTACACAAACAGAGGCTGCAGTGAAAATCAGATTTACGATCTTCTTTCACAAAGAATCATGTTTTTTCAGGCTGTCTACAGAGTTGTCAGAATCCACTAAAAACAGAGATTCTCTTTTACCACCCTTAGTGTTTAATTTTTCAAACGTGGGTAGAGTGGTTGTGCCTTCATAATAACAGTTGCAGTAGTTGTTCAGAGGGAAATAGCACATTTATGTAGCTGCTTTAATATGAATTTTTATTCCAAGTTTATTAAAGACATTTTTGAAGGCAGTCTTCTTAAGAAAAATAGTCCATTTTTGTAGTTTTCCATATTAACAGTTTATTTGCTTACTTATTTCAGCTGCTGATCTCTAACTATTGCATTCCCAATCACTTTTCTTCCATCAGAGGAAGCAATCAGAAAAAGCTGTCATTGCCCCTCAAGGTTTCTTGTTGGCTAATTGGAGTTTTTGGCTCTTTATCCTGATGATTAAAAGAACAGCTGAGTGGAAGTCAGAATGCATTTACAGAGCTGACACACCCAGCTCTGCTCTTTGGTTTACTCTGATTAATTTAGCAAATGAAACTCTTGTAACTCACATAACTTTTTGCTTATACAAAGCTACCATCGCTATACAGTTTTAAGTAAGCATTGGGTAAACTGTCCTGTAGATAACTACATCAGTATAACAAAAGCTTTTTGTTGAAAAGTGGTTTTCTGTAAAGTAACATTTTGTGCTGGGGCATATAGATTGTATGAAATGAAACAGCCCTCTTCAAGAAGCTGCCTTTATTTTAGCGTATGAGAAAAACAACTGTTACTGTTTACACTCTTCAATCAAGGTAAGCATGTTTGTCTAAAGTATTACTACAGCTTGGCTTGCAAACACTTGAAGATTGCTTACCATTTTTCTATATATAGATGGCTCTGTGGAAAACTTTTGGGAAAATCTTTAACAGATTCTGAGAAACTTGCCTAATTTATGCAGCCATCTATTCTCCTTCTATTGATTCCCTCCATGATATATGTTTATCCTCCCCGCCTGTGAAAACGTAGAATTAAAACTGAAGCATTTCTATTTTATGCCTGTAATTGCTGGTAGAAAAGAAATGGGGTTTATGGGTAAAAGCCATAATCTGTTTAGTGAGCTTTAAACAAATCATCTTGTAAAACCGAATACAAAACTATCCCACGTTTACGAGACAGAAACTTCCAAACAGTAAAGCCTTACTTCACCACAACTTCTAGAAACTACTTTTAAAGAACTAACCATTCCCACACCTTTTGTAATGAAATAATACAAAATGAATCAGCCAGCTCCCTGGTTTTGAGAAGGGCGAGAGAGTGTTGGGGACGTAGTCCCCACATCAAAACTATCCTGGAGAGATCAACCATTGATGATTTAAATCTTCACTACTTTATCTCTTTGTTTGCTGCTTGGAATGCTATTGATACCTTCTTTGTCTTTGTAATTGTTTTAATTAGCCACCCAGCATGGGCGCCTGACAGTGCTTGTGATAGAGTATTATGGACAACCCAGCAGGACAGTGAGCCTGTTAACATGAAACACAGACATTATGGCAAGCTTAATTTCTTTTATTTGTGTCATTTTTTTTCCTGTCTTCTTTGTTTGTGTGTGTGCCTGTGTTATTACTTGGGAGAATGAAAATAAGTTCCCAAGTACTTTGCCTTTCAAAGGGGGAAAGAAGCATGAAAACGCCATCGTGAACATTTCTCGGGGATTGTACAATTTAAGCTGATATTACCACGTATCCTTCCTGGAGTCAGACAAAGAATGAAACGTTGACCATATTGATTAGTCTTTTCATGCATCGTGTCTTCAGCAATTAGGCTGATATTTATGTCAGTTACTGTACTCTCGACTCTGCAAATTTCTTCTTAATTATTATTTTTTTGGCTCAGTAATGTTATTTGTTCTTGTTGACCACATCCTTCTTTTGTAAATGGAAATCTGGATGTTCAATTATGATGCAGATCTGTAACTCATTAGCAGTAAGCTTTGGTACTGTTGCCATTTGAAGACAATTCTGTCGTTTAATTTGTGGGAACTTTTGGTAATGTGTATATTCTGGGGGAAAAAAGCAAACCCCAAAAGTTTGTTTTCAGAGACAAACAATTCAACAACGTCAAAACCTCAAATCCTTTCATAGTATAGGGTTGGTTTGGGTTTTTTTAAATGTGCTTGGGATAGAAGAATGTGAATAGAGGGAGAGAGAGGTGCTTCATGAAAGCACAAGTTTCCTTTGAATTTGGTTTGTTCAAATTAGCCCAAGGTCAGTCCCTGCCAATTATTGCCCCACTTCAACTGTTCTCTGGACATTAATAAAAGCATCTTCTTTATTAACTAGGAATCCAGTGTTGCACTCTCAAAGCAAGGAGTTTGGGGGTTTTCCCCCACTGTGTTGAATTTCTAGCTTGTTAGTCTATTTGTTTCATTTTATTGGCCTCCTTGAAATATATCTATGAGAAAGTATTAGTTTGTGACTTGATGGACCAGACTGAGATCATTCTACACTTTGACAGAGTTGAATGTAAATCCTAAACGCCTGGGAATTCCTACGTTGTGTTAACCTAAAGGCACTGCCTATTTTCAGGTTACCAACTCTTGCACTTTTTCACATCCCTCAATCGAGAGGAAAAGGTGTGTAGCGGGGTGGGGAGGCTTGTTTCTTAAGGAAGATTTTAGTCATGACTGGTTTGAAGACAAGCTGAAATACAACATGTGGTGTCCACTTCAAGCCAAAGGGAAACCTAGGGATAGGAGGAGAGGGAAGAGGGCTGGGGTGCTGCGTGGCTGTGCTGGTGGTGAGCTGAATCACTGTGCAGTGAGCTGAAATGTTAAAATCAAAGGGCAATAGGCCCCAGTGCAGGGGTGGCTGCTCAGGAAGGATATCTGCTCCTTCCACAGTCTGCAGCTCAGCAGTTGAAGGTAAATTCTCATCCTTTTCTATTCATATTAATACAGCAGCGATGATTCTGAGGGGTGGAGGGCTCTGAGTCCTGGCTGGATGGGGCAGCAGCAGGAGCCTGTTCAGCCTCTGCAGGGACAGTAAATCAAAGTCATGTTATCTGTAACTCCATAATTTAATACACTAGAAAAATTACTTAATTTAAATTGGGAAGATGAGAAATCCCTATTGCCATTAAAATAGTGAAAGAAGGCTCTTTATTAGAACAAATACTCTACATAAGGCAACATTATTTTTCTATGAGGGACATGGGTTCCTTCAGGGAAGGCAGCAGTAAGACATTCACTGGCCACGTTTCACTCATCATCACGATAGTCTAAAATGAGATAATATGAAGTTTCTCTGCATCATGGCCCCATTTCCTTTGCTGGCAGATATAAGGGGAAAGAGACATCTGTAGTTTTCCTCAGCACAGTTCACTTGCGTTAGCGGGGTTGGGGTATGGCAGAAATTAAGTTATCTCAAGATTTGCTAATTTTTATTTAAAAGGTACAAGTCATGAAGCATATTATCTTGGCCACAGACTTCTTGTTTGACGTTGGGCAACTTGCACAGCCCACCATGTGCTTCAGCCTCCTCCCCCCATCAATAGGTGAGGCTCCTCTGGCTTTTCTAGAATGTCTAAAAAGCCACTAACAATTGCAAAGAGCTCAGAGACTGCTTTAAAGAAAGCTGTTGGGGCTGAATGGAAGAGAACTGATAGTATCTCTGATGCCAGTGCTTAGCCATCCTTTACAGAAAAATAAATAATCTCATTTATGTCTGTTTATGTCTATTTGTTTCTCTTCTCCAAATAGAAACATAACTCTCTAGTAGCACTGGGACTGAATAGCTGTGGCATGCATGTTAAGTTAAACATTGCAGATGTCTTTGCGTCATGAAATCGTGCACTTGCAAACTTCGATTTTTATATCTCTGAACTCTCCGTTCTGATTACTTTGAATTTGGATGTGCTCTTACTTGCAAGCAGCAGTGATGGCACTGCTGATTATCTAATTAGGTTTTGATTTAGTTATTTCCATATGTATTCATGGAAAATACATTTACAAATTAAAGGTACAATTTGGTGCTTGGTGCTTATTATATCCCAAATACTGTGCCTACTCTTTTTATAAACTTGAGTGATTGTAAAGTACATACTGCAAATTTATGTGATACCATAAATGCAGCTGGCTGTGGGCAGCATGAGGTCAGTGACATGGCAAGCTAAGAGCCAGATCATTGCTCTAATTGCCTTGGACTCAAAATTATTTATCCAGAACCCACTGAAGTCAGTGGTGCCTCTTTTACCAAACCCACTGGTTTTCTTGTCAGTGCCTGATGGGTGCATGGACACTGCAAGGGCAATGACAGCTCCATCAGCTCCTGCCTCCCTTTCCTCCACCATCCTTTTCTATCTTGTTGTTGTGTGCTGGCCTCTCTGGTAGACCAATACAGTTGTTGGGCTGCATTTTTTTTTCCCAGCTTGGACCAGTGTCCGATAGAGTTCATAGTGCAGCTGAATGGGAGGGATGGAAAGCTCCAGGGCTGGGTCCGACATCAGGGACAGCTGGGGTGGCAATGCCATAAGCTGCTTTTCCTTGCTGAAGGCTTTGTGATATTGAACAACAGTTTAACGTGAGCATCCTTCACAGGATGAAAGTTGGATGCCCTGCAAAGCCAATGGGAAGAAATGGGTGCCCTCCAGGAAAATGGTTGAGCACCTGAGTTAGATGCCTAACTTGTAAAGGCATAAGAAAAAACAGAACAAACTAAACCCAGAAAGAATCCCTTGCACTCAAAAATCTTGTGGAAAGAGACAGAATTCCTCCAGTTTGAAAGAAGTTTGACATGTTATTAAAAGATTAGTATGCTCTCTGTGATTATGACGGAGCCATTGGTCTAGAGTAAATTTTCTTTTCAGGTCAACAAACCTTGTTCACTGGTTATTTACCAGATGATGAAGGCTTCTCTAAAGCAATAGTACAGAGGTTTTTTGTGTCCCTCAATCTGACTCACAATTTATAAATAATAGCTGTGTTTAGAAATCAACCATGAGCAAAACTCTCCTGGGTGAGGCGATGTCTAAACAGACAGTTTAATTAGTTCTTACTCAATATTTGGTAGGCAACAAAGGCCTATCCCAATGCCAGCAGAAATCGGTGGCTGTCTTCATGGGATGCTGGATTAACTATCTGATTTGACCACTTTGAACAAGGAATTTTGTTTTTATGTTGGAAAATTTGTGTGGGAAAGCTTTGTAAGTTATCTGTAAGCTCCAGACGTTGGCGCACAATAACATAGCCTGAGTCATGTGGGCCTCTCCTCTCCCCAGGCAAACTTGTACGTTGTAGAGTTTAAAAAGAAAATCTTCTGCATCGTGGCTTGACGTTCTCACTGGCAAAGGCTACTAGAACACATTTAATCTTAAATCCCTGGTTTCATAGTGGTTAATGTTCAAGCCTGTTATTAATGACCCCACTGCACAGTGGCCAGCCTCAGACTGGGGATGTGGAGATGCCCTTCGGGGCGGGGAGCCACTGTCAGATGTGGGCACCGAGGGGTGTGCACCTCTTGGAGAACACACCCCACCTTGCAGAGACCAACAGTTTAAACCCATCCTGATGGAGGTGCCACGGTGGGGAGGGGTTTTCTTGTACCATGAGCAGTGAGGAAGGTCATTATAAACCTGCTGGGGAGAATGGACTCATGTCTGAAATGGGAGAAATACATGACGTAGCTGAAACTATTCATTTCTTACACAAGAATTCTTGTAGTAATGCATTTACAGAAAGGCAGCTTGAATGTAAACAACTAATTGTAAAGGTCGAGTGATTATTTTCTCGTTTTCATTTTGAAATAGATGGTGAAATGTTTACATCTCCTATAGATATGATTGATGTGGAGAGCAAACAAGAAAAAAAATCCCTTACTGGGTCAACAGGTTACTTAGAAATGTGTGGAAAGGTTAATCCCAAAGCTTCTGTCCTTCTTAAGTGACCATTGTTATTTATGTATTCATAACCCTGGAAAAATCATAAAGACCTTTCCCCCCACTCCAGGAAGTTATACTCATGCATTTACCTGTTACAAATGACTAACTAAAGTAATCCACAATTTTTATGACCTCTCACTGCACTTTCAAATGAGTTTTTTTTCTTTGTGAGAGCTTGGTGAAGTATTACTTTCTGCTCAGGTGTAACTGAAATCCTGGGTCATCCATTCAGGAATGTTGTTGCCTGCAAGATATTAATTGCTTCTCAAACCTGAGAACTACTCCAACTTCCAAAGGTTAATGGAGCAGATAGATTTAGGACATGTTCCTAACCACACAGGTTATCCTCCCTTCTAGAAATATGACACTCATTGGAGATGGGTCATTCATTTTTATTGTTTAAAATGTAACAAAGCATAGCATTTATATTCCACTGGCTGGGAACATCTTATTTGTGAAAAAAAGAGGCCACAATATATGCTGCTTTTATGGATGTTAGCACATCCCTCCTTGTTCTCATTCTCTGGAAACTGGCCACAGAGGCACATGTTTTAGCTAAAGCATTTGGTTACCCTTAAAGGGCAAACCTGGTGTGCCCTGCTGGGACTGCTGCCCACGGCCCTCCCAGGGTTAGGTGGTTCGCAAAGCCACCGAGAGCTGCAGAAGCTAGACTGATGTTAGGAGCTCAAAAAGGTACAGGAAGAGAACGTGCCACTTAGTTGGCAGCAGCAAGAAGTAGCTGGTTCAGCTTTGCAGATTATGAATGTGGTGGGTCATGTGCTTTGTTTATGAGCGAAGTCCTCCAGCATCAGTGTTTCGGAAGTTCCTGAGTTTCCTTGAAATAGCCTCACACTGAATAGTAGTGTGCTCCGGGTTACCTTACACTTGGTTGACACAAGCTTGCTTTTCTGTGGTGTAAAATATACTCAGATGAAATTTGGAGTAAAATGTTAGTTTCTTTAAATATCAGTAGGCCAGAACCCTTGAACTCTGTGCCAGATGACACTCTTGAACAGCAACAACAATTCCTCATGTGAACTTCATTACCCACTCCTAATTTTCAGAAGTTATCTAAATGCTATCTGTCATAAACCCTTGGCAAAACAACTGCTAAGTTTTGATAAATATTCAATAAGCCTCAGGATTTACTAGGAAGATTCATGAGGGTCCCCTTGTCCCTCCCACACACACTATGGGCTCTGGAATTTTGAAAATATTTGCACTGGTTGTGTGCGAGCAGTGTGTGTGGACACATGGCTGACAACCCATAGCATGGATAACCTCCAGCTTCTCCTCTTTGTCTTACACTGATGGATGCAGTAGTTTGGCTTGCCAGGTTCTCCAACTCACTAGGTACTGAAAATACAACTGAGGAGGTCCAAATATGTTTTGTATCAGTTAAGAACCATGTCTCTTTACCCCAGTTAAGGTTTTGACTAATAAATATAATCCATGTTCTGTGCAAAATAACAGAAATACTTGTTCTGGCTTTCTGCTGTATGTCAGTGAAGTCAGATATTTTAATAAGTTGAAACTGTGATATAAAAATGTCATACCCATCGTTGTTATAATAGGCTGTATTAAAAACAATGATGAAAGATATTTTCAGAATTATAAGGAAAACAACAGAGAATTATCTCAGTTTGGAGAGATCCATGAAAGCATTAAGCTTTAGTTGCAATCCCAGGGCAATCAGTCAAATTCTGTGCAAAGGCAAGTGTCATCCAGACTTTTTTCTTTCATTTAAAGATGAAAGCCCAAATAAATACTGCCCTCAAATCTGTCAGTGATTTTTCCTTGGGAGCTAGTGGCAAACTTTATGCTTAATTTTCAATCTTGCGGAAGAGTCTGTCCAGCATTTCTGACTGCAGTATCATTGTACTCCAGGCTGCTTTACACGAGTACCAGGTTCTAAGTATCTAGAGATAGTGGCAAGAGCTTTTCATGTATTACTCAGTAAATCTCAAGAATATTCAGTGGAGTCTTACTCTGTAAATTTAACTTTAAAACTTTTGTTTGTTTGTTTCATTTCTTTAAATTTCTGAGTGTATTTACCATTTCCTCTTAAAAATAGGAGGCTCTTATTTCTTTCCTCCAGGCTCTCAGTAGGGCTTTTATGGATCACAGCAGTAGTTCAATAAGTTGTCAGTCAAATATGTACGCACATTGCCTACCACTTCAGTGATAAACTGTATTGGCTGGAGACTGCAATGTCTGGGTTTAAAATCTGTAGCAGTTTACCTTGTGCACTGTTGCCAAGCATCTTAAAAGACTCAGGATCACTTTAAGATTCCACCTCTATTGTAATAAATACAGCATTTAAGGAAACTCCTGAGGAACTGGGATTAGCACCACAATTTCAATATAGATCTACCAGAAGAGACTGTAGCCTTTTTGCTGGGGGGATATCTGCCCCCTCCAGCCAAGGACACTAGCAATGGGAAGACTACAGTGATCTCAGTTGCCCACAGAGAGGGATGGTAAATTATGCAATGCTCCTTATGGTCTCCCGCTGTGGAAACTTAACTTTATAGGCTACAGAGTGCCACACTGTGAAATATGAAGGGGGAAATTTTATATCTTCATCACAGAGTGATATTGAGGATGAAATTATTTCAATACTTAGGACAAATAGTAAATGGGAGGTCAGTAGATAAACAGATTAAGAGCACCCAAAAGGTCATAACATCTTACTGTGGAGCCAGGAAGAAGCTAGATGAAAGAGACAGGCATGCCAAAGAGTGAGATGTTTGCTGGCTCCTGATACAGTATGGGCTGCCTCTGCAGCTGCTTAAAACACAGTCCCGTCAGGCTAGTAAAGGGCTATATAGATCAGAAGAGAACAGTTGTTTAACAGAATTTCTTCACTACTGCATTTGGATTAATTGAATCCTGTTCAAGGCCTTATCAGGAAGAGCTGTCAGCAAAGAATTCCAATAATCCAATCAGGAGGTCACGAGTGCAAGAATAAGTATCTACAAATCGGATTGAGAGAACCAAACTTGAAGCCAAGCAATATTACAGAGATGACAGAACAGATGATTTCACCACATTGCTGATATAATTAATGGAGATTGATAAGTTTATCACAACACCCATGTTTTGTTTGTTGTGCTGGAAAGGTGATAATCTAAAATCCTGATTAAAAAGGCAACAGAACAAAACAAGAAGTGTAAATCCGGTGATAATAGCAGCTAAACAATCATGTCTGTCATGTTAGAGTCTGTGCAATATTATGAATATCAAGTCTTTTTAAGCAGGTGTCCAATGTTAACCACCACGTTAAGTACAAAGCCAGTTGATAAGTGAGTAAAAGATGAGTTAGAGGTTGTTTAAAAAAAAAAAAAATTGGTCATGGGACTGGTTCTTTCAGTTACCTAAAAACAACAACTATTCTGCAATGCAGGTATTCAGGAATATCATCTGTATCAAACTGTTCTTGGGAAGAAATATTTCAAGTGGATGACTCAAACCTTAGTCACTTCTCATTGTGTGTTTCCCTTTTTATTTATCAGAGAAGTCGCTTGACCTGATCTGTCTTATATAAAAATAAAGGTGTCCATAACTGAGTGAAATACAGTAAGTCCAACTTTCACCCTGGTTTCACCTGTCAGTCTATTGATTCAAGTTTTGGGGGGTTGATTTTTTTTTTTTTTTTTTTCTTGTAGGAAAGGATAGTCTCAAAAAGAGAAATGCAATGTGTGCTCAGGATTGGGTCTTGACTAGGAAAAGCTTTGTAAATGTGTGTATAATTTTTAACACATATCTTGGCCCAGTTGAAAGGTGGTATTTGACCAGGACAGACTTGGGGACTTCTGACTCTCGAAAGGGAAGGAGTCTATGAGCTCTCATTCAGGGCAACTTTAGGTCCATGAATGCAAAACAAAATGCCATGATATGGGCTGTGAATAGGTCTTCCACTCTTGTTGAACAAGTGTAATGTACCATTCTTCAATTTTCTGACTAGTGATGCAGAGACAATATATCTACATATCTGTGTATTCTTTGTTTTATTTCTGTTTCAGTGTTACAGGATAGTAAAATCTGTATATGACAACAAAATAAAACGAACCAAAGATGGGAACAAGTGACATGCTAAATTCAACTTCCCTTACACAGGAATGACTGAGAGTAACTTTGTGATTTAAGCCAGTGTGACTGAGAGTTGATTTGGTCTATTGCTGACTGCATAAAGGCTTTCCTGATCCAAGAGATGCCTCTCTATTGTAAAACCTTGTATTTCTAACCTTTAACATCTTACCAAGAGTACTGTCCATTGCTTTCACATCATTATCTGAGTTTAAATACCTCTCATCTGAGCTTGTTCTTCCTTAATCTTTAAACCTTGCTTAGTGCTACCTTCATACTTAATCATTCTCCTGCTTTGCAAAGCACTTGGGGATCATTCCGATGATAAATTTCAGCTTCATCAGCTACTGACCCACATATGCTCCACAGCCAGCCTGCAACTGCTTGTCCCTTTAGGTCCTGGGGTAATGTTATAATTAAAGAGCAGCTGTTGTCGTATATAGGCTCCATGGACTCTGTCATCAAAGGGCAACTGATGTCCCACATTAACTGAATGGATCTCTAAGGAATTTCAGTGATAGAAACCAACTTTCCTCCTCAGGAGAAATTACAGCACATCTGCCTTGCCACAGCCAGACGCTGCACTTGTCCTGATGATTGTGTCTCATCCAGTACTACAGTCGTACCTATGTACAGTGACTGAGGTCTTGACAGTATAATGGGACCTCCATCCATCATGATAGGGTTCCCCGTGAGTACCAGAGGTGCTTCTGTGCATATCATGCAATAAAGTTGTGTGGCTAGTTACACTTATTTACCCATCTGATGATTAAAGATAAATGGCAGTCAAATTTAAAATGTCCTTTTATACGTCAACAAAAATGGATAAAAGAAAATAATCTTGTGTTTGGTGTATCATTAACCTGTGGAATTTACTGCAGTAGGATATTACTGAGGCAAATAGTTTAGTAGGATTTAGGGATTAGACACATGAATAAGAAGAGCATTTACTAGTTACCTTCTCTAGATTTAAGAAAGGTAGTTTCTTCCCAGTGCAATTCAATACATAAGGTCAGCAAATGATCGCTAGTGTAAAGACGAGCAATGTCTTGTCCAGCCCATGGCTTCCAGCAGGTCTCAAAGACAAGGTCCGTCCTTCCTGGAGAAGGATAACATATCAATGTGCTTGTTAATCAGGGCAAGATACTGTACTGAGTGTACAACTGCTCCCTCCTTTTGGGAGATTATTTTGTCCCGGTGGGTCAGGTCAGGACTATTTCACACCCTCAGCAGTTTGAGGTTTTGCCCTCCCGCCTTTTTTATTCCTTTCTTAATTTCAGAAAGCCTGACGGTGTGGCCAATGCCCTTCCACAAGGATCATTACAACTAATGGACAAGCCTATTTATTATAAAGTCTGTTAAAGAGTAGTTAACAAGCCCTGATTTCTATTTAACTGTCACTCCATAACCTGCTTGAGAGCAGATCTGCACTCTAAACATAATCACCTCTTAATGCTTCTTATTTATTTATTTAGAGGCAGTATAAACACCATAGGCCAGAACCTCTGCTGATACATCGGCATGCCCCCAGCAGCCAGGATCTGTTGAAATC
>VYZV01011972.1:11893-58794 GCA_013401275.1 Pandion haliaetus | reverse complement strand
TTACATCCCATGAGAATCTCCACATAAAATAAATTCCAGCCAGGAGGTAGGAGATGTATGTATATGCAGAAGTCAGATAAACTGGTGTGTTCATGTGACACACAGATATTTCAGGGTCAATAGTATGTACAGAAATCAGAGTTCCTTTAAAAGAAAACTTAACAACTAATCCAACATATTAAACCTGATTTATGTTTGTTAAAAAACAGTCAGGTGACAACTAACTGATGCATATCTTTATTTGCTTTGGTGTAATCCTGCGTTTTTGTTTTGCACTCATAGATATGATGTTTCACTGTTTTAAGGTCAGAGTCTAATTTCAGATGTCACAAGAAAGGTAGTGTATGAAGGAAGCACACTGCTGCTTTGTGTGCATGCAAGGAAAAAACAGATATTTTGCAACACTGAACTCCTCCACAGTCACAGTAGCTATGAACTGCCCCATCGACCTTAAAAACAACAGAATACCTTTAAATCAAGAAGTTGCAAAACGCTTTTCAAACTGTCATCCCACCCAGCCCAGTTTTTAATAAGTTGCAATAGTCCTAATTTTTTTTTCTCCTTGTTGAGGTTAGTCTTCAGAAAACTACGTGCAGTTTTTGCTCCAAGTGGATATGCATCCAATTTTCTGGGGCTGCAGTCCATGGCGTGTGCACAATTGGAAGCTCGATTAAGCTGAAATAGGTGGAATGTTAGTATTGTATATTTTAAGTACATAATCTTAACTGACTCAATTCTCTGCCACTTTTTCCCCCTCACCCAGGATGAAAGAACAAACCAAAACTTTTGACATAATTATTTTTGTATTTTTTTTTTTAGTGATGTAGCCTTGTACCTTAAGACATGACTACTGTACTATGACTTATTATAATGCTGTGCCATGAAACACCTCATAAAAATAATGTTATTTCCTCTGCTTTCTTCTGAACCTTTACAAGAAAATTGCTTTCAGTCTGCTTAAATCCTGTTGCTTTTCATAACAACCTCTTACAAATAAAAGCAGTATAGTTAACTAGGTTGATATGAACAAACCAGAAAAATAAGGTAGATGTTTAATTTTTCCCCCCCCCGGTTTTGTTTATTCCTTTGTCACTTACCAAACTTTGGAAGAAAAAAGAGTAATTGGATGTTTTATAATTTGTGACCATTTAAAAGAATAAATGACCTGAATCAAAGGTCAAAGCCTTTGTGCTTTCTGCAGTAGAGAGGTTTTTGTTTTGTTTTCCCCTGAATCTTTTTATACTGGAAAAAAAAATAAGAAAAAAAAAAGAAGAAAAAAATCAAGTGGACTAAAGTAAAAATCTTCCCTGTGCATATTCATGCACAAGATGGTTTCTAAAGGATCTTCACGGCTTCTGATTTAAACGCCTTTTTCCTTAAAGCTTGCAAATATCAACAACATTCCTGCACACTGTAATCAAATACTTTCCCAAAAAGCCATGGTATGTGCCATAATTTGTCAAAGATCCTCACTGACAAGTTTTTAGTAAAGTCCACTACAGCAAACCCTCCTCGGCCCCCTTGACCCACGTAGCAAGAGACCTTTGACCCTATTTGGGCCTCTTTTATGAGCTTCTTTCACTCTGACCAGATGGCTAAACTATCAAAGGTTTTTATGAGTAAAAACTGCTTTTCAAACTCACAAGTTGTATATTTCTCTCCATGTTAATGTGAACTATCAACCCAAAGGCTTTAAATTGAAAACACAAAAGGTGCTCTGCAGCTGCCGGCTCTGCAGCGGCACCTCGCATTGTGCCGGCTGGGTGGGGATGTTTGCAGAGTAAACAGCTGATGTCCAGATGAAGACAGTTTAAGGCCAAATAGTTTAAAAAACCACCCATCGAAACCCTAATAAATTATTTTTCCCCAGGATATTGTTTTGAGCCTCTAATGTGGCGTTTGCATATTCATTCACAACTACCGCCAGCCCACCCTCTCTCTTCTGCATGGAGACCACTACCAAGTTAGGACTAATTAGACCAAATTGTGTCAGAAACAAAAATAGAGAGATTGCAGACTTCTCAATCAGTTTGAATTTCAATGCAAACATCTCTGAACACCTGGACATCACTTTCTTAAAGCCAACTGAACTGTCTTGTCCCTTGCTGTCAGAGTAGCACTGGGTAGGATTTTTGTTTTAAGATCATTAGTGGATACTTGTTGTTACTGTACACTTCATCTAGTCCACATTTTTTTCTTTACAGAAAAATTCAGTAGGGTTTTTTTTAATGTAATACACTCCTGTATATATCTTTTCTATAAACTATTAGTATACTACATGTATTTCACAGCATTTGCTCTTCCTGTTTTTAACAGATATTTAACAATTTTCAAATCAAGATACTATAAATCACAGAGAGATTAATAAAGAAAAATCATACCATCATAGGCTTTCCCAAGAGAGCTACGGAATATAATGTGCTCTTCCTCTTTCTCACAGGTTTGCAAGAGCTCTTTTTTAACCCTTCACATTCTGGCGTGCTATTCTCACCATGGCATATTTGTTTCATTAATGGAAAATCGTATATTGTCAAAGTTGCAGAACTGCACATTTGGGAAAAACTTTAGTTTAACGTTCTTAATCAAATTACTCTTATGCAAGGTATTTCTTTAATTCAGTTTGAAATGAGGGTCTTAATTGGTTATGTATCTTTTTAAGTCAAATATCCTTTCCTCTCACTTAAAATCACAAAAGGGTTTTGTGTGGAAGAAAACAATGGTGTCCAAGTAGGATAAAAGATAAATATTGGCAAGAAGTCTTTACTTTTGTGAAACCAGGGTGTCTGTTAACATTAGGCTATAGATCGTATGGTCACCCATGCATTCTGAAATCACGTAGGCCGGGGCTGTGTCTTCTCTTTGGTAGTTGTTCAGACCTACTGTACTTATAGCTGTCAGTCATGCCAGCACATGTTACAAATGAAGATAATGTACAGAAAAATAGATGTAAAATATATATCCATTTTTTCTCTTACCTCAGGAAAAAAAAAAATCAGTTTATCCTTACCTTCTGTCTAAAGCTTTTCACTTTCTCAGATTTCTTTACATGTGACTTGTTAATCCATCAGTCTTGTTTATCCAACCAGGTTTATTAATGACAAATGTTGCTGGCCTTGCTGAGTTATGACTGTAAACTGAAAGAATATGAGGGCCAAGGTGAAAAGGTGATTTCTTTATAACAGCTGTAATTTATCCTGGGCTTTGGCCAGGCCTTTGATTTTGGACTGGCCCTGGATATAGTATTCCTACTGATTGCATTAGAATAGCCCTCAGGGGTCATGCTGAATTCCAGGGCCCTGGAACCAGTTAGAAGAATGGAAGATGACCATATGTGCAGGGTTAGAGAATGATAATAAGGTGCAGCACAATACAAGCCTGGGTGTTGTGGAAATCCTCTGCTATGCCTTCTGCATGCTGTCATTCATAGAAGCATTGCATAAGAAATGCATCCCAGCTTGGTCAGGAGGAGGAGAAAAGAAAGCAGGAAAAAGGAAATTAAGTCTCTTAGTCCTTGGGTTCATTAAACATCTCCTGCAATGAGAGGGTTTGAGTGTATCGTGTTACTTCTGTTTAGATTTTGAAAGGATAGGAGAGGCCAGTGCCATCTAAAGCAGCTTCAGCAATTGTTGTTTCCAAGTATCACTTCTTGTGCAAAAGCCATCTGGTCTTTGTCCCACAAAGAAGGACGAGATGGAGAATATGAGGGCCTCATCTCTAGTTTTCACTTAGTTTAGTAGTCCTGAAGTCAGGTCACGCAGATAGGCCATGTCCTGTTCTATTGCCAGCACTTGTTTCAGAGACAAGGTCTCGGGCTGTCCAGAGGTGATCCTCCCCTCCTACCCAGCTATGGTCTCTGTAGTTGGAGCAGTCACCCAGGTGTAGGAGACCTCTCATCTGTTCCTTTTTCAGCCTGGATGAATAGCATATCTTAATCAGGATTGAGTTCTCAGTCTTTCCTGTTGAAACTCTTTCACTTTTCATGGAATAATTAGGGTTTACAGTGGAGTTGTAAGCAGAGAACAAGAACGCATACAATTTTCCTAACTAGGGGTTAGGGCACTCTCAATGTATGCATGAGTATAGAGCTCTGCTCTACCAAGTATTTGCATTATTTTTATTAAGCAGTTACAGATAAGTGACCGCAGGAACTTTCTTTATCTTTTAAAGTTCCATTCTGAACCATAAAATCATAAGAAACTACAGGAAACAGGAGGTCTGAGCTCACCTGCCCTCAAGTCAGCTGGATTGCAACTTCGTAGGTGCAAACAGATGATTATACTGCAATAACAATTGCACAATTCAGTGATACATACTGCTATAGACAAGTTTTCACAGGTGCAAGATTGCCTTTGAAAAGAGATCAATCCAACCTCTTAAAGTAGTTTTATTAACTGTTGACAATTCCCGTTATTTTTCGGGCATGGCTGATTACACTGTCACTTTTGGCAAATGCTAAAATAGCTCATGATCTCTGCTGACTTCAAAGGCTTTGGAGCAGGGCAATACTGTACCTGAATTCTACAAAATGCATCTGGTATCTCAATAAGGGCAAAACCATTAATTGTAGGAATACAAGTCTGGCTACCTGGCTGCACATAAAACTGTACATACTACTGCTAATCCTTCTACCTGCCAACCTGTCATTAAGTGCTGAAACTGTGATTTGCAGCCAGACGTGCTTACCATGACTCAAGTGACTACTTTCACATGAGATCAGTACCATAGTTGGTCTGTATTAAGACATGACACGGCATTAGCTCTTCCTTGGGGGTGTGCCTTCGGCCTCTGCAGTGTTTTATCACTATTATCATACATTAACTTATTAATGGTCCAGATTTTACCTAATGTCAATGCGAACCTCCTCTTTGCAAGTTCTCACATTGTTTGCCTTGTCAGGACACATCTGAGCATCTTCCAGAAGTGCAATAAATAATGTGCCTAATCAACGTAGTACATGTTCATCCTCCTCCCTTAAAGGAAAAACATAGGCGGTGGAATAGCTTGCTTTCAGGGGGGAGAGACTAGGACTTTCTGAGAGGTGGGAAGGAGAGGGTGAACATTCATAAGGCACTTACTGTGGTAATTTAACATACAAAGGCATTCAGGCCTCTGGACAGTTCCTTAAAGAAATAAAAAAGCAAGCTACTGCCCACATACCACTCCAGCTGCTATTCTGGTCTTGTGATAGGTGTCAGTAAATGACAAGACAGAGATATGAGTAGGAGAGCCGTACTCTGAGAGGCATGTGATTGGATGGGCAATTGCATACTTCATTTGCACAGGATGACTCTTTCAGCTCCTGGCTAAACAATTGCTCTTGCAATGTGCCAGTGGAGCAATAAACAGCTGGGAGGATTGTTTGGGCCAAATGCTAGTGGTTCTGTGTTCTTCATGGCCGATATTTCAGCAAATACAGCCTTAAATTCCTTCATGTTCAGATGGCAAAATTAACAGTAAGGCATCAATCTTCATTGGCAGAAGCACTGCCAATTTTTTGAAGTTTCATTATTAGGTATATAGAGGCTATGGGGTTTCATCTCAAAAAACACTTTCAGTTTCTAATGAAGGATACTAGAGAAAAGAACAACCTTTATTACATGTCCTTGTTTCTGTTCTCTGTTCCACATCATTGTCTGTAGTGCTCATAGCCTAAAGGCAAGGGTATAAGTTATACCCGAGTATTTGGGGAGTGGGCATTGAACGGTCCTGCTAGAAATGCTAGACAGGAAACATGTATAGCTCATCCATACCTTATTAATGAAGAAACATTGAAATCTCAAGTCAGGCATCATTTTAAATAATGAGATTTAAAAAATTACTCAATATTCTTTTTTTTTTCTTTTACTAATTCCTGAGCCCTTAGATGATATATATCAGGGTTTTTCTTTCCATGAGGTTTGCATAAAAAGAAAAAAAGGAAATCAGTCTTTTTTTTTTTTTTCATGAAAACTAAAATTTTTAAGTCACTTTACTTTTACAACAATTCTTAACATAAGTAGAGTTAGTAGTCCTTTGGTATAATGCAGCTGTGTTCCCAAACCGTTGCACCACTATGGCATAAACAAAAAGTACCTGAACAAGAGCAGACCAGAACAGGGATGTCAGAGCTGCAGTATGTCAGGACAAAGAGTGTTGACTGACAAATTCTTGCAGCTCTCGCTAGTGCAGTTCAAGAAGTTCCTGCCTGCCACTGTTTATTACTGACTCTGGGTTGGTGATAACTAGCTGAGAGGTGGGAGCAAACAAACAAGGGTGGTAACTTCTTAAATTGTTCCAGGTAGATCCATTTACAAAGTGTCAGCCTGCATCCTGATGTGTGCTCAGTCTATTGAGACTACTTCTTGTTTGGCTAAAACTTTGGTGCTACTAATTTAAACACACACATTAAAAAGAGAAATAATAAAATTGCATTTCTCAGTTTGGGTCCTAGGAGGGTTGGGCAGAGCACTGGAATGAATGAAATTAAATGAAAGCCCTTCACAGGTAACTGCACCTTGGGCTCACATAATGCAAAGCTGTTGTTTTATCTTCGCATTTGACATGCCACTGGCCTTATTTGCAGAAAGCTGACCTTGTGTCAAACAAGATGATCTGACTGACATTTTCTATTTCTGGAAATGATTAATCTGTTTATAAAAAGTTCAGCTAAGAAAAGCCTTGAAGTTTCCTACATTTTCATTGATTTCTTAATGATTGAGTTACAATTTCCATTTGTTAGAAGGCATAGAACTTGCTATTCAAAGAAATGCAGATCCCAGTGCTCAGGCATGTACAATGACTGGATGGTTGTACTCTTACACATGGGTTACTTATCTTAGCACCATGACACACCTCTCTGTAACCAACAGAAGCTTTTTGCCTGTAAACATGTTTGAAAATTTGGTAGTGAAATGCTAACAAAAACCATTCCCACCCTCTCACACCCCCCCCTCAAACTGTACAAACCCTGTGTAGGAGTTTCATTTGTGTAAGCCAGTTGACTACACTGAAACATTCGCAGGCACAGCTAGATCTCCCGGTCTATGTGCACTACAGAGAAACCCAACTCTTGCCTGAGGTTTACAGACTCGCATAAGGAACGGAGCTCTTGCACCATTTGCAAGCAACTGTAGCTGCATTTTTACCTTCATATACAGTCTAGATAATAATCCCATCTCCTCAAAAGCCATGCGATGCCTTCTTTGCCCCACAGAATGGCAGTATGTGTTCTCTTCAAATTTTTTTGCATTTCATTTTTATTTCAGTCAGTTCTGAGCTATAAATACTCTCAGGATCCATTAGGCTCATATCAGATACATTCATATTTCTCCTTCTTTTGGCATTCCAGTTCCCAGCTGAATCTGATAAGAAGATCAGTCACTGCTATGTCAGCAAAGAACAGCAATGTTTTACCTTAATATTTGTCATCGTTACCCAACACACCCATGCAGAGCAAGCTGTGAGGAATGCAGGTTTTCATGCTTTATCAGCTGTAACTAAACATCTGGTTACCAAAAAAAAAATGAATCACTCAAAGTTAATGAAGGTTATGATTTCATATAATCCTTTTCAAGCAAAACAAATTCCATTGTAAGAATATAATAGATTAACTGTGGAACTGAATCAATTGAGGTTTTAACAGCACTGTTATTTACAACCCATCCATTTTCCATTCTAAGCTCAAACTTTGTTTTGTCATTGCCAGCAGGGCTTTTGCATTTCTTTTTAAATGCACTCTAAAATGCCTTCATTTTGTAGATTCCTAGAAACATAACCACTACTGTAGCTGTAAGTTCAAACAAATTAATTCAGTTTGTGTTGCTGAAATGCTGATTTAACAAATGGAAAAAAATACAAGTATTCTTCAAATTCAGGTATTGTATGCATTCTTGACATAGGGTCCAGCTGCAGCAGTGGAGTAATGTGGCCTTCTATAGCATTTCTCATCAGCAGATCTTAAATATTTCACATATGGTAGGAAGATCTTAGCAATGCCCTGCCAGGATGAGGAAGGAAGTCTTAATTTCCCTTCCACGGATGGGGAGGAACTGGGGCACATGCTACAAGTGGCGTGCAGTGCTGCTGCCAGGGGTGGGAAGAGCTGAAGCGGGCAGCACTGTGTTAGGCAGGAGGACATTGTCCCCCAGGGATGCACCAACCCTGAGCAACATGCTGCCCCGGTCCCCGGCAGGGTGCTCGGGCATCCCCACAGCCATGCCTGCTTTACTCCACACAGTTCCCCGGCCTCATCAGCTTTGCCTGATTTCCTAAGGAAATGAGGTTTACATGATTGTACTGCCTGTGCCTCTGCCTGTTTATGTGTGCCCATCTCCCTCATCTCCCTCCCCACTGCAAGAAATTGTTTGATTTCAACTAAATTTGAGAGACAAATAGAGGTCCCAAAGGAAGATCAATTTCCCAAAATTTCTGTGTGTGGAGTGGAAGGAAGGTGATAACTCATTAGTGTGCTGATGGAGGCAGGAACAGCTAGCTGCCTGGGTTTTCCTTGGTAGAAATAGGAGAATCCATGCAGGCAAAAAGCAATGGAAAACCAGCTGTATTCTCTGTTTGGTTTTTGGTTTGTGGCATTATAGCATTTTAGGTGCTGAAGGAGGGAATGAAAGCCAAAAGCCCAAGTGACTATTGACCGAATCCATCCGCTGACTCCACCTTGTTATTCCATTCCCAGCCATCATTTCCCAGTCCAGGAGGAGTTGGGAATAGCAAATTCATCCAGACATCTATTCTTGCTTTTATCGAGTAAAAGGAGATTGGTGTGAGATGGAGGCAGGTGATTGTGGAGAAGTGTGGTAGAGCATCAAGGAAAAAACTCCTATGAAAGCACACACACTACTGGGAAGTCAAGGGCACCCCAGCATTACATGTTTAGCTCATCAAGCTGTCAGCAGAAATAGTAGTGCATAGACTAGTAAATGATGGAGCTTCCCTTTGCTACTCATCATTACAAATGGGCAAAGGAGGGAGATATTTCATGCTGGTGCTCTCTAAGAGATGGCTGGAATTGGTGAAAGAGCAGAAGAGGGGACAGGCAGTCTGACAGCACTGCCCTGGGCTGAGCAAAACCAGCAAACCATAGCAGAGCAAAATAACAGAACAGTAGTCTCTTGAATTGAAAAGGGAGACACAAGTGCTTTAAAATCACTAAAGAATTTTTCCTGGCACAAGGGTGACAGAATTTTAGGAGACATGGCAGGGGAAAAGTGCTTTAATGCTTTAATGAAACCTCTGACTTTTATTCACTACCAAATTATGATTTACCTAAATGTAACTTAGAATATTAACTTCATTTTTAAAAGCAAAACTAAATAAAACTGCCTGGGTTTTAACTGCTCTCTGCACCACTGAATCTGGGGTTTAACAGACTAATGAGATCAGTCATCCCCTACTTAAATACATCCTGGACAGCATTCACAGGAATGTTTTTGTTTGTGTCCAAAATGCGCTGTCGTCCTCTTTTTAGCATCTCTGAAAATAAGTGAAGATCGTGGCAACTGCAGATGGTGCCAGGTCTTGGCAGGCCATGCCTGCATGAGCATCTCTCCCATCACACTGGCCCATGTCCGAGGAGAATCTGCTCTCCTTGACTTACCCCTCTAGCTCCTTCTAAGCTTGCGATTTAGTGACCAATGTTCACTGTACTTAACTTTGACCCTGCCCATTGCTGGTGACAGTCTGAGGTATCAGCCCCATACTGTGCTGGTCCCAGTGCTCTTGTCACAAGCAGGATTGTGCCAGATCCACTGCCACACTCGTGTTGGAGTGGGCGAGTGACAGTTATGACTGCCTGGGTTAGGAGATGGACAACAGGTAATCTCCCTGGGTAGTGGTGGAAGCAATGCATTGGCATCGAGCCTGTTAGAGAAAACGCTTCTTGAGTCTCGACAAACTCAACTTGGCTAAAACAACAGATAACTTATGTTAAAAAATCGTTAAGTGTTGGATACACAGCTATTCAGCTTCTGACCTCTAGCAGTAAACTGAAACTTCTAAGTGGAGAAATCCCACTGGCCTCAGCTCTGTCCTCTCATGCTGCAATATAAATCCAGAATAGTTTGCTTTAAGGAATCTGAGGACAGAACGAAGCCATTGAGCTTTAACTGAAATTAATCGTTTAGCAGGGAAGTACAAGAACAAATAGATTCAGGATCTTTCTGGAAGGCAAATATGAGCCACAAAAATAGAGATGCTTTGACAGCCACCTTTCTGCTGGATAAAGTTTCACATCCTTCCAAACAGCACCCAGTTGTCTCCTCTGTGTAGTAAAGATCTCCCACTTCTTTTACAAAGCCTTCACAACTTATCTATTTTTGTTTTTCCCAGCTGTTGTTGTAAAATCTGTTATCTTTAATGTATTACCCTGAAAAACAACACACCTTTGAGAAGGCCAGTGGACTGTGACATAATTAGATGCAAAATGCACATCTAAAAGCTGTTTACTTCCTGTAACACTAGGATAACTACTAATGAATCACCGACTCTGGGGATTCTCAGTTTGTAACTGGATACTCCACAAACTTCTTATCAGATCAACAATGATTTCTGTCAAAAAAGAGTAAAAAAAAAAAACAGAAAAAGTGGGGGTGGGCAGGTTTTTTTCCTCTGAAACCAGAGTTTAGCCTATATGCACCAATTCTAAAGCATTTTTAGCATGTCAGGCAGAATAGTCATGGTGAGTTTGAAGGGATAAGGGAAGATAAAGTGTATCAAAGCAGGATCTGACACTGGTGATGCTATGCAGACCTTTCTTTCTGAGAGCATCTCGCAGACTGGACTGACAGCAGGGATTAATCCATGCAATGGCAATAAACAATAGTTGAAGTGGGGTTGAGGCCTAACACCTGGATGTTATGTTACCATCAGTAAAGAAGCCTGTTTCATGCTGGGGATGATTATATATGATTCTGACACTGTTGCTTTCTCAGCAACAGGTAAGACTTCTCAGACCTTTTTTGTGAAAGGATTTTTTTTCTTTTTCTTTTTCTATGCGAGAAAGCTGCAGGCTGTCTGATTCAAACGAAATGCTTTAGCATGTTTTGCATATTGCCAGGTATGAGCAGCTTAAATGCATGGACTGACATTTTATGTTTATCTATAGATGCATATTTATTCTTTTTAAATCAGTCCTGCTAAATTGAAGGATCAAGCTTTCCCTTGCTGGGCATTGACACCTTGAAGTTGTTAAGGTCATCCCGAGGGGTGTAGCTGAGTTTCCCATGCAGGACAGTGGGGATGTCCGCTCAGCAGTGCCAGTGGAGGGGTGAGTTCTGTACCAGGAGCCAACAGGGCCATCGTTGCATTGTCCGCAGCAGAACCAAGTTTGTCACATCTGCTCAGGCGTGCCGGCACTGTGGAGGGGCAAAGGCAGGAGAACATGAGGAGATCTTCCCTTATCGGTGTCTCTCTAGGGTTACTCTTTTTGGCAATAAATCTTGCCAAAAATTTATGTAAAGAATCTCAGAGGACTTTAAAGGAAACAGAGAGGTTGAAACTTAACCATGCGCCAAGTGGTTCTCAGGAAGCCGTGGTGCAGCTAAACCTTGCTAGGAAGTTCACCGTGTGGGGGCTTTTCTCCATTTTTACCTCATTTACTCTTGTGTATTATCTCTGACTCCTCAGGGTCAGCCTATGTAGGTCAGGGATTCATTGACATAGATGTTCATCTCTCTTCTTTACAAGAAAAAAAAGGCAGGGGGGTAGAAAAGAGAAAGTGGGTTGTACAGACTGACAGAAGGCCCCAACAACCATGTCCAGAAAGTAATCCAGTGAGAGCAGGCACGAGAGGGGGCACAAAGGAGAAGAAGAATGCTTCAAGGGACCGTTTGGGCCAAGCAATGGCAAAACATAAATGTAGGAGCTATCACTCTGATTTGGAAGTACTTGACCTTGGTCTTTCCAATGCAGACCTGGTCTTACCAGCCTGAGAGCAGAGAACTGGAGACACACCATGCAAAGAGCTCCAGCTCTCTCCCCTTCTTCACTTGGCAGACTCTCAGTTGCTTTACAAGAAAGATTTATCAGCCAGAAAACTTGCAGGCAGAAGTTTCTGGGGGGAAGCAGAAATGTCATTGAAGGTTTCACGGTGAAATACTGCCTCCTCTTGGATCCAGATCTGTGTGCTGAACTGGGAAAAACAAAAATGTTCCTGCTTTGAGTGCTTTGACTCAGATGAAGACATGTATCTGAAGGTGCCATGGGGTTTGAAATCTCAACAGCAGGCACAGAAATGGCCTAAAACAGTTTGTTATTTTACAGTGTGTTTTCCAGGCAATGGAAAGGAAGCTCATCTTCTACAACATGCTTTATGAAGTTACTCAGATGATAGATGCTGGTCTACATCCAGACTGCACCAAATTCCCAAATGTAATTTCTCATGTAGTTCATTTCCTAGTCTCTTGGCAATGAGCTGCTACTAATCCTGGCCACAGAGGTGGCACTCACTGCCTGGCTGGCCAAGCAGACCCTGGGGCTAGAATTCTTCCAGCTAGCTGGCTTCAGTAAAATTACTTGGAGAATTTAATTATCCTAGTCATGTACTAGGATATCCCCTGAGAAAATAAGGGGAAATGCAATGTATTTGCCAATTCGTGCTCTGTTGCAAACATGTTGTGCATTCAGCAGCACCAGACTATACGTATTGAAGGTTCAATTGCAAAGTCGCTTGGCCAAGATCGAGAAAGATTTTCCTTAGGAAAGCAAGGAATTAAATCCAGATTTCCCAAAGCCATATGCTAACTCCATTCTGCCAGTCTGGACTCATCCACACTCAATATAAATCAACATTTAACAAGAGACAAGATCGCTTTTGGCCATAGTTATAAAGAGGTACAAATGGCTATTCTGCTTTCACCTATCTCTTTGTAACCTCTTTATAACTACCCAGTCCTTCATCAAAAATAGCATGGGGAAATATCAAATGTGACTCCTTTGTGAACTAACTGTTGTGTCTGTCAGCTCCTGCAGAGACATTAATTTAAATAAGTAGCTATAATTAGGTTTTTTCTTCTATCCCTTTCGCTGCCTAAACAGATACTTAACACAATTTTGTTTCACTCCTCTGCTAGTTGGCAGTATACATTGAATGCTTGCAAGGGCCAAAGTCTGAGGTTGGTAACCAGTGAGGTATCTGGTATACAGAAGTCAGTCTGTCTAATTCAGTCCTACTCATGTGTTACTGGAAGCCTTTCTGCTAAATTCAGGCTTACGATCAGCCTGTTAATGTTTACAATGTGGCTCTTTTGGAATAGATGGGAAGGATTTGCAAAGTGAATGTGCCTATAAAATCTCTTATTTACATGCATCATTTGAGTGATTGTGTGTGCAGAAGGACAATGACGTGAGTTGTTTCCTATGCAGTGTATTCAGCAGTCTTTTTCATGCAGCAGCGTGGGCACAATGGGTTTTTAGGGGCATTCATCAGTGCCCGCCTCTGTAACCTGCCTCACAGAGTTTACAGCAACTTGATTTCAGAGTGTTAGATTTCCAGAGGAAAAAAAATGCCTCAAGCAAGACTTGGAAATCTGGCCAGATAGGGGTTTGCTGTAGCACCTGGGCAGCTGCTCAGCCTGGCAAAGAGTCTTTGGAGTGGCGAGGAGTCCCATCCACTGCTCTCTGTCTGATGTCTGCACCTCTTCTGGGTCTTGGGTTGTTTTGTTGCCCAGGTCCTTTAGGCATTTAAAAACCTGTTTCTAGAAGAAAAGGCCATGCTTGGGAAGGGAATGTCCTTTCTATGGTTATGAACAGGGAAATATCTGCTGGATGAGAGCCAGGTTCAGCTAGAATCAAGTAGGAGCCACATTGTGAAAAGTCTAACGGTGAAGCAGAAGAAGGACCCCGTCGATGTGGGTTTTATCCTTGGCTGTTTACGAAAACACATCATAGCTCAGGTACTGACTTGTGCCTTCTTCCTCTCCCAGCTTTTGCCTGTCTTGTCCTTCCATAAGGACCTGAGGTTGGTGGCTTTTTCTCATTTAGGTAGGCTGAGCAGGCCCAGCACACAGAGGCTGATCTGAAAACTCTGGAAGCTGCTGCAATACAGATGATGTATTCACAATATTGGCTGAATGAATCATATAATAAAGCCTTTAGGCTAAAGAACACCTAGCAGCAGAAACATGCAAATCTTGATCACAACATCTTATATATTATTTATTTCTTGATGCAATAATAATATTGCTTCACAGGTCTACAACATCTTTTTATCCAAGTGTTCCAAACTGCATTCAAAATTTCAGTTCCTAAGGTCTCAGGGTAGCACTGAATGGTAGATACCCACCTTGTTCACTTACATTCATTGAACTACAATATTAAAAAAAAGCAAATGAAATCTGCATTCAGTTTTACTCAGTGGTGAAACCTGCTTGTCACTGCAACAGAAATTAACCTTTTGTCAACAGCTGTTAACAGGAGGCTTGCAAAGACCCTGACTTCCTAAACTGCGGAAATAGCTAAGAAGCAGCAGTGTTCTGACATCTGAATTTTAATACACTAACCCCTTAGGAAGATTATCAGAAGGGTAGGGGGAAGTATTTGTGCAAAATGCTTTTATTTGACTGTTTTCTCTCTATTCAGGAAGAGTAGTTGCCCTAACAATAGCATGAATCTAGTGTATCGGTGAGTTGTATCCCTTGAACTCCAACTTACGGAACAAAAGACTTCTAAGAAGCATCCATGCAGCAGATGTTTAGTTATCTGAAGTGTCAGAATGCCAATTAGATATTGAACATGGCAGGAGGAGGGTGGAGTTTCCAAAACAAATGAATGATGAATAGGAACAGTTCCCGAGTTTGGTCTAAAGTCCTGCTGTTCTTTTGTAAAATGATTTGTGGCAAATTTGTTTTGTCACTGAGGCATAGTTCCCCTTCAGGATTTAAGTGATTTTTATAATCACTCCAAGGAAACTTTAAGAAAAAAAAAGGAAAGGGGAAAAAAAAAAGTAGAGAAAGAATATGAGGATAAAATGCCCTATTTGTTATGAAGAACAGGCTCTAAAAATGAACATGATTTAAAGTGTAACCACATAATCCTGTCTTCCACGTGATTCATACGTAGGGGCTACTCCCCCACAGTGAAAGCCTAGCCTTGCATTGAAATAGAAAGGGGATTCTTTTTCATGGGGGGAGTGGGGATCAAAACATGAATTAATTTAGTGAAAATTGTTTGTTTCAGAGATTAAATTTTAAATTTTATTGCTACTCAGTGGAAGGGTAATCTTTTACATGGTGGCATGAAGGGGGTTAAAAAAAAATCAGCTAGGTTACAAAATGCCTCCATAGCTGACTTGCATTTTTATTGTCATTGACCTCAGTAAATCATTGTTAGAAATTAATATAACGTGGACATTTTCAGTTCAGCCTTTTACATGGCATTATGTTTAAAATACTTGTCTTTGACTTGCAAAATGCTTTAGATTATTCTTCCTTAATAGTTGCACACAACTTGTAAATGTACTTATGACAACTGATTCTGTGTGTGTCTCTGTCAAATAAGAATAATAAGGGACAGTATAAAATACCAGGCAAAACAGCAGAGCGGAAATTGGACTTGCATTGACTTAAATAAGCAAGTGCTGTGACAAAATTGTTTAGTTCTCTTTTGACCTTTTGAGGTCACGTTTGACTATTTATGCTATCTCCTAATGCTCTACTTCTCCCTGCCTGGTAACAATTATGTGTTTATGCTGTTCTTTGCCTTCCAGTTGGTATATTAAACAATCACTAATTACTGCATAAAAATATACATTCCTATTTTGGAGCTTCCTGTAAACACCCATCTACTTCTAAGTACTCCATTTAAACAGCTGAATGAAAACCTGCATGCTTTAGCCATGTTGGTTGATTTGTTTAAAACAAAAGCATAAAAACCAAAATATTAAAAATTGGCATCAATTGTTTTTCCATCCAGATATGGGATATAAAGAATAAATAACAAATTTTGGGAAGGAAGCAGTTGAATGAAGTAGGTAGATTGAGAACAGAGGAAAGGCTCAGCTGAACACAATAGACATTTTGTAATCATTTTTAAGTGTAGTATTTGGCCCTTTTTTCTTGGGTGGGTTATTGCTAAGAAAACTGAGTATGAGACCTCTCCTAGTGTCCTACATATGGCAATTCATGTCAAATCCAGCAGGAAAGGCAGGAAGAATTAAAGGTCTCAGGACTGTCTTTAAGAACTTGATGTTATAAAGTACTGAGTGAGTTCTGCTTCTTTCAGAGCTTTCCCCATTCCCATTGAGGTCTACAGATGTTACTTAATTCAAAAGGCCGCAAAGCCAAAGTGTAGCTAATTTGAAGTTGGATACTGATGCTCATATTTAAGTACTTGAGTGAAAGAGATTTGTTACTCAAGATATTTGGAGATTCTATTTTCTACTAACCAGCAGTTACTAAATACTTTCAGAAAATATTGATGATAAGTGTTCATGGAAAGTATCCAACCACCATAAAACCTGTTTGTTTTCTTTTTTTTTTTCCTTTTTTTTAATTGTATGTCCTCTAGTTCAATGCTGCAACTTGAAAATAATTCAGGCAATTTATTGTTGCTACCATTGAGAGCCAGACGGAGCAATTCCACCCAACTCAGTATTTCAATGCATTTCAATAAGGCTGTTCAGCACCAAATAGGTCATGCACTTTGCTCACCTGCTTCTTTGTTGTACTGTTTAAAAGCATTGAAGTCTTATGGAAAATTGTTTACAAAATACAAATTATTTTCTTGCCCTCTTAGTTTATGAACTCTACTTCCACACTGAATATTCCTTTAGAGAAATTAGTTTGTGAAAGTGAAAATGCTACATTAATCATCTGCTTCCTAGATAGACTTGATCTTTCTGCTTTTACTTTTAAAAATATATGCAAGGGTAGATGGTTCAAAGTGAGTGTTAACTGTGTCTAACTCGCTCAAACATGTCTAGTTTTCCAGTTAGCCACATAAACAAATCACTGTTGAAATCTGAACATGTCTCTTGCTGTCTTGTACTGAAATTAAATCAACGCTGTATCCTTTAATAGATCCTCTTGATACTCCAGAAGCAGAGAACAAAGCGGTATGACATGTGCACCCCATATTAAGGATGCCAACATAAACTGACAGAATCTCTGCATTCGATGACGTTACAGTACGTAAAGCAGTGAAACGGGACAGGAAAGCCATTTCCCATGCTATTTCCTGATTTCCTGCTCTCTGCATTCCTGCACATAAACCTTTAATTCATTTCAGAATGCAGAGGTCATGACAAAAAGTCAGAGGATAAATATACCCTTTTGACAAACAGAAGGTTGACAGCAATTTTTACCCAAATGTTTCTGAGGCCAGGTGTTTCCCATATACTGTATTGAAATGTGTACCTCTAAATGTTTTGCTAGTATTTGAACTGTAAACATTCTTAAGCATTATGCTCAAAAACAATTTCTTGATGGCAGGGCAGAAACGTTCCCATCTGTATTTGTGCAAGACCAATGGTCTGTCTAACCAAAGAGATTTGGGGTTCCAGTGACCTAGGGACTGCATCGTGTAAAATAAATGTCCCATTCAAACACAGCGAATGGCAACTAATGTAGAAATTATGAACTTAATATTCTCTTACGGTTGAGTAATGCAAATATTTGCTTTTGAGTAACAGAGCAGCCAAAGATTTAACTGAGAAATCACAGAGGAGAAACTAGTGTTGAAAAAGAAAACACCCTGCTCCCCCCCAGCACCCTACCATCCCTGGCACCCACAGGAGACAACGCAAGCTCTAGGGCAGAGTCCCACAAAGGTGGGCTCTCTATACCCTTTGCAGCCTGACAAGCCTTGTATAAACGCACAGAAAATAAACTTTTAATTGTGGAGGCTGTGGTGGCTACAGAGCTTCCCTGGATGTGTTTGGGAGGTCAAGGCTGAGAGCCGTCGGGAGAGTGTGCCGGAGCCTGGAGGCAGCGAAGGGCTCTGCAGGGTGTCCTCTGCAGCCAGGTTATTCAGCATCCAGCCTGGACTTTCACCCATTAAATCTTCCCTCTGTGTATAAAATTTTGGAAAACTTTGCCCTTGTGTCCTCCACAGCTTGATATCTCATCATTGCTGCAGATATCTGGTCATTATAAAACCACATTTGTCTCCCTGGGGAAATATGGCAGGGCGAGAAAACATTCTTTTTGTTAAGGTCAGAGGTGTGTTTAGGACATGCATTTTTGCAGGTGTCAGTAGAGACTTGCTAAAATGTTTTCTCTCTTCTTTGCTGGAAGCGAACCAAACCCTGCCTATTCCTCAGGTGAAGAGGAATTAAACACCTTATGAATTTCAATGCCTGTATTCTTGTGTTTCTAAAGGTCCATTCAGAATGAAATCTTCAAAACATAGGAATGATCAATCTGTGTGTGCAGGAGTGGCCAGAAAGCAGGTGTGATTTCATCTGTATATAGACAACTTTTCTCTGGAAAAATTCCCAACTCTTCAACCTTTGTTCTGTTTGCAGAATGTCCATGGATTAATTACACTTTCTTAATTTTTTGTAACCAATTCCTAGAACTGGAACCAGTGGGTTTACTGGAAATATTTTCTTTCCCTGATATCCATATTTAATTCCACTTACAGCAACTACAAGACATGCTCTCCTCAGTCTTTATTTTTCTCCCTGTTTACAATCTCTTTTACTGTCCACACCTGTAAAGTATGAGTGAAAAATGGGGTAAAAGAATACCAAATCCAAGTGAAGGAGAGGGAGCAGGTAAAAGTCTGCTGAGATTGTCTCATATGGCAAAGAGCCATCAAACTCTTTTAGGGTATTGATCTTGCACTGAGTTTCAACATAGTGAAACAGATTTAAAGAATATCATGTGGGATCCCACAATCATTATATTGCAATTATTTTTTGTCATTTCTTATTATGAGAACAGACTTGTTCTCATAGTCAACAAAAGAATCTACACATGCACTATCACGGTCTCTCTCAGTAGCATCGCCCCTATTGTGAAACAGCTGAACAGCCAGGCATGCAATGTGTCCTTCTTTCCTACCATCCCTATCTGCCTGAGCTCCATGTGTCCCATACACCTGCCTGCTCTTACATAAATACATTCGTGATTAAAGTTTACAGATGACCCATGGCTTGACTGAGCGCTGCAGAATAAAAAGAACAGATGACTGCTTCAGAGCATTGTGACTCATAAGATAAGATGAGCACAGGCAAACATCTATTACTGTAGTTGAATTAATACTTGCTGCTATTACTGTATCAGCCATGCTGCAAGACAGGCACCTATACCCTGTGCCTCCAAGGCCTGGAAAGGAAGAGAGGAAAATGAGCCAAGTTTCTGCCTTCTCTGAGATTGCATGGCGAAAACTGGTGATGTGATTCTTGGTTGCATGAAGTGGAAGGCATAAAGTGAGGGGAGAGGAGTTTTATCACCTGATATACAAAAGGAAATAGAGGGCTCTTAAATGAAGGTAGAAAAATCTAATGGCTGGAAGCTGGCCGGTCAAGCCAGGAATAAGGTGCAGACTTCTGACTGATGGCGGGTCATTGCCCAGATAATCTACCAGGGCTAAATACTGCATTGTTCCTTACAGTTATTTTTAAAATAAGGATTTGAACTGTTTAAATGATGAAACAGAAGCATGGCATGCATTGTGGCATCCTGGCAGTTGCGCAGTGAATCTCCCAGGGTGCAACAGAGAGTGGCAGCAAATATTCTGCAGTGAAAATACAGAATACATATGCTTTGATAATCGCTCAGGTGGATTGCACCTCTAGAGAGTAAATGCTGCATTCCCCAAGGGCACATTGGCCATCCAGGAGTCCTAGCTCAGACTAGTGGTTACATGCCACAGTCTAAGTCAATAAAGTGCACAAGTTTTGTTTAGCCAAAAAATCTTCAGGATTAGATGGCTCAACTTCAAATGATCCCCTGGTAAGCAGAGAGAAAATACACACTATCAATTTGCTATTATTCTGAAAAGAAGAGCCTAAAGAGAAAAGTGATAACTGTAGGTGACTAGGAGCAGTTGAGGTTCAGTGGTATTACAGATGGTCCTTATAACCGTAACAGCCTACAGGGCTTCCCTGCTGAGAAACTCTGGCTTAAAATGACTTAAAAGATATCTCAGTACCTTTACTTTTTGTGGATTTTTTTTCCCCAGAGCAAGAGGAAGATTTGATCTTTCAAATAAAAATAGAATAGGACCTGCTTTAAATAAATCATGAAAATATGAGGACAGAAGGTCAGCCTCCCTGCTGCAAGTGCAAGATTTTGTGTTGTGCTTTCATTTGCATGAGGTGTGGGACTTGGCAATGATCTGTTGGACCAAAAATATTCTGGACTGCTAAGTGTGGATAGGGAATAGCAAAAAATCAGAGAGAAAATTGATAAGAAAATAGAAACCAGTTTATCTTTTTCTGCTCTATTTAGCTCTGTTTTCAACCTTCTCAAGAGTGTATGATTGTAATGCTATCCCCATGCTGAGGATTTACAGTCATACACAGGACACAACTGAGAAACACACAAAAAGGGAGGGGTGGATGGCACTGAGGGGCTGTTATTGCCCAGATCAATGTTTCCTGCAATCCAAACCACTGTACTTTTCTTGAAATGAATTGATTGCAGTTGTCCAGATGTCATTGGCATTAACCCTCCTAGCAACTTCCAAAGTGACTTCTCTCCTTGAAAAATTAAAGACTATTATGTACTTAGCCTCATACATTAGGTCTCCCAAGGGACATCTGTGCATTACCATGCCTTATTTTGACAAGGGTGCTTGTAATGGCTGCCCTATGCAAACGCACTCTGCAGAAGGTAAATCCTATGTATAACTGCAGCCTGTTTCAAAAATTGTTTGATAAAACCTGGAAAATTCTACTGAAAAATAAAACAATCCTCTTTGCACGTAACAATTATTTGCTTTAGAAGTCCACTTGGTTTCATTAGATACAAAGTTTGAAAGCAACCTTCAAAGACAACCCTCCTTGCCCCCATCCCCCAAATAAAATATGACAGACATGATAAATAGATTAGGGTTCTGTTTGCATATTGATAAGAAAAAGTACATTACATCAATGTAACCAAATATCTTATCACAGCCATTGCAGACTTCAAGGTCTCTATTAATATGAGGGCAGGGAAAAACTTTAGTGGTGAAATCAGCTAATTAACAGGGTGGGTTTGGTCCCCTTCAGTTTTTACAATGTGATGTGAATTACTACGCATCATGGATTTAATGAAGTCATGGTATCCTCTCAGATTATTCAGCTGACCTAGGGCTCCTTAAATTCCTCATGTGTTTTAAAATGACTCACGTACAGAAACCTTTCCCCTGAATTGTAGCAAGAGCACTCTGATCTCTGCGAGATTGGACCTGGTGTTTTGTTTGTGCTGTAAGGAAGACCTTGCAGCGTGTTCCCGCAGTGGTGGGCTTTGATTTTTAAAAGATATTCAGCTAGTAGGTGGCCAGAGATATAAAGAGGAAACATATATGATAAACTCCACAGGATAATGAGGAACTATATCAAGTTCTTGCGTGTTTCTGGCAATTTTTAATGGACTCAAGTGACTGTAAAGCAGGATGTGTAGTGTTATTTTGGTTTTGTTTCCTTTCTTGACTTACAGTTTAAATCCAAAATATTAAATCATGATGTGATGGTTTGAAATTTTTTTTTCAAGTATTGCATCAACTTTCATGAAACTGGGAAAATTAGAGAGGGAGAAGACTTACTGGACTGAGAATTTCCCTTTCCTTTCAACACCACCTCCAGTGACCTGGCTAAAGAGGTTTGAGGGGATACAAGGAAGAGTACTTCTCCAGGTGATATTCTGCAGTCTCCCTGGTGACAGGGTTATGCTGAGGGCTAGGAAATATTTTTTCTTCAAAATATCTTCCCAGCTACTTAGACCCAAGTCCTCCAGGTTGCTCAGACTCACCAAGCCCCTCCTGCAGTCTCCTGGCCGGTGGTGGAGACACTGCTTGGAGGTGGCCCCTGAGTTCCTTGCATGGTGCAGAACTGCTGGGAGGTGGTTTTTCGCAGGCTCTGCAGAAACCAGCACTCTGGGCAGAGATGTCCAAGTTAGTCACTAAGAAAAGCCACCTTCCTCTAGGGACCAGGTGCCTCCCTACGCACTGTTTGCATCTTGTAAAACAAAGAAATCACTGTAACCTCTTTCCTAAAATATGATATTTATAGAGGCATAACTCCAGAAGGGAACTTCCTGGTATTATTGGATTTCTAATATAATTTTGTTCTGGGCATGCAGGAATCCCTGACAGCCATTCTCATTTGCTTACTGTTTAACGGTCTGTTCCAAGACGTTGGTAGTCTCACTCCAACTAATGTGTACCATATTTTTATTATTATTGTTGTTATTGACGATGTGATTAAGGAGGTTCTGGAATATTAAACATCTTTCTTCCCAGTGCGGACCTCCCTGGGACAGGACAAGTCAGACTGACCTGAAGGACCCTTGTTATTTCTAGGTACATAGTGCACCTAGGAATAGTTCCTGCATAGTTCCATCTTTAAGCTACCAGCTTAACATCTTTCATAACCATCAGTTACCAGACTTTTGGGGTTTTTTTTTTTTTGTTTGAAACATCTGTAATACAAAATGCAGTTACTATCTGACCCCAAGCACCTTGGAGTAATATGTAATTCAAAGATAGTTACAGGCTGTGAAACAGGTCTGCTGATGCACACTGGAATAATAATAACAACATTAGGAATGCAAGTCTGAAACTTTTTAGGTACTACCTGTAAAACTGGCATGACAACATAGCATTTTTCATGACTGGAATTTGATGGCTTGAACATACCAGTGCAATAACACTGTCATGAAAATTGTGCCAAGGGCCCGCTTACTGCAGAGCATTTGTTCAGCACCTAAACTGGCTGTAACTATAAACGAACCCCAGTGTTTGCCCATGGCAAACAGCAATTTATGCCCTTGACATAACCCATGAAGCCCTACCCACTACAGAGAAAGGCAAAATAGCTTTTCCTCCCTCCTTCTGTAGACTGAATTTGGGGATCTGCTTTCTTCTCTGTCTAGCCTTCAAAACAGAGGTGTTGGCCTAGTTGCTATAACTTCATAAACTGTTCTAGTGCTGAGGAAAGTTGTCCTGCATATGTCCTGCAAGGCTAAAAGGAGTAGAATTGTACCTTAGCCACTGGAGTAAACAGACAGGACTTTAAATGCATTCCAAAAGATGCATCTTGTCCTGGACCACCATTTATCAAGAATAGTTGTGTTGCCACCCATGGAAACCTGCTGAAATGAGAACAACACTTGTATGTCTGAATTGGGCCCAGGAAGCAGACCTGCATGGCACAAAAATGCCTCTTGCATAGTCACTTCTCAGACTAGAAACCCTGTAAAGCAGATTCTTCTGTTAATTTGTGCAATACTATGAAGTAATGTCTGGTACTGGATAAGTTCCCAATACTGTAATTTAATTTCAAACTGCATTTAGTTTACTTTTCTGTTGGAAAAGTATCAGCTGTGCACAGCTCTGATCTCAGTGTCACTAGGGCTAAATGCAACAAATTATCTTCTGAATGAATAAATTTAGATTTGCTTTACATGTTGGTGTATTTCAGAAGATTATCATGTCAATGAAAATTCATTTTGCTGCACAACTTGTGTTGCTTCTGCTGGCTCCAAAAAAAGTTATTGGGGTACTGCCCACTTCAAAAACTCTTTAAAGGAAATACTGTGTAACTCAAAAACAAAAATGCATGGGAACTAGCAATACACAAGTCTTCACAAGCTCAGGGCTTGTATTTACTGTAGATAAGTGTGTTTTTCCCAAATCTCTCTACATCCTGAGTTTGCAGAATTGGGACAGAAAATCTCATCTGAAAACAAAAACTTGTGACATTTGGGTTTGTTGTTTTATTTAAGTTTAATAACACAGTTTTAGATCCTGACCAAGCAGCTTTATCTCATCAAGTTTCAGAGCACACATAAACGTGAAAGCGGCTTATACATGGGCTAAACCAGAGCTCACTGAAATGGTGAAAGCATGACAGCAAAGATGGATTGTCGTCAGACGGCTTTGGGATGGCACTCTGAATTTTCAGACCTCCAGGGTAGGTTGGCAGTTTCACTCCCAAACCATGTAGGCATTTCCCAGACCAGTAAACAGGGAGGGAGAAGGGGAGTGCAAAATGATCTGGTTCAAACTACAGAAAGCCAAAAGGGGGACAGGGAGAATCTCCAGTTCACTTCTATTTCCTTTTCCCTGCTGAGATCTGTATTATTCTTGGACAACCACTCTGTGAGTCTTGGCATCTAACATCTATAGCTCCAGGGCAGACCTACAAGGCAGGCTGTACCAGGACCAGGGCGACCAGTACTTCCAGCTCCTTCCCAACCAGCTGGAAGCCAGGATGAGTGAAGATCCCCAGATCAGAGCAGTTGTCTCCCAATCGCTTTCTCCCTTTCTAGAACCCAGGAGTATTTCTCCCACCTGAAAGGTGGCCAGCAAAGCAGCATCTCTTTCATTCAGCAGCTACTGGGGATGAAGGGAGCATATTTACACTTTCATGATTTCTTTTTTTGGAAGCTGAAGGGAATTAAATTGCTTTGAGAAAGGAATTTCTAAATCCAGGATGTCAGGGTTGCAATGAGGAAGTTGCAAGTTTTGTTCAGCTCTTCATCTGACTTGGTTTTCCTGTCCAGCCACCTCAAAGGCTTGTGGTTTTGTTCTTCCCTCTGGACAGTAGCAGATTTTGGTGTCTCTTTTGTGCATTATCTTAGTTCCAATGGTGCAAAGTGCATGCAGCATTTCTATGCAGGTACTATTTTGTAATGTCAGCGATGATTTCTTTTAGTGTTGACTGTCATCTGCCTGGACCAGCCACTGGGATCTGAACAATGGCAGGTTTTGTGGTGTGATATTCAACACACAGGCTGTAAAGAAACTGCTATCTAAGAAATGTTCAGACACAAAAGTACGCTTTGTGACCTTCCTTCTTCCTCTCCTCTTCACAAATTGGGTAACACAGTGAAATTCAACTTGGGGCCTGCACTTTACCCATTTGTGATGGGTTTTCCATTTCCAAATTTCCCCTGAAAAATAACGAAGACAGCATAGGAATGTTATGGGATTTGACACAAAGAAAACCTGCAAAATTGCACTCAGATAAAGGACAGAAAAATAGGTGAAAGCAAAACTTGTCTATATTTAACATGGATCTTGCTGAAAATGTAGAGAACTGAAAAAAACAAACCCCATGTATCAACTGTGAGGCACTGTCAGCATGTCCTTCTCAAAATACATATGAGTGAGGAGCTGTCCTGGGGAATAGCAAGGCAATGTTTTCAAAGTTTCTTTTTTCTTTTCCCCCTCAGCAAATCCGGGACTCCAACCTGAATGATTGTTTCATGCTAAATAATATTAGCATTTAAATAGCTCAGCATTGTAGTTAACAACTGGGTGAGAGTAATGGGAGGATGGCAGTGCTGGGTTTACACCTCTGGCCCTGGCTCTTATTTGGCTGGGGACCGCTGCCGCCTCCTACCCTCAACTGTGTTAAGAGGAGGCAGCCCTTCTTCCCCCTTTGTTTAAGATCTTTGCAGGGATAATGAAGATCTAGCAGCAGCTATAAAAAGCTAAAATCCTAGGCCTGTCTTTTAGGTTTTGCCTACAACTGAGTATAAGCCCGTGTCTTCTGCTTGAAATATTACCCTGATCAAGTAATTCCCAACAAACTGCTTGAAACACATTAAAAAATTCTCTTTTTCTTTCATTTAATAAGCTTAACATGCTTTCACCTATAAGGAGACTGCACAGAATATGTGTATACTCAGGTGTCCTTATTGTCACAGTTGATATGTTGCAATGGAGGAAGGCTATTAATGAGAGGAAATTAAATTAGATCACCTCTGTGCACATTTATCTGCACACAACACAGCCTCAGTCTTAAGGAGAGGGAGTTCTTGTGGGAAAGCAATTAATAGATGCAGGTGCACAGAAAAAAAATGCATTTCTTCTAGACCTCTGAAAGATGCAGATCGCATTCAGGCGTATGTCGCTCTTTGGCATGCTAATCACCAAATTTCAGATACAAGGTGATTTATTTCACACAAATTTCATAATTAGCAAAATTTATTGTTTTTCCAGAGTTCCTTTCAAAAGATAACACAGATGTAGTTGTGTAAGGTAGGGGATGTAAATCATTTGCAACTCATGTAGAAACCTGTTAAAGATATCATTGTCTTGTCTGATGCAGTGTCCTATGGCAGTTTGTTGGATAAAAAAGAGGTGTCCTAATGCCAGAAAATCCTGGGGTCTTGCTGCAGCTAAGAGTGATGAGAGGCACCCTAGGTAAGATGAATGTGTGTGATTAGCCAGAGAAGGCTGTATTTAAAAGAAAATGGATCTTCTGAAAAAAGGACAGGAGGCCATGGGAAGAAGGGCCTTTGTGTCAACAGGAACTTTCTGCCCCAGATCCATGGCAATGAAGAATATGAGACATGAGTAAAATCTAAACCAGATCCTCAGTACTGATAAATTTGTTGGTGGGTTGTGGTTTTTTTCCTTCTGTCACATCTTTAGCAGCATCTTACCCCATAATACATAAGCGTAAAGCACTGGAAGAATGAATCCTGTAAATGTACCAGTTACTGAGCTAAAGCAAAAGTTGTCTATCCTGGTACCTGACCCGGTGAGCAGAGGCTGGGAGGAGATGTTGTGGCTGCTGCTGGGCGAGAAGTGTGGGACAGTAACTGAGCACATAGCTGTGCGTTCGGGTTTTTTAGACAGCCTGGGTAACAATAAACCCTGACACAGAGATTAAAATATCAACAATTATGGCAGTCATTTCTTATTATGTATTTTTTAGTCACTGGGCCCTGATTAGAGCCCAGTTTCAGAACTGAAGCGTAACTGCAAGGAGGTCCCCAGGGCACCACTGCAGTGGTGCTGGGATAACCAGCAGCCCATCACACCCCCCTGCTTTGGAAGAAGAGGGCTGTGGGTGTCCAGACTACAAACCAGACTGGGAATTGGCCAAGTAAAACTAATCTGGTGTTAAAAAGAGTTTTAAGGTTTTTTGCTGTCAAACTGTAATTGCGGGTTCCAAGGTCTGGCCTTTCACTGCACAGACTTGCTGATGAGGTCTCTGCATTGCCTCCCGTGGTTTTACTGGAGTTGGGGTTTATGTCAACTTGAAGGAGTTAAATTTGCCCCTGGAGGCATCCAGAGCCAGGGCAGGGTAGGTGGGTAGGTTGGCAGGAGCCGGCCCAGGGAGCAGGACCCTCCCTCCCACAGCCCCTCATGAGTACAGCATCACAGCCTATGGATTTCCCTCATTTTGATTCAGTTAATGAGGAAGGGAGACTAATTATTAGCCTTCTGAATCTCTGACCAATCAATTCCGACTCCGTGACAATACTTAACACTTATTTTGCTTCACAGGGTGACAGATGAAACATTTTATAACTGTAGGTAATTGTCCTCAGTTTAAAAACAAGAAAATTGAGCCTCAAGGTCACCAGAACTACAAAGTCAGGTACAACACAAGGTATTATCTATATGTAGTAAAAATCCGCATTACGAACCACGAGCTCAGTAGGAAATGGCACAAACTGTTTATTCTGGAAGTAAACTCAGTAGACTAGGACAAAACTGTAGTTTGTATCAAATACATACATTATATATTAGCAATGTTTTAGAAATAAACAAATATAATGTATCTAGTTGATTTAGGTACCTATGTCACCCTAAAAATTGGTGGGATTTTTTAAATAGATCTTGGACTTCTAAATTTCTTGAGAGGTGTACTTAAATTAACTCGGTTTAAACAAATGTACAGTATATTTTCTGAGGTTTTGTCACAATGGAGAATTAATTAATGGCAACTTTTCTTTTTCTTCTCTGCTCAGCAATAATCCAGACAAAATCTGTACAATAAATTTTGCTTCAGGGCTGAAATCCTGTATGACAGGTTGCAGCTCAGAGCGAAATTTCAGAGATGAGCCACGTAAGCCCTGAAAATAGGAGCTGATAATGATAACAATCACTGACAAACCTTTCACTATGCCTGTGCTAGTGTGTGTCACTATAATACAATTTTGTATGTTAAACAACAGATGTCAAACAGAAGAAAGGAAAGAGGCCTTTGCTTTTCTTCTGTTGTGGACCTTGTTCTTCCAAAGCAGCCATTTTTTCAGTTGCCATGACAGTGTTAATAGGAGTTTATCATTTTCCCATGCCTGCTGCATACTAATGAGGGATCAATTCATGAATGTTATCTGTAAGGCTAAGAAGGGTCCAGCACCACAATCTCTGGTGCATTCAGTATTTGGAATGGCACCTCAGTCTGTAGCCCTGCAGTTGCAGCGCAGAGTTTTATAAGGAGCAGAGTTTCTGCTGGTAACTTTTATTCATTACTGTATGGGGATATGCAGCAGACAGAGCTAACGACTGAATGTAGGGACCAAAAAGTTTGATTTGCTATTTCCTGATCTGTCCCAGGGACAAGCAGCTGTGAAATCTTCACAGAGATAAGGGAATTGCTTCAGCTGCATGTCATGGGGAAAGCAGAGATTTCTGTGAATTTGGCTTAACTTTGGGACCTGGAATCTTTTTATTTGGAGTACTTTGTTTTAGGCAGTTAGTGAAAAGGCAAGCCACACCTTATGCAGGAAAGCACTGGGGTCTCAGATGCATTCGGCAGTGCATTGTGTGCGGTGGGACTGATCTTGCCCCTGCCAACCATTTTCCTCAACTCCCAGTGATGAAAATAGATGAAGAAACTGAGATTAGGAACTGATTGGAGAACTGGTGGAGGCATGATTAAAGTGGTGCTAAACAGTTTTACTCTAAAAGTTACAGAAAATATTGCTAATTCCATGACACAAAATACAGTACAGCATCATACACTGGAAGAAATTGGTCCCACATCTGGAGGTTTTTCCTCCTCATCAGTTCATCAGCTGCACTGGGAAATATGTTTTTGAATTGGTGATTATTCATATTTATGTTATGATTTATTATAGATAGCAAATTGAGACCCAAACAAGGTGTTATTTGAGCCATATAAGACTTTTCAAAGACATTATATATGTTCACACTTATGATGCCATTGATTCCTCCATGTAAATCTTTCAGCTGTTTTCTTTGTTTTGCTTTTTGGGTTTGTTTGTTTGTTTGTTTTGCTACTATAAAATGGGAAAAAATGAGGGGAGAGAGTGTTCCCCTTTTCTCCACCCCAAAAATTTTTTTAAAGAAATCTGAAGGCATTTGGGGCTTTTCTTTTTTTTTGGTTGGTGTTTTTTTTTTTTTGTTATTTGCAGTTGTTCTTTTATCATTATCTTCAGGAAGCAGCATTACCATGTTGCAGATAAGAGGCACATCCAGATGTGCATATCAAAGGATGAACAACTACTTATTAAGAAAAACTTCTTTTACGCCGAGCAAGGTTCAAAGGAATAGTAAAGTCTATGGCATAAGCGACAAAACTGTCTGGCAATTCTGTGCATTGTCAATCTAATGCACAGAACTGGGGGAGAAAACACTTTCATCAAAAAGAAATGGTGGCTAAATGCATGTAGAAAGATGAAAAGGCACTCAGCTGAAAGAGCAAACACCCTTCTAAGCAGTGACAATATCACTCTTTTAATTCTTGTGCAATAGAAAAAAATTTATGTTTTTTAAAAAGTTGTTGAAATATGTTTGTTGAGGTTTTTTTTCTGTAACCTATTTTTAACAAAAAGTTCCCAAAGTTTGTGAACAGTTTCATGGCTATATAAAAAGATTTGTGTTGCACCCAGTTTGCCTATTCAGTGTATGTATTTGGGCGGAAGGCAGATTAAGACAGACTCATGTGTTCCCATTTTATAATTCTGGGAAATGTATGAGCTTGCAATGAATGTATAGCAATATATTAATGTATTACTCATCTTCATAACAAATTCTTCTCTCTCTTTAAAACTAAAGGAAAAGTATGTTTAGTTGGCTGTATAACTATGCAGTTCTGTAATCATGGCATAATTCAGAGTTTGGATCTGGACTTGGAATGATCTTAAGCAGGGTGATTCCTTCTCTAGCTATGATGAGTATGAGCAATGCCTTGGACATCCTCAGCTCTGTTTTGCTGAACAAGTAAAGCAGAAAGACAAGCCGATGTTAAATCATTTTACTAGTAAAATAGCTATGAACACAATTTTTCCTTTTTTTTGCCTACTTGTATAAAGCCACAGACAGCGCAACCTGCTTTCTTTGTGGATGCCTATTGCAGAACATTAGGGGGCCAGAAAAAGATTTAATGCAGTAAATGCTGTTCCTTCTGATTCAGTTCCAGGATGTGACCACTAACATGGTGCTTTATTTAGCACACTCCAACTTCACACAAACTTCATCCCTATTGCATGTTTGGTGGTAGAGCCATGGGTTTAGATCTGCTGAAGTGGGTGAAAATCAGGGGTTTTTTTCTTCTGTTTCACTGCACTTTCCCACCAGAGGTTGGGAAGATGTCTGCAAGAAAGGGTTGTATTCACTTAGGTGGAATCACTGCTTTCTGATAGTCCTTCTATGTTGGTGCAATAGCTGGGCTCTGAATATCTGAAATTATATGCCACTTTTAGGACTTGATGCATGTAAAAATGCTGCTGAGTTTCAGAGGTCCAAGGTTTGTTTTTGGGGTGGAAATATGTGTTGGGGTGAGCAGGATATACTCAGGACTCATCTTGCAAAGTGTTGGGTGAAATTCAGTTGCAAGCAGCAATACTTTTTATAGTTATTTGAAAGGCCTTTTGATAGATTGTTCATAATTAGGTTTTCACTGTGAATAAATTGAGATAAAAATCATATTCAGGTTCACGTCATGGCAACAACACAAAATATGATAGTTTAGCAGCTGGCATAATCATTCCAAGTTTCCAAGCTTTTTTCATTTTTAGATCTGTTGAAAATATGAGATTGCATAATGCACTACGGTTTATATAACAGTCTCACATAGCTTTACGTTATAATTTCACATCACTTTTACCTCAGAGTTTCTAACAGGTCAAGTAACCTTCTGATTTCATTTAAAGTTTCCATTATTCTCTCCTGAAAGGGAAAATCTAGCTCTTGTTTGGACAGCTTTGGTAACTCCAAAGGAAAAATTGGGCATTATAGTGAATACAAAAGATTCACTTTCCATGCATTAGGCTTTTCAATTGCTTTCTTAATGCAAAGTTGGACAGGAGAGTATAGGCAAGAAAAAAAGATCATTTTGTGTCCATGGTCAGATGTCAATATTGACAAAAATAAATGGAATGTAACAATAGATCCTTGCAAAGATGAAGGTCATATGACTAAAATGTCTAACTAGACCTTGCACTATAGCTGTATCTTATTGCTGTTTGTGATAAATTATTGGGGGTTTTTGCCCCTAGTTTAAAACATGCAAAAAGAGAGTAAGTCCGGAATTTTAAAACTAGGCCATTTTAGGCAATAATATTGAAGGTGAATCAGAAGTGAAGTACTTAGAGAATTTAAAAAAAAAAAGCAAAAAAAAAGGAGGTCAAGTGTGTTGGTCTCACTGAGCTCTGTGCACATCACTCTGTACTGCATTTTTCAAAATTTCTTTATTCAGAATTTAGATGATGCAAACTGGTCCAGCTGCCCAGGGCACTAGGCTGAATTCCAGTTTGTAAATGGGGTTAATTAGCGATAGTCTGTAAACTCATTGTGTCTTAAACTGAGAGTTTTCTTCACTTCAGATTTTCTTGCCCAAATCAATCTTTTTATGAAACCAGCATTTCAGATTCATCCAGTTTTTTCCCAGTTAACATCACTATTTTAAATATAAAAAGCAAAGAAATAACTTAGGTGCTGTTCAGCATTAAAGCCTTTTCCCCTAGAGATATTTCCCATATGTGGCAGTAAAACACAGCCCTGCATCGCACCATCAAGCTGGCTCACATATATGTCTGTGCAGATAACTTCTGACCACATCAGTAGGGTCACTGAGAGGAGTGACCAAAGACTAAACATCAAGCAAGACCTGCTTTTGTTCATAAAGGTAATAGAAAACTTAATTTGTATTTGAGACCTTGGCTTGGAGACTCTTGAGAATTTTGGAGTGCCATCTTTTATGTAGTCTCCAAGCACAGTTTCTCTCCTTACTGCAGCATCTCATGTCATTGATGTTCCTGCCTCTTTCTCCCTTGTTATATGAAGGTCTATAATACAGGCATTACTGGTTATCTGAATGTCGGGATATCTCTTGTGAAACTAAAATATAAACTCTTAGATGCCATTGTTCCCTGTTCAGAAAGATGGACAGATACCCACTGTAAGCCAATTAAAAAAAAACAAACAAAAAAAAACAAACCCAAAAAACCCCAACCACTTCAAGTACTTTCATTTGTAGCTGATTTATAGACCTGGTGACAGCTATTTTCTGGACATTAAATAATTTTTTTAAACAAATTACTTTTTTTTTTGTTTTTCTTTTATTACCACTGCAGTCTGAAAAGTTCCTTGTGTCTTGTCTTGTATGTGGAAAAATCAACCATTAACTTAACTCCAGAAGACAGAGCAGCAGGCAAAGGTTTCCTATCCACGGCACTGTCCTTCCAGAGTGCTGAACCAACTTTGTTTCAATTACATTGCCATTTCCTAACTGAATCCAAAATATTTCTTCAAAAGGCTCATCTGGTTTAGGGTCATGATCATAGGTGGAAGGTCAGTTAGTCATTTGCTGAGACATTCACTTCTCACTCAAATAATCTTTCATAAATCTTAAAGGAATGCAATAGTTTATGCCAGAGAAGCAGGGGAGGTGAATGGCAAGAGAGGGTAAAAGATATTTACACAAACCGCATTTCTTCAAATCCAATATAAGTATTAGTTTTTCTTCTTTGTACCTGTGAAAAATGAGGCTGTTTCCCCACCTCCAAAGTAGAAGGAGCTACATTGCTCCCAAGCACAAGAGGCTTCTGTCCAGCTTTGGTGTGTGCCTATATTCACTGGTTAGATATATGCACATATTTGTGCATATAATATTGCTGGGTTTAGCCAGTCTTGCCTCAATGTCCCAGCACAGCTGTAGTGGGGACATGTGGAAAAAAGACTGGGAAAAATCCACCTGAAATTTCCACAAAAACAACTTGTCAACTTTGTTGTATTTTCTGGCTAGCTCAGATCAGGATGTGGAAGCTGTGCATGGCCCAAGCTGTCTGAAGGGACCTCTGGACAAAACCTGAGATCTCCAAATGGCCCTGGCAGATGTGGCACGGTGTGCCTGCTTAACTGGCATCCTTAGTGCCACAGCCGTCTGGCTACAAGGGGATGCTCTGAACTGCCATCTTCTCTCCACCAGCAACTGGACCTCAGATGCTATTTTAGCAGCACTGCCAATAACCTCTGGGGAGAACAGGCTGCCTGGTCTCAGCCCTGATGGGAAATTTTCAAGTACTGCCAATTTTAGTGCAACGCCAACAGTCTTTTGTAGAGATTAGACAGATTCATTTCTCTGATTCTGAATATGAATAGTAACACTATGGGAAATTCTTATACTAAATGCGATCAGTCTGGCTCCTAGACTGCAGTAAGTGAGCCTGGGTCTTATCTGATCCTGGTGTAAATACAATGTGCCTGTCCCAGAAAGCCAGCAGTGCTGCCACTGAATGGCAAAAGAAAAGTACATTAAATAGATAGTAAAATAAACTATTTATCAGATGCAGAGAGTAGAGTAAGAATTCCCAGTGTACTGCTAGTTGTGCTGGAAAATGTACAAAAATTGTCATAGTGCTTCAGTTTTCTCATGTATAATATAATTATACTCAATCCACAAGAGTGTTTTTCCTCACTTACAATAGTTTGTGAAGTTTGTTAGATGAAAGCTGTTAGAAAAGATGTCAAATATTAATACCAATATATCAGTATTGGTTTTCTTTCTTTAAAAAAAACACTGACTTCCCACATCTATACTATAGATTTATCCAGTGAAAGCAGAAATTTTAGTGCCTCTCATAAAAAATATATGGGCTGATTCTCCCCTCATGATTATCGGTAGAGCACAACAAAAGAGTTCTCCGCAGCGTTTCTGAACATGGGCTTGATGATGAGGTGTGAAATGTTTCAGTGATTTGTTTTGTGTTTGTTCCTTTCATTTCTAGATCACTCATGACAAACAGCAATGTATCAGCAGGACGAGGCAATTTACCACTGCATGAGCTAAAAGGTGAAAAAAGTTCCATACATTTTATATCCCTTTTGTAGTCATTATACTGCACTAAAGATGATCGTGGGTCACAGTGCTTATACTCAGCATAGTTTATGTGTTAATAACTTCTTCGGATGATCTCACCCTATTTATTTTAGGGTCCTCAGATAAGGATGACTGTTGCCTGGGCTTTCTTTCATAACAACCCCTTTCCTCACATGATTCAAATAATTACTTTGTTATTAAAATTAAAAAAAAACCTCAGCTGAAGCTTTTCCCCCTTCTCAACTGAATGGATTTTTCCTTTGTTTGTACATGACAATTTGGCGGGGGGATAATTTTGTGCTTAAACTACTCATGTGACTGAGTCACATGCACATCAGCTACAAAAGGAGCTTTGGCATGTTATGTATAAATCTCCATTAAGAGAGAAAATAGGAAAGTTTTACGTGACTAGTATCTCATTCACAATGATTAACTCATTAGCCGTCTGAAACTACTGTATGATCAAGGTCAAAACAACCAGGCAAAAGAAACGTTTTGGTCGCGTTGTGGTACCTACAAGAATAGTCACTATTAGTATTCTCAGTCTCTAGTTCTCATGGCATATAGTAAGTCTTTATAAATTTAAAGCCTTTTGTCCTGACTTATGCAGGAAAGGAGACCCATGTGATACCGTGGTGTCTGTCTCTTTCTGTAGACATTTCTTCTCAAGCAACTCTAGAGACCTAAGTTTGATGGGGAGGCAGAAGTCTCAAAGATCATGATGCATTTAATGAAAACAGCTGGATATCAGGGAAGGATGTCTGTATTTGTTCATACAACAGAAAAGGCTACAAAGATTAAAAGTGCCATGAAACCCTATCGATACATGTTCCTTTCCAGTTTGGGGCTTACTAATGAGGCTGCAGCTCATGGCAGCTTGTCTTGGAGGTCCTCTGGTGGAGCTTGCTGCTACTCCATCCTGCCTCCCGGAGATGGCTTGGCATCAGCTGTGATAGCTCCCAGTAACCCGCTTCGTCCTGCACTCACCTAGCTGCAAATGCTGATACAGCATTGCTATTCTTCTTCCTACTAGGAGGAAGAATTCTTCATACAGAAGCTCACAGAGGGCCTGGGTAAGTCACGCCCGCGATGAGCGGGTGACTGAGAGCAGCATGAGCGCTTGGTGCCCTGGCAGCAGCACCCTGGCCTTTTTCAATTCTGGAATATGCCAGGCTGGTTGGATGTTAACCTGTTAGCTGATGGGAACCAGCCCTTCGGGAACATCTAGCTAGGTGTTAGCTCACCTCCTCTAATCCCAGCGCAGAAAGGCCCTCTTGCTGTGTCTTCCTTGACAACATTTTATTTTCCACGGGGGACAGCGGGCAGCAGGAGCTGCGCTGCTGTAAAACCCCAAAGGGGACAAGCGCTGCTTTAGCGCATGGTGGGTAGATGAGGTCAGCAGCGGCGGCAAGCGGCGATGACCTCACCTCCTCGCTGTAAACACTAAAGCACCTTGTCTCCACTTTGTTATCTCACTGTAAAATCCCTACCGCAGGCTTGCTAGCTGGTTGTAAAAAGACACCTTTGTGTCAGTGAATACAAAGCCTTAAAGGTCCTGGTTCAGAAAAGCTTTGAAATACGCACAGGTCCAGAGATGTGCAAGTCCCACGATGCCAGAGTTTAAGTGTTCTTCCCAAATTAGACCGTAATCATGTTTCCAATGTAAATCATTAATTTAAAAGTAGCTTTTCCTGAACATTCTCTCTTATATCAACAGCTGCTCTTTCTATAAGATTTCTCCCAGCAAGCAAATGTCTTACAGGGGGCAAAAACACAAGGACATGGGGAAAACCAAGTAAAATTACTATGATTTTTTTTTTTCTTAATTTGAAACAAACGTTGAAGTTTGTTCTCAGCCCTCCATCTGCCAAAGATACACAAGCCCTTTCATCTCCCAACACATAAAACCAAAAAGAAGCAAGTTGCTGAAACGGCCTGGCAATCTTTATCTCATCCATTAGCATTTTATGTTAATTTTGAGTTAAAACTCTGCTGAAGGCAAGTTCCACTCTCTGAGAGAGTGTATCCACCTCCCTGGCAGTGTACAGGTAACTTCTTTTTTTAGAAAGCCAGTGTAACTCTGCTGTAGGACGTTGACTACTCGGGCAAGATTCCTGCTTTAATATTGTGAGAACCCGCTGAAATCTTCTGTGCTCAGTCAGGGCTGAAGATGCGCGCTGGTGTTCTAGACTTAGCAGGTTTGTTCCTCTATTTCAGCCAAGTGATGACATTGGGGTGTGCTCATATCTTGGGGAAAGGGGCAAGAGAGGTCTGAGAGATGTTGGTCTTCCAGATGAAGGACTGTCTCAGTCAGGTACCCGAATTTGCTTTCCCTTCCCTTTGAGGCAGAGATGCTGGAGCTAAGCGGTTATTGTCATTAAGCTATAAAAGCAGTAGTCTGCATGAGAAGGAAATGGGCACATAAAGCCATCCCCTCCAAAAGGCGACATCCCTGAGATTATTCTGGTTGTAAGAGGCTTTTTAATTTGTCGATCGGTGAAGGGAAACACAGCTTTTCTGCAAAGGTTCTGATAAATCTTTTTATGACAAGTGGCACTGAACATGTGGCGGGAGCAGGTTGTCTGCAGGTGTGAAAAGGGTCTGCGGCCGACTGAGCCACACTGAGCTGTGTCAGCTGAGGGTATGATCTCCACTGGAGAAGCGAGCAAAGAGTAGCTTAGCCTCCAAATAGCTTTGACAAAACACTTTTTCTTTCAATATCATGGCCTATCTGAGAGAGAGGCTTCTCTTTTCATGACATGTTAATAATGTTGGAGTAAGATGGGATCAGGAGGTGAAGGTGAAAAATAACAAGTAGGTGTTATCCCAAGAAGCCTGTGTCAGTGTCTTCACAATTTCCACTTGCGATGAGTTTGCTCCAACGCTTACGGCTGTAATTCATTGCCAGTGGTAGCACACGGGCTGGTTGTGCGTCATCCCCAGTGGGAAATGTAGCAGACAGCACACCCTTTGGGAACTGCAATGCTCCCTAAAAACTTGCAGGACCATGTCCACCCCGCTAGTCTTTGAAAATGGAGTTAAAGCATGCTCCTTTGTGGGGGGGAGTGAATCCAATGGGCCAGTACAGGTTGTCCATAACCACCCCGGCATTCCCACGCATAGCCAAGCACCAGCGAGCCATGAATTTACAAGGTCAGTCTGAGTTGCAAATTGATCTAGGCCTGCTTATGCATCTTTTGAATCTCCAGGCTTCACAGTTTTGGTCCTTAGGCTTCATTGCATGGAATCCTTTCTTTTTGGGACAGTATGAAACTCCTGCTTGCATTTAGTGCATCAGCAAGAAGCAGCTTGTCTTCATGTTCCAGGCAGTTTATAAAGGAAGTCTCACTGAAATTGTTGTTTATAGTCATAACCGAAAGGCACTTCCTTTTATGCTTCACTTTAAATGCAGCTCTGATGCTTGCTAATCATAAAATACAAGCTGGTCCCTGCAGTTGAAAAAGCTAGTAAAGCACACAAGCAATTCTGGGATTTTCTTGTTTCCATTAAAAATGCCCAATGTCCTGTATTTGCACGGCTGCTAACATGATTTAGGTCTGGCCTGCTAAGCTCTTTTCAGTATACTGTAGGTCTAATTGTACAATTTTTCCGAAGAGGAACACCAGCTTTTCCCCTTTCTATGGCACAGAAACACTCCTGCTGTGAACCTGCAGCCGGGCTCAGCGTCCCAGCGGGGCACGGGGGGGCACTTCCAGCCCCACTTCCTTCGCCAGGCAGGGAGCAGGGGGTCCCCAGGGCTTCCCTGGCTCACCTCAGGGCACTGCCTCTTTGGCGTTTGCCAGCTTGCAGCCACACCTGCTCAAGGCCCCTAAACTCTTTTATGAGAAAAACTCCTTAATACCTTCCAGTAAAAATCATTGCCAAGGTTCCCACCCCCTGTGCCTCCCTTTCCGTTCCCCTCTGTATCTCCGCTCCAAACCCAATTCCCCGCTAGCACCAACAATCCCATCTCTGGTTTTTATACATTTGGTATAAACATTTCCTGAAGCTCATAAACACCTTTGTCATTTATCAGTGCAGTGAAAGATGTTTATTGCCTAAATACAAAAAGTATGATGGGATTAGTGCTTCGGGAGGCTCACTGCCTGATCCTGTGTAGTGACGTTCCCCAAAGGAGGGACAAATTTGGGGCCAGGTTTTAATTTTGAATGCAGAGGGCCCCGCTTTTTAATTACTCATAGTGATGATTGCAACTTCCAGCATTAAACGGTGAGCACTGTCTGACCAAAGCTCATTTTACAGCAGTCCTGGTATGTACCAAATTGAAGGAGGTAAAAGAAAAGGGTCGGGGCGGTGGGGGAGGAAGAGGAGATCTATAACTGGCATGTTAATAAAACTCCAGTTTGTCACTTCAGCAGCACACCCTGAGTGTAATAACTAAGCTTCCTTTCTATACCCCCTATGAGTTCCTTTGTATTGACAGATGCCATTTGTTCATTTACGACGTGATAATAAAAACCTTCAGTTTTACTGAATGTTGTTCTTTTCCTCCCCTGACACTGGGGCACCAAATGGTTTGTACTGCACTCAGCAGGCACTTTTCATTAAAGATCATGACATGAAAATGAACTGTATTTGAAAACCATTTAGTAGCTAAAGTTCTGGGATTGAATAGGCTGCATATAAACCTTCCCTAGCTAGGAAGCAGCTTCCTGGGTGCCTCTGCACACACTAGTACACATTTGCACATGCTGAAATAAGGGGTGTCTATGTTCAGGCAGCGCTGCTGCATTTGGGAGTCCAAGTGCTCAGACTCCTGTAGCAGCGAATGCATGTTGCTATCAGTTTCCTGCGATTTCTTTTTTTTTTTAAATCTCTAGCCAACTTTAAATGGCTCAAAAATCTTTCTTTTGGCTTATCTATGCTTCTTTAAACTTGTGATTTCAAATGTTTCCAGAAGTTTTCACACACACACGCAAATTAAGCCAAAACTGTAAATTCTGATGGCTGAAAACTAGAATTTGAATTGATAATTAAGCCTTTATTCAGGAATGCTTGTAAACATCAGCTCGAACTATATTTTTAAGTACTAGTCAAAATTCAGGCTTACAGCACCTAAAAATGTGACTTGATTTGCAAAGATACTGAATGCTTAGAATTCCCATTGACCTGATACAAATATATATGCATAGCTTTGGGTTATGCCCATAGCTTTGAAAATTATGCCCATAAGTTTGCAATGCTTTGTCCAAAATGTAACACTATAAAATGAGTTAAAAAAAAATAACAGATAAGCAAAGGGATGAACATAATTTATTCAACACAGTTTATGTATTTATTTTTATCCTGGGGTATAAATAGCACTTCTCTCACTCTGTAGAGGAGTCAGTTAAAAGTTTAGTAGCTGGTTCTATGTTTTGCTGTGAGTAGTAAATTTAAGTTTATGATAACTAGTAATACATAGCAATAATCTGTATTAATTATTGATAATTAAGCCAAAAAAGTGATTACTAAAACAAAAATAATTTGGCCAAACTGGAACACAACCACATACTGTACTCTTTAAATACTAATAGAGTGCTCTCAGCGTCCTTCTGAAGGCAGAACTAGCAACACATCACAAGCTTCGGCAATGCTGCAATATGACAATCTTAGCCTCTTTTTTATTATTATTATTTTAATCCCTCATAGTTCATTGTATTTGGGAAAATATCTGTAAAGTAAGTGTTTACTAACCACAAAAAAAGGGTAATAATAACTGTTATCATCCTTCCCTGATCATCCAGGAGAGACTTTTATCACTAACATTATCACTTGTTGCCAAACAAGTACAGAGATGTTAGCCCGGAGGATGAAATAGTTTAATCATGGGGAAACAATTTGCAGTGCACAGATCTCAGCTGGTTCCCCTTTCATCTGCTCTCAGTTACTAAGCGACTTCTGAAAATCTGTTTTGTAGCTGTAATAAAATTCATTCTATGGTCTCTCACGCACACACCAAATGGTTTGCCTAATTCAGAAGTGTTACAATCATCTGGAACAAAGAGAGAATTCATAAGTTCTGAGAGAGGGTATTTTGGTTTTTTTAAATCACATAAACAGAAAATTTGTCTTCTAAAAAGAAAAAAAAGGGGGGGGGCTTCTTGCTTCTTATTCCTTCTGAAAACAAAACCAAACCAAACCATTGTGGTCAAGTTAGACAAACTGTCACAAAAGCAAAACTTCAAATTTAAAATGGCATTAAAATATCAATATTCAAAATTCATAAACTGTCATAGTAACACAACATTTTTAAGCCTGTATCCACACATGCCCCTCGAGTGTATTCTCCATATTAAACAAATACAATTTTTAGTCTACAGACATTTTGAATACTGACATTCCTAGAACTCCAGGAAGAAAAGGAATTTCTGGTATTAGCACAGGTAAAAGCCTCTATGCAATCTCTTTCCAAGTTGAAGTCTGTGGGATTCTTCACAGTTATTTTGAGTCTGTATTTTTGTCCTTGTGCTCTTGGAGCAAATCTAGTGCCAAGCCATCATCTGACTCAAAGGAACAATATATTCGGTTATAAAATTTGGACTTCAGATTACAGTTCTTTCTTTGAAGCCTGTAACTTCCTTGCTTAAACACCTTGCTGAATTGGTAATAACCCAAGAACATCATGCTGACTTCAGATGACCAGAAACTGCTTCTGTTGCATTAAAATGAAGCTTTCATTGGACTTCATGTGTTTGCAGCCCTGAAGTTAGCATAGTTATAGCCATTTAACATGCAGTGTTGAACTTTATTTCTCTGTCTTCTAATGTGATATTGAGAGAAAAATGCCACAAAACCATTGTAATTTAATTTTTCTTCTGTTATGCACCATTTGGATCTCAACTTGTAACTCAACAGCCTGTGCATGAACTTCAGGCTTGGTACATGGCTTGCAACCCATGGAGTTTTGCTAAGTACACTGGAAGTGTAGATAAAAGTGCAGATAAAACGAGGAAATGGAGGATGTGCTCATGGATTGTGTATCAGCAGGTAGATTTGGGTTTGGTTTCATTGTTTCTTAATAGTCTTTACTGAAAGCCACCAACCCTGATTAGCTGCATTGAAACAGTGGCAGGGTGCTCTCTGATACCCTTATTCACACTGAATATGACTTCATGTCAGAAGCAACCCTGTTGAATTAAAAGCCTTTTTTGCCTGTTTATTTACAGAGAGAGTAAATTGGGCTAGTTTATCTTTCCATTTTTTATGAAAGCTTATGAAACCTATGTTTGACTGGCTGGTTACAGTCAGCTTCCAAACACAATTCAGGAGATTATAGATGTAGAGTCCAGGTTTATCTCTAGATTTACAAAAGCCATATGGTCATATAATCCATATTATGTGTGTTCTCACTCTGTATAGTTACGGGTTTGACTATTAGAAGACAACAGGTATATTTATTCAGTAGCCCCTTTTTCTTAGTATGCCCACAAGCAATTGCTCATCAGCATGTTTTTGCTAGAATATAAATAATTTCACCTTAGTTGGAAGTGTCTATCAACTTCTGATTTTCTGCCTGAGCATGCCTGTTTCTTAGATTTTGATTAGACTAGCAATATATAAAAATGTCTTTTGTAATACATCTTAAGAAAGTGCTCTATAACGCTCTTTAAACCCCTGTACATCCGAATATAAGAAATGGAAATAAATGTCTAATGTTTTTCATATTATCTTATCTCTTCCTCTTGCAAAAAATGACTTTTGCTGAGCGACAGATAACATCTCTCTCTAAGCACAAAGCGCTGGGGTTAATTCAAAGTGTTCCTCACTCTTCTCAGGCTCAACTGCTCGTCAGCGTAATGCAGGCCGTTATTGTGGTCATGCAATAACCAAAAAGAGAAAGTGCTAGGTTCACCCTGTAAAAGGAACTAGTAGAAACCTATCTAAAATAAATCACAGATACAGCAGTGCAGGTAGGGCTGATGTACAAAGGAAAGCAAAGGGAACCTTCTAATTCTTGTGAGCAATAGCAAGGAAGTTCAGTTAGGTCAGGATGTCTCTCCATCATCAGCATGTCAGATTGTGTCTGAGTTACATCAGTCCCTGAGAGAGATTTATTGTTTACTTCTTTACAAAGGAGACGTGTAAGATTCAAATGCAATGGCGTAGAAGTTAGCCCCAATGTGTGGGGTGAGTTAAGCAAGGACAGACGGTAAGAGGTTAGACAGGTGATGGTCAATGGCTGGTTGGTTTCTAAGAGCATTGTTTTCTATCAGCTAAAGCAGTATGGCTGCCTTTACCCCCACCACATGCCTCTTGTGTCTTTACTCATTCTTCTTACACTTTTGAAATCCCGCACGGTGAACCTCCCAGTGTGATGATTTGGACAGTTTACAGTCTGACACAGGGCAGCTCCAGTCTATGATTCACTCTTGCAGCTGTATTAAACAGAAACAGCCAAGTATTGACAGCTGAGCAAGAAGGTATAATCTAGCTACCAGTCTACATGAGCTGCCATTAAAATCCATTATTTGTTCGCTGCCCGTGATTTGCTCACCATGGCACAGGAGTCAGTCAGCACAAGTTCTGTACGGGGCATGAAAGGGGTGCGTATGGCAAGGTTGGGGCCTCTTATAGACTTCTGACAACAATTTGTCCATCAGATATAATATCTCCATGTAGTTTACACAGCTCGCTAGACACCGTTATTAATGAAAATCTTAGAAATATTAATCTAGACAGGCAGAACTGTACAGAGGGCAGCATGTTGGCCAAGGACCCTGACAGCCCATGTTCAGGTCTTCCCCCGACTGCAAACTTCCTGGGCAACCTTGAGCAACTTAGCTGCTCTCTCTTTGACTCAGTTTCACCCTTTATAGAGAGAAATGTGCAGATTAAAATGTTTCCCAATGTCAGCATGATGTTGTGACATATCATATTCAGATACTCTGTAATGGGGACCATATAAATTCCATAGCTACTTTATCTGATCCAGTAGTCATGAGTCTGCCTGTCTGAAAGTTGCTGCTCTTGATAAGAAAACATTCCTGCTCTTGAAATTCCTTTTTGAGAAAAGAGTAAGGAAGGGTCTCAGTAATGTTCTGGTGAGCAGGTGCCTGTAGCAGATTTAATGGTCACACACTGTGTCCTGGCCCACTGCTGGCACTTTGTTGGGTGGGAGTCTGTAAATGGGTATCAGGGACCCTGAAGAAGGGAGAGGTCATTTGGCAGGCACCTTCTGCCACCTTTCTGCAATGCTAAGGTAGCCCTGGAGCCCAAACCATTGTGTCATCTCTTTTCAACAAACTATGCAGGAATTTTAAGTTACTGTTCTCATGGGTTTGGTTTGTTGTATTTTTTTTTAAACAGCAAAAGAATGGAAATTTGTTATTATCATCCCATTTGAAAATTAATCTTTTACTGTATTTAAATATGCATAGAAGTTCTTGATTTTACCCACTTACGAATTAAGCCTGTTTGATTAAATTTTATCTATCTGTAACAGTTTTGCACCAAGTTTTAGGCTGTTTCAATACCCTCTGAATATCTTTGTTCATTATGGGGTGACAGCTGACTCTTAACTTTAATATGGTGCTGTATTATTTATCTTCTGGTGTCAAACTAGCCAAAAGAACGCCAGAACACACACATATATTACTCCATGTGCAAACAAAAAGAGGTTTCCAGGTTACAGATACCAATGGCAACACTGGAAGCGTCTCAGCTAGGCAGCCATCATGACAGTGTCCATGCAAATCCTTGGAGAAATGCCATTAGTGCTACTTCTGTGAGATCAAAGACTCAGCAGCTGTAATACTGTCTGTACACATGAGTTTCTGATCCCATGGCAGCAGAGAGACTTGTAATTTTTGTGTGTTTGTTACCAAATTCTCACCTTTCCTCTCTACCTTTTAATTTTATTTCATCTTCATACAGTCCATCCTACAGGGTTAATTTAAATAACACGTTTATTGCTTCAGCAGTTCACAAGAAACATGATTTTTCTAGTTCTGTTTATAGAGCATGTAATCATTAGAAAAAAATAACAACAAAGATCAAAACAGTTAAATCACCATCTCTATTTAAACTGACCTCAAGTCTTTCATGTAACAGAAATACCACTGTGAACACTTCTGAAGCTTTTGGGACCTAAACTACAGTATTTTCCATTTTTAACAATATACATCATTATCTTTTGTTATGGCAGGTTTTGTTGTGTACATATATTTATATTTTGTTGCTATGGTAGTTGCTTCTGGTTTTGAAAGGTAGAGATGTATTATCAGTCAACTGAAATCAGATTAATTGAGCTCCTTCTGATATAAAGTTCTCAAATCAATACAGTGTTCACCTTGTAAAATGCACATATTTTTTGGTGGGATTTTTTTTTTCATGCCTCCTGAGATCAGATGCATTAAAATGCACGTGGAGCTAACTTTTCTTTCTCTTCTCACCCCCACACTTCCCCATATGTGGTTCTGATTTTCCCCTCAGGGTACCTATGGGAGGTCTGGAAAACTCTTGGGAGCTTTCAAAGAATGTTAATATGTATAACACTGCATTTTTAGTTTTAAATAAAACATGTAAAGATTTTTCTTTTTGAGGATAAACAAGTAAAGCTGCTAGTTAAAAACTATTTGTAAGAAAAAGTTCCCTTTTACCATAAAAAAGCTTAATAACATTTAATTGTATTTCATAGCATTTGGCACCCATAGTATTAAGCATTTACAGTTCCTTGTAAAATGTCTGGGCAACACTGACTTTTAATTCTCCTGAGTTGTTGGGGTTTTTTTCCCCCTCTCGATATGAAATTTCTACCTAATGGTGCAGTACAGCATTTGCTATACAATCCTTAAGCATTTTGTTTGCCTAAGAGCAGAATCTGGTCCCTGGTATCTATACTGATCTTTACAAACCTCATCTCTCTGCTGTGATACTTACTGTGAGTACTGTGATTGCAATCACAACTGGGAGCAGAGCTTTCTGCTATAAGTAATTCTACAGATAACAAGAATAAGCATTTGTAAGATCAAACTCTCCAGCTCAAGCACACATACCAGCACAAAGACACAAGCACCTTTGGGTAGATGGCAATTTTGTGGTGGCAATCAACACGCATTAAGTTATTGGTTGTAGCTGCACTCCCTCATTTTACCCTCACTTGAAAAGTTAGCTAGTCAGTGCTTCAGATAAAGACTGTGAAATTTGATCACTGGAACTAAAATGGATGGCTTAGCTGCCTAATCTCCTCCATCCCGTTATCATCAGCTCCCAATCCCCTCCCCACACCATCTTCAAAATTGGGAAATAGCCCCAGACTTATGGGAATATGCTGCTGAGTTAAAGTAAACAATTCTCTGAGACTGTGTGGCCTCAACCACAGGCCACAGGTGGACCTTGTGATGAGACCCAAATGGGGAAAATTAACTTTTGGAAAGATTATAGCACGTTTGTCTGTCGGATCAGCTTGTTAAAGTTGATAACTGATTGTGTTTCAGTAATAGCATCTGAAAATATCTGACAATATACTACTAACTCGTATAATCTGTCTTTATTCCAGCAAATTACCTCTGAAGACTAAATCCTTACAGACAAGGTATGCCATTTACAGTAAGAAGTTTAGCATGTGCTAGGAGAATTAGATCTCTCTCATCAACACAGTACACCCATCAGTGCAGCATATAGACAAGGTAAGAAGACATGTTTAAAGTAGCCCTTTGAATGAACTCCTGCAATGGAGATCAGGGTTTTTTTGGTTTGCTTCGCTTTTCCCCAAAAGAGACTATTTCTCCATAAGTGGAAATTAAGTTCATTTTCCTGCACCATNTATTACTCCCTTCCCTGGGGCTACACAGAGAAGCCAGACTTGAGGTGAGGAAGCATTCCCAGCCATGGTTCTTTTGTGCTGGGTTTCTGAACTCCACTGGAAGGTATTGTGTGCTGGCTCCCATAACCTGGCACAATCATGCTTCTTCCAAAGCAAACTATTCCAAGCTTGCTAAATGCACACAGGCTTGCTATCTTGTCAGTACATATGTTTCATTAATGGAAGTTCCTTTACCAGAATCACTGAATAAGGAGAAAAAATAAGATTACTACTGACATCACATGTCCTTTTTACATCCATAGACCTCACCAAGATTCACAAAGGGTGAAAAGTTATCTACATTTTCTTGATAGCAATTGTAAAGTATGACTAAAATCCTAGTTTAATGTGAGGTGTTTATTCCATACTGCAGGAGCACATAGACACTCTCATAATATCCCAGATTCCAACTGTATTAGGTGCTAGAAATAATTATAGCAAAAAGGTGCTTCCTTTTCCAAATTGCTACAATCTCTATGTGAGAAAAGATAAGAAAGTGGGACAGAAAGCAAATGGATTGGGTTAATAGTCTGAACCACTGGAAGTTTCAGCAATATACGTTTATTATTAGCTTTTAACTGGGCACCTTATTGGGCCTGTTGATAAAGTATCCCCCTCTACATTCTGTACTAATGCGTTTCCAAAAGATATGAGCTGCTGCTAATTAAGCCAGTTGTGATTATCTGAAGCGTTATACAGGAATGTCATTTTTGTCAGTTTGCCACTTGTCCATCAGATCTGGGGTCCTGCTTCTGGCTAGGAGCAATGTCTGTGCTGTGGGCAGCAGTGAAAATCTCCCAGGTAAAGGTGTAATTGTGTACGTGGGACTGGGGACTTGGCTTTAGTCTTTGCAATGTGGCATAAGGACTGCTGTAAGAATAAGTAAATTATGGTCTATTTTAATATATTATTATTATTCATTAT
>VYZV01011970.1:699-17630 GCA_013401275.1 Pandion haliaetus | reverse complement strand
AAAAGTATTTTTCATCCAAACTGATGTCAAAGAAATCTCCAAAATCTTTGTTTTGTAATTTAAAATGATTGGGTATATTTCACTGAAGTCAGTTTTGCAAAGTAATTAAATGTCTTTAACATAAATTAAGTGTATAACTTATTTGCATAAATGGTGCTGTTAAGCAATTTCAGTGTACACAAGGGACACACTGTTATTTCATCAAAAACTTAGTGTGCCCAATACACAGGGATAAGACTTATAATGTTAATACTGCTATCATGCCCCAGACTGTGATATAGCTGAGACTAATTCTGTTGAGGGTAGCTCTACAAATTGTACCAAGTCATAAGTGTTATATAACTGTGATGTGCTAATAGCAGTTCAGAGAAAGAATATCAAAATGGAAACCCTGATTCCTTTCTCCAGATTCTCCCTTTATCTTTAAAACCTGTGAGAAATATTTAACCTTCTTTNCTAATAGCAGTTCAGAGAAAGAATATCAAAATGGAAACCCTGATTCCTTTCTCCAGATTCTCCCTTTATCTTTAAAACCTGTGAGAAATATTTAACCTTCTTTCCTAGAATTAAGTACTTAATTTTGCCTCAAAATAGGCTTTCTATTCATTTTACCCCACCTATATGCTCAAAAGAAAAAGTACTAAGTCCCTGGCATTGTTCTGTTATCTTCAACGCTAAATGGTAGAGTAAGTTCTGTTTAAAAAATAAACTACATTCTTAATTCTCTGACTCAAAAAACCACATAATTCTTGGCTAAAAAATATGAATAGTTGAATGTACATCTTGGAACAAGAAGGTACATTTTCAAACACTAGAAGCTTTCAGCTTAGCTATGGCATGAGTGGAAATATAGATAATTAACATTAGTTGATTCCAATTCAATTGATTCTTGTTCAGTAGCAAAACACTTATTTGGTTACAGACTTTCAGGGTCATGGAGGAGTTTGTTTCATTGCTCTTGGAACAAATAAGAATTTCTCATAAACTTGCACACTGCAATTTTTTTTCCTTTCAACATTTTCAAAATAAGCTGTTCAATCTAAAAAAGATTACTTAGATAACTAAATCTGCTTATTCTCGTTCCGTATCCCCTGACATGTTTTATCCATCCAGATTCTTACCTGTCTTTGTATACATACATAAATCTCTCTTTCAAGATGGCTTTAGTTTACACTTTCCAAGTCTAATTCACATTATAATAAGATTAGTTTTAGATATCTCAGAGAATATTACAAGTTGGCTGGAAATTTTCTTTACACTTATATTTGTGTTTATGGGATTAGAAAATCCATTAAAAACTTGTGAATAAACAGACCGTCAGTCATAATTATGGGCTATTAATCTGTGTAAAAAATAAAAAATGACTGACACAAAAAAATAAGGACCTGTTTTGGGAAAAGATTTGCAGTACAGTTCTTGTAGGTCTAAGCCATCTCTATCATCAGCACTGAAATAATAATGCCATTTCTATACATCTTAATGTTGCTAAAATCTTGAATTAGGTTTGTTAGATTAAAAACACACAACCTTTTGAAATTATTACTGCAAAAGGGGTAGTAAAAACAAAACATAGTTCACTAGTGTAAGAACAGATGGAAGAAGATTATTATGGCATAGTAGCCTTGCAGAAATATGCTTGAGATAAATTCACTAACAGAGTATATAAAAACTTCTTTTTTAGTCATTGTGACAAAAGCTGAAGATGTATGTAGCAAAAAAATTTATATATAATGTTTTTATCTAATTAGTGTGTAGTGTCTTGGAACCAGAAAATAATTTTTCTGAGAAAAAAATTTTATCTTCATATTACAACCACTCAGAGTATCCATTGCATCCCTGCTGACTGGACCATCCAAGTAATCCTCTACCAAAAAGGAGTCTATCTGTAAAGTTCTCCCTTTTCTCCCTTTGCTCCTTAACATATTCTTTTGCTTTAGCCAATGGACAGATATAATGTCTACAGTATTGAGGATGTGCAGTAGAAGAGAGAAAGGATTTCCCAAATTAATCAAATAATAATCCTGTTTGGTGAACACCTCACAATATCATCCATTAAAAATTAAAAATCTGTCCCTGCATTTTGCAGCTTTTCTGTTTCTCAGTTAACATTGTGCATGGCCATGGTCTTCTGTTATGCCTGTTCCAAGAACCTAAAATACTTGTTGTTTCAGGAGGTGACAGAGAATCAAAGGTTTTCTTGGGATTGTGACCTAGTTCTTGGGTGACTGGGGTTTCCTATGTAAGCCCTCTGTGTGATCAGTGTGACCCATTTACTCCACGTGGTATCAGTTGCATGATGTATAGAGGAAACCTTCCCTTTGAACATCCAGCCCAGCACCAGCAGTCGGGATGCTGAGAGGAGCTGTGCTTCAGGACCAACCACTTCTGAGGTAGCTCAAACTCCTTCGTATCCTGCCAATATCTCTTCTTCAGATGGAGTATTCCAAGCCTAGAATACTCGATATCCCTGACTCCAAAACCACAGGGGTCCTCAGGTCTCCACCAGTGCTTTTTGCCAGAGGCTTCAGGTAGGGCCATTCTCCCTGGCTGTCGTGTAGAGCACATTTTTAACATCTTGTCCTGCCTGGACTGGCCCAAGAGCTACTGCATGAACTATAGCCCATTTAATTTGTTCAAAGCCTTGTTGTTGCTCAGGGCCCCACTTAAAATCATTCTTCTTCTGGGTCACTTGATAGAGAGGGCTTACAATCAGACTGTAATTGGGAATATGCATTCTCCAAAAAAACAGAACACCTGGGAAGGGCTGTGCTTCCTTTTTATTAGCCAGTGAAGACATAGCTTCTATTTTGTTGATCATGTCCATTGGAATCTGATGACATTCATCTTGCCATTTTATTCCTAAAAACTGGATCTCCTGGGCAGGTCCCTCGACCTTACTTCCTTTTATGGCAAAACCTGCTTTCAGAAGGATTTTGATTATTTTCTTCCCTTTCTCAAAAGTTACTTCTGCTGTGTCACCCCATATGATTATGTCATCAGTGTATTGCAGGTGTCCTGGAGCTTCACCCAGTTCCAGTGCAGTCTTGATTAGTCCACAGCAAATGGTGAGGCTGTGTTTCCACCCCTGGGACAGTAGATTCCAGGTGTACTGGACGTGCCTCCAAGTGAAACCATTGTGGCCAGTACTCTGCTGCCAAATGGATTGAGAAAAATGCATTAGCAATATCAGTTCTGGCATACCGCTTGGCTGCCTTTGATTCTAGTTCATATTGAAGTTCTAGTATATCTGGCACAGCAGCACTAAGCGGTGGTGTGACTTCATTCAGGCCATGATAGTCAACTGTAGTCTCCACTCCCCATTAGACTTTCGCACTGGCCATATGGGACTATTAAAGGGTGAGCAAGTTTTGCTGATTACTTCTTCGTTTTCCAGTTGGCGAATCAACTTATGAATGGGAATCAGGGAGTCTTAATGTTGTGATATTGTTGCTGGTGCACTGCTGTGATAGTGATTGGCACTTGTTGTTCTTTAACCCTCAGCAATGCCACAACTGAAGGGTCTTGAGGGAGACTGGGCAGGGTAGATGATAGCTGTTTAATTCCCTCCATCTCCAAGGCAGCTATACCAAAACCCCTTTGATACACCTCTGGGTCCTTAAAATACCTGCTCCTGAGGTAGTCTATGCCAAGGATGCACAGAGCCTCTGGACCAGTCACAATGGGTTTTTTTTCTGCCATTCATTCCCAGTTAAGCTTACTTCAGCCTCTAATACAGTTAACTCTTGGGATCCCCCTGTCACACCAGAAATACAGATGGGTTCTGCCCTTTTATTACTTGATGGCATTAGAGTACACTGGGCGCAAGTGTCTACTAGAGCCTTGTACTCCTGTGGGTCTAATGTGCCAGGCCATCGAATCCACACAGTCCAATAAACCTGCTTATCCCTTTCCTCCACCTGACTGGAGGCAGGGCTCCTCTAATTCTGGTCAGAGTATCCAGTACTCACTTCTCGTAAAATTGGCTCAGAAGTCCCTTCAAGAGCATCCGAAAGATGATCAGCCCTTCTACTCTGTTTGGAAACTGGAGTGGCATTTTTCCTGGGAGAATCCCCTTTTGTGGCGTCTCTTCCTCGCAACTCACATACCCGTGCATTTAGGACTGGAGTAGGTTTTCTATCCCATTTCCTCAGGTCCTCTCCGTGAATCACATAGGTAAAACCACAGGGCACCTTGTGGTGTGTACCTTCTATATTCTGTGTCTCGGGCAGAGGAACGCTCACTCCTAATAGCTGAGACATTGGTCCTTACAGGTGGGGAGGAGGACGTATCCTCTTTGATTTGCTGGACATCCTGGGACAGCTTCGCCACAGCCAAAATGCAAAGTTGTAGGGAGGAGGAGAGATTTTCTTCATATTGCTGCAGCTGGCAAACCACTTCATCCACTGTTGGTGCCTCTTCATCTTTCCAGGTCATTATTGCCAGTGAGTTGGCATAGGACGACGGTGCACTCCGTACAAACTTCCGCCACATAGGTCGTGTGCATGGGTCTTCATCTGGATCTTTGGGTACTTGTGGGTTGTCAGGGTGATAATGAATCATCTCTAGCATGGCTAATTCCCTCAGGTACTGGATACCCTTCTCCATGGTGGTCCATTTGCTTGACTGACATATAACATCTTCCTTAAAGGGGTACCTTTCTTTCACGCTTGACAGCAGTCGCCTCCAGAGGCTGACGGCTTGTGTCCCTTTTCCAATTGCCTTGTCAATGCCACCTTCCCTGGAAAGTGATCCCAGCTGCTTGGCTTCCCTACCTTCTAATTCCAGGCTACTAGCCCCATTGTCCCAGCATCTGAGCAGCCAGCTGATAATGTGCTTACTTGGATGATGGCTGAAATCTTTTTGCATATCCCACAGCTCACTCAAGGATAGGGATTGGGTGATTACCTGTGGTTCTGCCTCTTCCTCCTGTTCCTGTGATGACCCTGATTCATCTTCATCCTTCGCTAAGCAAACTGATTTTTTTTTTTCATATTTCTTCTTCTGTATGGGGGCAACTGATACTGGTGAGGGTTGGTTCACTGGTTCAGCTGCAGTGCCAGTCGCCGGGGTTGGAGTGTTCACGGTGCCTGTTGCGTTGTTCTTGGATCACAGAGACCTTCTCTTCCCCTTGAAGGTACTGAACAGTGTTGAACAGGGCTCGGCAGGCATAGGCCAGGCCCCAGCATGTTGCAGTGATTTGTGTCTCTCTGGAGTTGCCAGGATGATAGCATACTTCCAAATATTTTAATAGTTCTTCTGGATTCTGCACTTGTTCAGGGTGCAGTTCCAAAATCCTGGAGGTGCCCACCGCCCTAGGCATTTGCCCATATTACCCCACACACCCTGCCACTCATAATTATCCCGCCTCGGGGCAGAGCTCTGGGTGATCTTCTTAAATAATTGTTTAACCTTAAACAAGACCTGAACCACATTCAGGAACATGGTAGTTCCTAGCAATAGGACCATGCTTGTTTCAACATCCCAAGGGTATTCAAATTTTTCAAAATTCTCAAATGACCTTGTGACTAGACTGGAGGAGAAGGGTAGGGAAAGGGGAGTAAAGGCATCTTGCTCACAGATCGGCTCTCCAAGGAGGAAAGGTAAATGGTGTAATTATTAACAGCTTCCCACAGATGGCTCCCAAGAGTGTAGAGGTGATGACAATGCTGAGTGCAAATACTGGATTAGTCCCACGACTGACAATTTTATGATACTGTAAACCAGCATTTCACAATACATCAAAACAAAAACCTTAATCCACCTCCCACGGATAATAAGCAGAACAGGGACTACATACAGCAAGTGATGTGATACATTACAGAACTCCAAAAATGAATGCTACAACTCTGAGGTCATAAATTGACATTGTGACCAGTGACTATTAAACCAATATAATGAATGCTTGCAACAAATTCATTTTAACACTCTTTGGTCAGGTCTGTCATTATCTCAACCCTTCATGCACCACATTGGGCACAAAAAGGACTGTTGTGGTTTAACCCCAGCCAGCAACTAAGCACCATGCAGATGCTCACTCACTTCCCCCCCTACCCAGTTGGATGGGGGAGAGAATTGGGACAAAAAAAAGTAAAACTCATGGGTTGAGGTAAAAACAGTTTAATAGAACAGAAAGGAAGAAACTAATAATGATAACAATAAATCAATCACAAAAGTAATAATAATAAAAGGATTAGAACATACAAGTGATGCACAATGCAATTGCCAACCACCTGCCAACCAATGCGCAGTTAGTTCCTGAGCGGTGATCCCTCCCAGGCCAACTCCCTGCAGTTTATATACTAGACATGATATCACATGGCATGGAATACTCCGTTAGCCAGTTTGGGTCAGCTGCCCTGGCTGTCTCCCCTCCCAATTTCTTGTGCGCTTCCAACCTTCTTGCTGGCTGGGCATCAGAAGCTGAAAAATCCTTGACTTTAGACTAAACTTTACTTAGCAACAACTGAAAACATCAGCGTGTTATCAACATTCTTCTCATACCTAACTCAAAAAGATAGCACTATACCATCTACTAGGAAGACAATTAATTCTATCCCAGCCAAAACCAGGTCAGTGACTTACATGAATGATCAAGCAGTATGTTTCATCTTCTTAGCATTTTATCTTTACAACACACACACACAAAAATTAAAAATAAAACAAAAAATTCCAATTGCACAATTTAATGCTTATTTATATTGTTCAAACAGTTAATATCAGCTATAAAGACAGGAGAACTTTAGCAAGGGAAAAATATATAGACACGTGCTGAATGCATATATAACAGAACAAGATCAACAAACAGTTAAAGAGGAAGTGATATTTTCCACTATTCATTCTATTTTTTCTTTCAGCCTGGAACTCTTACAATTATATAGTCACATAGGTCTACTGAATCCATTATAACTCACTCTAGAGGTACCATATAACATGAGACAGTATAGAAAAATAAATTGTAAATTATCAGTCCCGTGTTGAATACAAAGAAAAGGGGCAGTGTTGATGTATGAATTCCAGATAAGTCTCAATGATTTATTCAACCTGTGTCCAGTTACAGAAAAAATGCTTATTAAACTCAAGATATGAAATTCTTGGCTATCTCACTTCCTTTCATTCAAGAAGTTTCAAATAACTATTAAATTCTAACTTTATTCTCTATGTTTATTCAATATTACTTCCATGATATGAATACAACAAAATTCTTAAGTGTGTTTTACTTTTAGTCTATTTCACTTATACTCCTCTGTGTCTGCTCCTCTATGAAATCTAATTGCTTTCTATGCTGGCTTATAGCCAAACATTCTAGCATCTTCCTTAAACTGCATAAAAGATCAGTTTCTTCAGTCCACTTTAGAAAAGATGTGGTTACCTACATGTGATAAGTTAATACTCTAGTATAACTAATTAATGATTAATAAAAGTCTCAACTGTAGACTGATATGAAAGTTTTACAAAGATGAATTAAGCAGTGGCAGGACTGTAAGACACTGTTTAACTGAAATATGATCAAAAGTCTCTACAAATCTCGCTCTAGAAACTCAAAGAAAGTTTGAACAATTTTTCTTTTCATCCTCCTTTCTGCTTGCACACTTCTTTCCTTTTCATATTACAAAAATACTTCAAAAGATTTACTTCAACTTTGGATTTAATTCTGGAGTCTACCTCTAGCTATACAACAGGATACTTTACACATTTAAGTGATTACCTTGTTAGTCTGAAGTTTTGACTTGTTACTACTTTATGTCTATGCAGAGGCGTGTCTGGGTGATGCCATTGCTTATATTAAATTTTTTAGCAATTGATTTTTTCAGCATTCATTATAAACTTAAGCCAAAAAAATAGGAAAGAATATTTTTCCTTAGTAGTTGGAAATCAGCAATGGTAGTTGTCGTGGTTTCAGCCCAGCCGGTAACAAAGAACCACGAAGCCGCTCGCTCACTCCTCCCCCCTCCCTGGCCAAGGTGGGATGAGGAGAAACTACAAAGGCAGGCTTGTGGGTCGAGACAAGGACTGGGAGGGATCACTCCCCACTTATGGTCATGGGCAAAAGACAGGCTCAACTTGGGAAAAAAACAAAATCAATTTAATTTACTACAAATCAAATCAAAACAAGGATAGTAGGAAGTAAAACGCAACCTCAGAACACCTTCCCCCCACCCTTCCCTCCTTCCTGGCCCAGCTCCATTCTCGGTTCTCTCTCCCTCCTCCCCTCACCGGCCCCGGGGTAACAGGGGATGGGGGTTTGGTCAGCTCGCCACACCTTGTCTCTGCCGCTCCTTCCTCCTCAGAGGGAGGATTCCTCACTCATCCCCTGCTCCACCGTGGGGTCCTCCCCACGGGAGACAGTCCCTCACGAACTTCTCCAATGTGAGTCGTTTCCAGGGGCTGCAGTTCCTCACAAACTTCCCTGGTGTGGGTCCTTCCCGTGGGCTGCTCTTCAGTCACACACTGCTCCAGCATGGGCTTTCCCATGGAGTCACGGCCATTTGGGGCACCCTCCGCTCCCCCACTCACCCCCATGGGCTGCAGGGGGACATTCTGCTGTCTCACCATGGGCTGCAGGGCCATCAGCCTCCTCAGGCGCCCCTCCTCCCCCTCCTTCTTCACTGACCTCGCTGTCTGCAGAGGGGTTCCTCTCACATTCCAATTCCCCCCACTCACTGCAGGTTCCCCTTCTTAAATATGTTCTCCCAGATGCACTACCACCGTCATTGACTGGCTCGGCCTGGGCCATAGGCGGGTCAGACTTGGAGCCGGGCCCATTATCTATGTAGTTATATGTAATTATGATGGTCCTTTCACCAGTGAAGGGACACTTTAGTTATCTGATGCAATGATAAGAAAAATCTGATCTATGAAAACTAAATTACGTGCCTTGTAAATAATTTCTGTTTTGAAGACAAGAAGTGCATATTAAGTTTGACTTAATGTTTGTTCAGTGCTCATGCACAAGCTAGACAAAAGTGGCCCATGCAATATAGTTCACACACACTGTCATTTGCTACACAAAAACATGTACAAAGGAAAAAATGTATTATAAAATTTAGTTACTCCTTAAGCCTCTCTGGTTTGCTCTCTAAGAATATGATATATTTGCTCTGATCTCTGTTTACCCTTTTCATCCTCTGCAAATCTATATATTAATAGTGGCCCCCTTTCACTGTTAGAAAAAAATATACTAAATGCTGAAGATTTGAGATTTCACACAGAGGAAGCAAAATAGAAGGCCAGCAATTCCTACAGTGCATCATTGTTGCTTCCTAATATAACATACAAAGATAGTCATTATGATAACATAGACCATATTACTATCTGAGAAATACTGACAAAAAATGCAGCGACACATAAAAGCCTTTTTTTATTATTATATCAAATTAATAAAACCTTGAGGAAAAAAGAAGAATTTAACTCTATAAAGCATAAATTAGTTTTAAGGAAGCTTTTTTATGGATGATAAAATAGCATAAACGTAAAAGGCAGATTATGGGCTATTAAAAAAAAAGTAAATAAACTAAATTATATAGTTATTAATGGGCAGATAGCACTGCTACTTCTTTTTACTTTTTAAGTACTACTTAAGCACAGTCTTCATGAGAATGATTTTGTGATTGCTAGATATCAATGTATGTCTACCAGAAGATTTTAAATGCCATGATTATTTCAGCTATGTCTAACCTTTACACACCAGCATGACAATTTTAATAAGAATGCTGTAAACCTAGGCCAGAGATATTTTAGATCTCATTTGAAATTAGAATATGGCAAAATGGCATATTATGCTACAGAAATGTATAGATTTTAGACCTTTCACTAGCCTTAAGAGCCTTAATTAAATTAGTTAATTTGTTCCGCTTAAAAGGATTAAATAGCCAGGGCGTATAACAAAACAATAAAGCTCAATGGGGTTGTTTATCTTATCCTTAAAGTAAACTTAATGTTATGATGTACTGTATGTCATAGGAAAATAAGTATTTCTATACCTCTTAGAGAAACTTGAAACTGAGTATTTTAGCATGCTTAACAGCTGTTTCACATGAGCTGTGCAGTTGACAAGTATACAGACACTATCTTTTTCAAAATTCGGTAGCACACTGGAATAGCTACTGCACTGGCAGCTTGTTAGGATTATAGGATAGTATCAAATATGCAATGTCATGCAAATAAATATGTTAACAATGGTTGGTATATTACAGCCGCTGATAAAATCAACTTCCTTGGGAAAAAACCCAACCAAACAAAACAAAAAACCACACTTCTGTAAAGCCCACAAACTTCATGTTAACCTTCTCAAGGACATCCCGTAAGCTATAAAGCAATCTAAAGCATTCTATGCTACAGATTTTACAGCTGTCTTCATTCTGCTTTTTGATTATTAAAAATCTTTTTGTCTTGTGCAACACAGGGAACATTGACTATGCATAAAACAGACTGAATTAAAAAATAGCTCCTTTCAGTGCCCATGCAAATTTGAAACTTCATCTTATTCACTATTTTTGTCATAATTTAGTTGTCAGAAATACTCAATGTCTTTTAATGGTATGGGCTTACCATTTCTCCGGTATGATGGTCATATTGAATTCTGGCTCTCCCTTTACCAGCAAAGACTTCAAAATTTCCCTGCTCTGTTCCCTCATGCACACTACCCTTAGGGGTTAACATCAACTTATAGAATACTCAGCAACAGGACTCTCAGAGAAACATGGTGCAATAAATAATCAGTCAAGTCTAACAGACAAATTTTCCTTTAATTACCTCACCTGGTTTAGCAAGTATCTTTAAAACATAAAGGCCTTCCTACCAGAGAAACTATAGCTATATTTTAGAGAGAAACTGTAGCTGTAACTGTAGCTATGTACAGCTGTAGCTATGAACTGTTCAGTGGATAAGAAATTGTCTGGATGGTTGCATCCAGAAAGTAGGGGTCAATGGCTCAATGTAAAGGTGGAGATCAGTGATGAGTGGTGTCCCTTAAAGCTCTATATTGGGACCAGTACTGTTTAGTATCTTCACCAATAGCATAGACAGTGGGATTGAGTGCACCCTCAGAAAATTTGCAGATGACACCAAGCTGAGTGGTGTGGTTGACATGCCTGAGGGATGGGATGCCATTCAGAAGGATGTGGACAAACTTGAGAAGTGGGCCCACGCGAACCTCATGAGGTTCAACAAAGGCAAGTGCAAGGTCCTGCACCTGGGTTGAGGCAACCTGCATTATCAATACAGGCTGGAGGATGAAGACATTGAGAGCAGCCCTGTGGAAAAGGACTCGGGGGTACTGGTGGATGAACAGCTGGACATGAGCCAGTAATATACACTCACAGTCCAGAAACCCAGTTGTATCCTGGGCCGCATCGAAAGAAGTGTGGCCAGCAGGCTGAGGGAGGTGATTCTGCCCCTCTGCTCCTCTCTGGTGAGACTCCACCTGGAGTACTGTATCCAGCTCTGGAGACCTCAGTACAACATGGGCCCGTTGGAGCAAGTCCAGAGGAGGGCCTCAAAAATGATCAGAGAGATGGAAAACCTCTTCTTGAGAAAAAGCTCAGAGAGTTGGTGTCATTCAGTCTGGTGAAGAGCAGGCTCCAGGGAGACCTTGTTGTGGCCTTTCAGTACGTAGAAAGAGAAAGCTCTCCTGTCAGACACAGAGATTTTTTAGTAGGGCCTGTAGCAATAGGACAAGGGGTAATGGTTTTAAACTAAGAGGGTAGATTCAGACCAGATGTAAGGAAGGAATTTTTTTTATAAGCATGGTGAAACACTGGAACAGGTTGCCCAGAGAGGTGATAGATGCCCATCCCTTGAAACATTCAAGGTCAGCTTGGGTGGGATTCTGAGCAACCTGATCTAGCTGAAGATGTCCCTGATAATTGCAGGGGGATTGGACTAGATGACCTTTAAAGGTCCCTTCCAACCCAAACTCTTCTATGATTCTATGATAATGCAATGTCCTTTTGAAGCTATGCAGTGGCATCTCAACTTCTACAGATTTTTATGGAGCCTGTATTAAGATAAACTCTACTCCTCTGAAGAGAGTAGGAATTGATAAATTTTCCAGGACTTGGAGGAAGAAAGGGAATAACTCAAAGATTACATACATAGTGCTTTGCCTTTTTTGTCAAATATTCTGCTTGACAAACGAACATCTCCTCCTTCTGCATGGTGTAGAAGGAACTCTTCTCAAGTTGCCTGTGGCCAAGCCAGAAGACTAAATAATAGGATAGTACAAAACTCAACATCAATCAGTCCAAAGAGTATTGATGAAGGACAAAGTTAGCTCTTTTTATTTCTTTTTAAAGAGAAGGTAGGAATTTTAGACCTGAAAGGCTGATTTGGATATCCAGATACTAAATTTAATTATTAATAAGCAGAATTACTATTAATAGTTCAAGGATAATAATGAGATATACAAGAATTAACAGCATCAGATTTACTACCTTCTTCATAGGCTATCTGGTGTATTACATAACTAAAAATAAATAAATAAAATAAGTTCATAATTCAGGTGATATAGTGTGACTTCAGCAAGAATGAATGAATTTATGAATTGTTCCATACAGTAAATATTTTAATAACAGATTAATCCCCATGAAGGAAAGTGAAAAACAAGCTAAATAGCAAAATCCTAGGTTCTGTCATTTCTATTGACAACCTAACTTTAGTTAAAAAACTTAGAAAGCACTGAGCTCAGAGGTTTGAGTACAGACTGCACATTCAGCATGACCTTAATATACTGGGGGAAAGGTTGTAATCCCACCAAAATAAGTGTAAAGACAAGAATACATTTAGCAAGAAGTCATAAGTAAAATGCAAGATCAATTGCATAGTAGATCTACCAAAACATTTTGTTATATTGGGTCACAGTCTGAATGCCTCACTATTCAAAAATGTGAAATGACTTTCTGACAGTGTCCTCTAGCAAGCGTCCTCTATGTGAAAAACAGACAATAGATATTCAACTTCGTTCTGCAACAGAAAAAATTCATATGAGATTTTTCTGTGCCATTGTCCTGGGTTCATCTGGGATAGAGTTAATGTGCACATTTTTAAAGTAAAAATGGAGCAGGGCTGAATGATTGGAGGTATGGAATAGCCTCTTAATACAGCCTGAAGGAACTGATTTTGTGTCATATAGAAGAGAAAAGACCAGGAAATGTTAGGTACTTCATTGTCCTTCACACACGCAAGGTAGTTAATACTGTTCTATTTCTGCAAGACTAAATAAGAAGAAATTGTCTTACATTTTCAACAAAATTATTACTTTGCATTAGAACTCAGAATTTTAGTTCCTAAAGGCTATGAAGCATCTGAGCAGACTTTCAAAAGACATTTTCAAAAAACAGATAAGCAAACGTCCCTGAATTGGACTCCTAGCACAATTACATTGCTACCCTGAAGAATTGTGGATTCAAGGAGATTCTCTCTCAAAAGCAATACACTTTTATGCTCATGACAGAATTTGTGTGCTCTTTTCATTTATCCTCCAATAAGCCAGTATATTCTAGGAAAAAAAAAACCAGTGGTTTTTTACCCCATAGTTCTTCAGCAGTCAGAAGGCAATGCAGAACTTTGTTGTGGGATTATGTACAGGCTTAAATAATAATTTACATACAAAGTTCTGAATGAATAAACTAATTTAATGAACATTTGATTTATAGGGAGAAAGACATTTAGTTCTATCCAGTTATTTGAGAACAGTTTGTGTGCAAGATGTGAAAAACCCAGCAATTCCATCCACTGTGGAAAAATTTCTCTGAAGTATTTTCCCTGCACGTAATTGCAGTTAGAGCCACTAGAATTCCATTTAATAAGGCATTAAACGTAATTCAGTCATTGAAATACCATAGGCTTTTCCCATTCTAAGAAAAAGCAAATATCTCAAGTGCTATGGTTCTGAAAATAGATGTGGATTCTGAATAATGATGATCATTAGCATTCTTAATTATGTTTCAGAAGGAAAGTGAGAAACTCTAGAAATCTATTCTATCCAAAACAGTTTAAGGACATTGAAAGATACTACTCCAGCCTGCAAAAATTGATCTGCAATTACATTCTGTGCTAGTTCTGAGACAGAGCAGGGAAAAAAATTATGCAAGTATTATACATATGAACATATTAATAACCATGGATATCTTCTCCTATTCTGGAAGTCATAAAGCATAAGTTAGTAGGCTATGTCTATAGCATACCCAAATTTTACAGCACAGTATACAATATTGCAATATGGTATGCTACAACATAATACCCATTTATCTGGTTAAGTGAAATGAAGCTTCTAATTCATTGCTAGGTAGAAGAATACAAAATTCCAATTTATGAACTAAGATCTTCTCCTTGCAGTTGTAGCCTTAACCAGTAATTACGCTACCAGAAAGTTACACAGAAATTACCCATTAATGAAGATTGCAAGGAAATAATTTCTTCTCTATCCTTCTGACAATAAAATTTCTACTGTATTTCTTACACTAGACTAAATGTAAAACTGAAATAAGAACATGGATGTTTAAATTCTCAAATTCTCATATGGACCATTAAATCACAGAGCTGTTTTAAAAACAATTATTAGAAATGGTATGAATTGTTAGGCTTGCTTCATGTTGCTGTGCTATAAAGAATATGGACTTGATATGTCTGACTTTCAGATTACCCTTATCTTCTACAAGTACTCATTTTCAAGATTTGTAGGCAATGCAAGCAGAATACCCTTAAAAGTTTGTTCTTGGAGGAGACAATGAAGTCCATAAAGAATTTCTGTCATGAAGAGATTGTCTGACAAATAGCATGTAAAATGCAGAATTTCATATAGTGCTATACACGTAATACATTAATGAAATTGATGTAGTTACAATGCAGATGTGATCATTGCTATTCAGCCTAAAACACTGGTATTTAAAATTAGTTTAAAAGTTCCACTTAGCAGGCAAACCTCAAATGAAGGAAACCAGTGGCATTTTTTTGAGAGTTAATGAAAAGTAAAAAAGCAAGATTCTTAAATTTCTGTCAACCTACCCTTCAAAAAAACCCTACCCTTTTTTAGCTCCTTAAGAGTACAGGAGAAAATAAAACAATCTTGGGTGTATGACATTTGAATCCCAGGAAAAGATACATAGCAGAGATGAATTAACCATACCAGGGCTGAAAAGAAAGTGAGTCTAAAAATTACATTGGTAAAAAACAAAATCAGAAATCCTCCTGCTCAGCTACTCTCACTTGAAACCTTGTGTTACTGAGAAAAGAACATTCCTTTCCCATTCAAACCCTCTCTACTTCTGGATCAACTTCAGAGCAGGGATCTCATTTTCCTGCATGGTATGCAAACAAGCTGTTTTTAGGTGTTACTTAATGAATAGAGTTAATGAACTTATCTGGATGTTAATTTCTATAACATTTTAAAGGTTTCATTCTTTTCAAACATTTTCACTTCCCTCCTGCCCCAAAGGTATTTATAGTTTACCCAAAAAGAGAGATACCATGGAAATTAAAAAACTGCCAAAAAAAAAAAAGACTGAAATGAAGAAAAAAAGATTAAAGTTAAAATTGAGCTTTTGATCATACAAGCATTTGTTATGAATAAATAAATCATTTCATTACACAAAAATGTCTTGCACAGAAATACATTGAAGAAATTTGTAATTTATGGGTCAAACCCATAGGAACCCTTTGGTAATTCAGAAAATAATGTTTTAGTAGGGTTTGATAAATATCAAAATGCTGAAAAGCTGCCATTAAGTTGGAGGTCATACACCATTTCCCCTTTCTTTGACATCTAGCAATTGGTACGAAGATTACCTTAAAGGTAAACAGCATCTCACAGCAACAGTACAGTTTACATGCACCTTGCAGCGTGCTTCAGGAAAACATCAAACAGGTGATCTTTTGCTCTACANAAATAAGTTCTTTAACATTTTGCTTTTGTATACATTTTTCTAAATATCAGAAAACTAAATTGATTTTTTAATTAAATATATTTTTCACTAGTGCTGTTTGCACAGTAATCATTGATGTACTGTTTACGATCTTCTGCCTGAGCGGTCACATAATTTATCTAGCAGATAAAGAATCCCTTTTACTAGGTTCTTCAAAACTAGTGATTATATGTGACCCTTTCAGGAAGGACAAAAAAAAAAAGAAAAAGAAAAAAAAACTATACATTAAAAAAAACCCAAACAGCACACTTTTTTTGTCACTTCCAGGAGCAGAAACAGCCTGCTAAAGCTGAGGAACATATTGTTGACTAATTGTTGTTAACATTACATTCAAATGGAATATTATGTTTTGGTACATAAGTAAGATATAAATAATTTTAAGTATTAAAAGGCTCATTCAGCACCACCTTTTACAGTAATTTGTAAACTCACTTGTGCAATCAGCCTGCTAAAGAAAAGCTTTAGAAATAGAAAAGTTTCCTCCTTTGCCTTTTCTCTAGCTCTTGTTACATGAACAGAAGCTTATTCAGCAAAATGTTGCTTGGCCTACGTTAGTTACCTGAAGTAACTTAAGAGTATGACATAAGATTAAGTTCATAGAAAGTCAGACAATGAAGTTAATTAGATTCACAAAGATCACTGTTCTTTTATCAACTGCTGCAGAATACAATATATAAACAGAGTTTTCTTGTTCACTAATCCCTGATGTCATGTTTGATTCCTCTTATTCTTAAAATAAAATAAAATAAAATAGATACAATTCTACACTAAATATAAATTCAAGGAGTTACATTTAAGCTCAGACTTTAGACTCAGCTAAGCGTACACCAGTATATATTTCTAGACCATTTAAGAAACTTATACAAATGGTATAAGACATACGTGGAAACGAGAGAACTTCAATAACAATTGTATAATTGTTGTTTGTTCTCTAGCCAACATGAAAAAAAACCAAACCCAACATTTTGTGGAAAGCTTTCTATAGTCACATGACTAAAGCAAAAACAACTT
>VYZV01011969.1:116928-130828 GCA_013401275.1 Pandion haliaetus | reverse complement strand
TACCATCGTCACTCCCCGCCTAGAGGCGGGTCCGACATTTTGGCACGCAGGTCCAACATTTTGGGGCAGCGAATTCTTCCAGCAACTTCTTAAAGGGACCGCCTCTGCAGCCCCCCTCCCCTGCCACCAAGGAAAACTGCGCCACACAAACCCATAACAGGGGGTGTGTGCGCGTGTGTTTGCTGTTAAATACGCCTGAAGCCCTCCACATCGTGTTAGTCTTACAGTCTAAGGCCCATCACACAATTTTTAAAAGGAACAAAGTATTAAATTATTTCTTTACTCTCACTTAGCTCTATTTGTTGTCACATCTGCCAGGAGCTCCATTAATGGTCCCAGCGCTCCTTTGGTTTTCCACTTGTTAGCATTTTAGGCCTGTAAGCAACAAGTAATGTGCTCCAAAAAGCTAGCTCTTGCCAAGTACAGAAGCAGCACTCCCAAGTCTTCTGGTCTGCATCACTTATAACTGTTTTATACTGAGGTTTTTTGCAAGACATGGGAATACAAAGAAGCATGAGCAGAAAGTTAGTCAAAGATACATCTTTAGTACTAGCCAGCTCTGGGCAGATACATACCCACTGTGCACCTGAAGATACTGCAGAATCACAGACTCATAGAAAAGTCTGGGTTTAAGGGGCTTTGGGGATCATCTAGCACAACCTTCTGTTCAAAGGAGGGCCCAGATCAGGTTATTCATGGCTCTGCCAAGGCGATTCTTAAATATTTACAGTGAAATACTATGTTTTTATCTAATTCTCTTTTTCAAATTAGGTAACAAGTGCAAGAAGAACACTCAAATACCAGACGGATGTTGAATTTAATGAGGGTCTTTCATTTTGACTGATTTATTAAGTCTTTTCATTTAAGGAATGACCACTTCTAATATAATTTCAAAACAGAAAGTAAAAGCAAGGTTAAAAAGTTGCTTCAAAACCACCCTATGTCTTCCTGGCTCTAGAGTTTTATAGTAACGTGGAGATAACACCACCAATAAAGACACAGCCCCACAGACTTGAGCAAAGCATCCTAGAGACCCAGGTGCCATTTGGTACAGAACCCAAGCCACCATATTGTTTTCCAGTTGGAGACAGAAAGAAGCTGCTGAGCTGTTTTATAACTATTGTGAGAGAGTTGAAATGGTACTCCAATACCTCTTTTGTGTTAAGACTTGTGTCTGTCTAAAGCTTGCTAACATCAATCAACTTCAATGAGTGTTGGATCAGATCCACACCTGAGAATTTAAGTGATTTAATTAAGGCTTTGTCAATCTCAAAGTTTGTTCAACAAGCAGCTGGCCATTAACTGAAGAGGACAGGTTGTTCTTTTAAACTTGTAAGGCTCTCCCTCCAGGACCAGGACAAACAATTTAGGTCCTTAATCTACCATTAAGGTTAATCTGTTTTAACAATTTCCTAATCAGCTAAAATGTGCTGGATATTGACAAGAACAGAAGCAGAACACAGCCTTGATTAACTGAAGGGCAAATTAACTTTTCATCTGAAGCTTGGGACACTAGAAAAAAAAAAACAGTTGGGAGAAGGAGGAAAATTTGTCTCCTAAAGAGTAGGGAAAGATCTGAAACACTAACTTTCTGAGCAGAACAAATAACCTCAAGAAAGTCACTTGGAAAGAGAAGAATTACAACCAATCAAGACTGGAAGGCTCAAAGGGTGGTTCCATTAAGGAACTCAATGTCAGATTAAGACCGCAGGGAAGAAAGATCTTCTGAATGTCAGTTTTGTTAAAAGGAGTATTTTAAGAAAAAAAAGAAGAGACAAGAAAGAAATGTGACTCAAGTTACGAAAGAAGGCTTTTTTTTTTTCCCCTGAACTCTGCACCTGATGGCTAAAATAGGTGCTATTTGCACTTTAAGTAGCCCCCTCAATGGATTTTATCAAAGACTTTTAGTGGGAAACCAGGATCACCATCTACTTATTAGGAAGAATGACGCTAATAGTGTAGGAGATGCCCAGACTGCTAGTCTCCAAAAGACATGAGCAGCAGCTGGGAGGGCACTTCAGCTATTGAGGTTGTGATTAACTATTCTGAACTTGATGCTGGGAAGCAAGAGAAAGAGACTCTGCAGCCAAAAAATAAGGCCAAGAACTTAACAATTGATCATGAAAGAACTAGTTCTCTAGCACATTTGCACACAGGACGCAATCTATACCTTCAGGTGCGTATGAAGAAATGCCTCACTTCATTGGTGTCATAACCTACCACTAGCCATAGCATCTATTATGCTAAGAAGTAATGTTCTTTGTAACATGATCTGCAGCAAATAAAATTAAACGCATCTCCAAAATAATTATGAGGGAAAAAAAATGCTGAAATTTGCTGTTCTTGTTACTCAAGAACATAAATACCACCGAAAGAAGCAGATATGAACGTAGAACCGTCAAGAATGTCAGTAAAAAAGATGAGGAAGCGGAAGCAACTGAATAACAGGTTAGATGGCAAAAAAGTTTAACTGATTAATTTTTAACTGAATTGAACGTAATTCAATACCAAACGTTGGCAAAATTAACAGGTCCCATGAAAATTGTTTCAAAGAACACTGAAAAAACTTAAGAACCCTAATTTCTTCTGATTCTATTAAATCACTAAATACTTTGAGAATCATAAGCTTCCTAATCTGTAAAGAGACTTTTGGGTACTAGAAGACATTACAAAATTCTGTATTAAGTTTTTTTAGAAAATCATCAAGACCAGCATCTTTTGTGTATCTGTCGAAACTGTGGTTTAGTTAATTGGGTTTTGTGAATATTGTTGTCTGTGTGTTTTAGCAATGTCAAAATCCTTTTTTTTTTTTAACATACAAATTAATTCTGATTCACGAACAATCCTTCTTGAGCTGTACAAATAAGTTGTTTCTATCAGTATCTGAAGCATATGCAAAATCTGCAACAAAAATGTATCTGAACACAGTATCATTCTCACCTTTTATATTCATGCTGTAAAATTGTCATTTCAGCTCCTCAGCAACTGCTTTAAGCTACACACCCACTTTTCTCACTTGAAAAGGTAAATATTATCAGGGGTATGTATACTTTTCAAAAATTTCACTGATTTTTTGTATGCTGATGCAAAGCTTACCAACCAATCTGTTATTAAAACACAGTCATAAATTCAAACTCAGTATATTTATCACACTATATCCTTGTAACCCCCAACAGAACAATCTACAGCCATTTTCTTACTCTAAGAAAATTAATAGAGCCGTAATCTCAGGTAAAACTAGTCTCACCTGACTGTAATTACCTTCAATATGGGCTTTTTATACCACTCTAGCACCACCTTTATGCTCAGATGAGAGAAAAAGACACTTCTAGGGAACTAATAATGAATAGTCCTCCTTACAGTGAATCATGCCCTCTTTACTATCAACAAACGCCATTTAGACTGGCTCAGCTGGCTCAGAGATACACATCCCTAAGCGGCCAGATAAATTCCCATGACTATTATACTCAAACTATTTGTAAAAAAAAACCAACCAAAAAAACCCAAAAAAAAACAAAAACAAAAAAAACACCAAACCAAAAAAACCCCCAAACATACAACAATCAAGAAGTTCTCAACAGAATCTGACAGTCAAATGTACTGTGCATAAGCTTGCAACTGTTCCCAGCCCTGCCTCAGACAGTACCCTTTACACACTCGAAGCTACCAAAAGAGAAACAGAGCAGGGCTACCCAGCAAACCCACGCTCGCCACGGCTCCAGATCTCCTCATGCAGCAGACCTCCTCCCTTAGCTGTGCAATCAAGTGACTTCAGGTATCTGAAGAAGCCCACATACACAAAACACCACCACAGTATTATGGAGCCTGAAAGACTGTTCACATATTTATCAAGTTTGGGTTCACATGCTTGTAAAAAAGCATCCTCATTTCTATCCCACCGATACAAATATTCACGCTGCTTTTGTAGAGTCACTTGTTTGCAAGCTGAAATGCTGAATACAGTTTCAGTATTTTACAAATTTTGCAGACAAAAAGTAAAGTTTTCTAATAAAAATGCTGACATTAACTTGCTGCAAGTGCTACCAATATCTTTAAAGTTATACAACTAGGAAAAAAAAACCCCACAGATTTGCAAAATCATGTAATAGATCACTGTTTAGAGTATTATTTTCACAGATAACAAGTGATAGACTTCTTTCTCTAAAAACCAGCAGATATTTCACAGACATTGAATACAGAAGAGAACACTACACAGGCATTCCCTCTAGTCTGCAGTATTAAAACATTCAAAGTGTTTAGAAGATGTAACAATGACACCAATATATAAAACTTCATGTCATTGAGACATCCATATATAGCAATCTACATATAAAAACTCTCCAGATATCGCAGTTAAAAACCTACTTAATTTTTGAAAGATATAATTATTACCATAAGTCACCAAGATGATAAAAATGTGGAAATGGTTTATGTTAATACTTCAAGTTAATTTAATAGCTTCAATTAATAGTAAGTAGAATTAGTAACACAATTTGCTCTTAGCAAAAACCAAAGAAATTTCCTACTAAACTTTTGCATCACTGCAGATTTGGCCCTGACAATAAGTAAATAAATGTCATAAAGTAAATAAAACTGTAAACATTTTTTTTTTTTCTGAAGAGTGCAACAGTTAAGAACTTGTGAGCAGCTGATTTTTCGAAGGAAAATCTGTTCCTGTGAGAAAGACAGGATTAATGAAATAAATCCTTTCTCCTATTCACTGCTCTCCAGCACAGGAAAAATATAGTATCTTTTTCTCTGTAACTCACAGAAAAGACAGAGACAGTTTCTGTTTCAAAGAAGAATCCCAAATTTTTCTCACTTGCTTTCAGACAAAGTTTATCTAGGAACATTTTGGTGAGACTAGCAGTTTCAGGAAAATAGTTTAACATTTATCTGTTTCCATCTAGCATCCCAAGCAACATAGTCATCCTCCACACACTCTCTCTTAAGCATTGTAAGCTGCTACTCATCTTTTACAGAGCTGTTGGCTTTTTGCGATTTCTTCATGATCTTCCCGGTCTATGCTCTCTTTCCAATACACATGATTTTTCAAATTACCTAGCATTTCTTCAAGAAAAGATCACCCTAACTGATTCTGACTGAAGACTATCTCCTGAAATGGAGAAGAGCTGAGGGAACTTTTGAGACACAGCCAAGAAACTTCTGGTTTCACAAGTTTAAATGCACTATCATCTCTCTGAGAGATGTCTGATTGTAACAAATTCTTTTTTGCAGATTGCATTAACACAACACCTGAGCACATGTTTGTTTTGCTATCAAAACAGTATTACTTGAATCAGCATCCTTTGCCCTTTGGGGGGAAGGAAAAAAAAAGGGACGGGATGGGACACTGCATTATTTACTACCCAGCTATTCTGCCTCCTCAGAACACCAAGATTAGATACTTGGATGGATATCTATCTGCTCTACTGAACAAGAAATTAGCTGGTATCTACTGATTTGTGGGACGCTTACAGGAATTTCATTTTCCTACATATCTGCACAGACTGACTGACTGTTGTCACTGACACCAGTAACTTGATAACTTTATTAACCGATATGTGGCCCTTCACAGGGAAGGATAATTGCTGCCGTTCTTTTTCTTTGGAGAGATTACAAAAGTAATATATAGAAATTATTGTCTTTCCCCAACCATACAAAAATGGGTAACTTATATGGTACCCTGTGTTATTAACTCTGCTTACACTCATAGTAGAGAATAATACTCGTATGATGAAAATGGATTTTACATGCCCTGACCTATGTCTGCATTTTCCACCTACAGCAAAATAAGTAACAATTGAGTAAGATTATTTAAGCATAAGCTGTCCTACCATCCAAGAATCAAGGTTGGAAAAAAGCAGAGTTGGTGCAGAGTATATCAACGTCCTGTATTAAGTTCGCTGAACATGTACTCTCTCCAGAGTTTTATTTCCTTCTGCCCTACACCTTTGCAGTCATTTTGTGCGAGAACTGCATGTAAGCCGAGAGCAAACAAATCCTCGTTATGAACGTTGTATTTTACATCCCTTCTGCAGTATGAAAGCTGTCTCTGTAAGGTACGTGACAACAGACTGTAAAGGTTTAGGGGTGTGACTTTACCCTGGATGTCTTCCATCGCCACATTCAGACTATAACCTCAGTAGTTGAGGTGCAGCATAAAAGCAGTTTCTCCCAGAAGGGTTAGATGCACAGAAAGGAATTGGCTTTTTCTTTTGTGTCTTGGACAAATCTCTTGAGTGCACAACAAGATAATCACAAAGGCCAACAGACTGGGATACAGTAGGTTTGTACAGGCTTTTTTCTTTTTATTGGGTAGGTAACTGTTTTGTAGTCAATTCTTTATGGTCATTAAAATGAAACATTTTATTTTAACATCAAGACACATGCTTTTGAACATGAAAGGAGAGCAAACAGACCAGAGGCTAACTCTGCCACTCCCCTGCCCTTCAATTCCAGTACCACATGACACGTTTAAGTCAGAGGAGAGAACCACCAATGCTCTACGGAGACTTGGGACACGCTTGTCTTCCCTTATCATAAGAACTTGAGACTAAAAGAAGTCTAACTTCATATGGCAATTTAAAAAAAAAAAATATGTTTGGGGACAATTTTAAGTGCACTGGTTGCTCCCTGAGAGATGCCAAAAAGCAAATTAAGAAAAAACACTGCATACTTACTGGCTCATTAATGTGTGATCCGGTCAGAATGAATTTTCTTGTGCAATGGGACTACCTGAGTGATCAATTCTCCAAGAGACAGCTGTTCAAAAGCACTAAGGGTCTCCTGCTGGTGAACTTCAAAAATATAACTAATCCTGGCTCTGTTTCTGGTCAGGAAGCACTTACCCTCCTAGCTCTATGTGGGAGGAGATAGAGAAAAAGCATTAGGTCATGGAAGCATATCAAGAGCTACAGTAGGGAGTCCTTTGTTCTCAGTCTTGCTGTCCAACTCTTTATATCATATTCATCTACCCACTACCTCTACTCTTCTCTGTAGATAAGCCCATCCATACTTGCTCACCATAAAGTTTCAAAAACTAGAGTGGGAAAGGCAGGCAAAACCAGACAGCTCATCCAGCCACATTCCCTCTTCCTCCTACCCTTTGCCCTCCCCAAGCAACAAACTAGATGCTCTGAACAAAATGAAAGCCAGTAATTTTTCTGTAGACGTCTCTGTTCCACCCACCGAAAGCACATACACACATTCAAAGCAGAGGACAAGGCCAGAGGTTTCACCTGATCTAGATACTAGCTCTGGAGAGATTTATCTTAATTACATCCTGCTTTATAAATCCAGCAGACAACATGACACATGCTATACTGGTTTCAGCGATGCTAGAGAAAACAAATTAGCTGATAAAGGGGAAAAATTTGCCTTTTTATCCTTTTTCCATTTGAAATTAATTGCAAAACCTGTAGCAGTGTACTGAAAAATGCTGAAGTCAATATAAAAATTTGCACACATAAAGACCCCTTATGCATTTGATATATATTTCATACCATTTTATTTTTAAATAACAAAGATTTTTTTGAATGAACCAGTTTACAGGCATTTTTGCTACCTAGAAAAAGCAGTATTACCATTTCTATTTTTCGGGCACAGAAGCTGAACAAAATAAAAGAGAAAAATCAACTGTTTAACAGAGGTTTGAGCTTAAGAGAGTCTGGACTTCATATCCAGCAGAGTAATGAACTTGCAAGCAAACATGGAATGTTACAGGTCATATCAGACCACAGTTCAGGGTGTTATGTACAGGGTCACCAGCCTGACAGGCGCACAAACATTTCTGCAAACATCTCGGGTCACCAGACTGACATCAGGGGGACCAGCAAGCAGGAAAGGGAGGTGTGACTGAATGACCATCGAAGTGCCAGGCTATGCACCACAGGGAGGCAGCATCTCTTGGCAGCCTAGATAGCCCCATTCCTAAAGCAGCTGGAAGAAGAATGCAAACTGTGACTCTATGTTTGTAATTACCAAAAGCTAACTGTTAAGGATGTTACTTAACAGACTGAAATTCGTAAGATGAAGGTAATGGGACCTGACCTCACTGCATTAGTTCCAGCAGTTATCAGAGCATTTAACTTCACACTCTGTCTCAAATGGACTAAGCCAATCATTGCTTTCTAAATAGGCACAACAGTTAGCCCACAGTCTATGAAACTTCATTTCAAAAAGGAAAAACAAAATAACAACCCAGAATACTTAGTTAACCTGTCCAGATCACACAATCCCTAAAAAAAAGCCCAAGAATTTGGGAACACAAGCTTATGTATTTATGATAAACTACAGATCTCTGAAAACAAGGCTGGTAACAAGCCTCTCAGGACTACACATGTCCATGTGGCGATAAATCCATTTATGGCACCAAATTAGTTTTCCAATTTACGCTGCTGAGCCCTCAGGAAAATCTTGCTCCAGTTACTCAAAATCATTATGATTCAGCTTTGGCAGATGTTTAGCAATGAAGTACAACACTTGGTACCTTATTTTGATGTTGAATGCAGATGAGAGTGGGATATAGCAACCCAAATGTATGACTTCTACAAAGTAATACCCCTGAACAATAAGGTAAAAATTACTGGCACATTTAGAGAACTACTGTCTTTAGCGATGATATTTCTTATTGCAATTGCCAAGAACTTCTCCGGAAGATCCTGAAATAACAAAAGTTTCAGGAGTCGGAATCAAACAATTGAAAAACTACAAATTTGCAAGTAAGACGCATCAAGCTTTCTAGCATAAGGACCTTCAAACTCTACCCTCTAAATTATTTTTGCCCAAAGAAGAAAAGTCCAAGAACAGAAGTCTCTTGTCACGGACCCACAGGAAAAAAAGACACCAAAGAAATAGGCAATTCAGACTACTCTTTTTTTTTTTTTTTTCCTTAGAAGGAAAAAGCACATGATAACTGCCAGTATAATGGCTTAATTCAATGAAACTGCTTAGATCATAGAATCATAGAATGTTTTGGGTTGGAAGGTACCTTAAAGATCATCTAGTTCCAACCCCCCTGCCATGGGCAGGGACACCTTCCACTAGACCAGGTTGCTCAAAGCCCCATCCAACCTGGCCTTGAACACTTCCAGGAACGGGGCATCCACAACCTCTCTGAGAAACCTGTTCCAGTGCCTCACCACCCTCACAGTGAAGAGCATCTTCCTTACATCTAATCTAAATCTACCCTCTTTCGGTTTAAAGCCATTACCCTTTGATCTATTTAAAAGCTCTTACTTTCACTGGCAAAGACCCCTGCAGACTAAATAAACACAGCAGAAGGCATATACAGTTTTCCCTATACTGATGTTTTCATACAATCTTGTTAGAGGGACGTAGAAAGAAGTCATGGCTGGCTAGGAACGACAATATTATATTTATACATTCATATCTAATAGAGAGGCCACACTGAAAAAAGATCAACAACTTAGAGCATTCTCCTGACAAAAACACAACTGTCTTACATAGTACATAAGTATATACAGTATGCATGAGTTCTCTACCTTGTCTGCTTTAAATGATTCAAGCGACCTGGCCTAAGTCATTCCTTTTCTGAAAAATGCACAACTNGGGAGGGAATTTCTGAACATTAAGTTCTACTGCTTTGCATTGTCATTCATACTAAACTGCCTTTTTATGAAAGTGGACTTGTCTATATTGAGAATTCAAGAGTCACATTACAGCTCTCTGCATACAGTGTACCCTTGGAGGTTTGATTTCAAAAGCCAGACATTGTATTGTATATTCCCTGCTGACAAGAAGTCAGTCAGAGCCTATTACATCACTCTTCAAAAAGCAGTAAAGCAAATGCAGGAAAACCCCTGAAGTGATCTGATAAATGATTTTGTTAGTTTGGCACCAGTGTGTCTGGTATCTAATACTTATGATACACAGCCCACCAAGTACACGGTACTATGTTCTTGCTATTTTGTGTCAACAAGGAATGTATTCTGTGACACAGGCCTTTGTAGTAAAGTATGGGAGGAGAGAAAAGTCAGAGGGGAACACAATACATTTCCCAAATATGTAAGGAAATCACTGAATTGTGCTGGGATTGTATATTGCTAACAGGCTGCCATTAGAAACAAAAAGTCACAGTTCAGACTACTAACTCCAAGCATATCGCGTTGCACCAGCATTACCTAGTTTTCAAACACAATTTACTATTGGACAAAGCCCCCAAACCAGGGTTTCAAAAGATCTTTTTCTCGTCTTACAATAAATTTCACATAATCTTCATGTATATCCAATATCAAGACTACAAGTGAAGAAGGGAAGCAAAGGAAGGACAACAATCCAGAGACTAAGCTATTTCACAGAATCATCACAAACTAATTCAAGTTGAGACAGGATCCCAGAAGGTCTCTAGTCCAGCTCACTGCTCAAAGCAGGGTCAGCCATGAGATCACATCAGGCTGCTCAAGGCTTTATGCAGGCAGATCTTTAAAACCTTCAAGGATGGAGCTCACACAATCTCTCCAGGCAACCTGCTCCTTCCCAGTGAAACTTCCTTACCCTCCCAGTGAAAGTATTTTTCTTTGCTGTTCCATTTCAATTTAAGACCACTATTTTATTCTCCCCCTCGGAACCTCAGTACTGAGCCCAGCTGTCTTTTCTGAAACCTCTTCACAGGGAGGAGGCTGCTGTCCCATGCCCTTAAAGCCACCTCTCCTCCACACCATACTCGCTCAGCCCCTCCTCAAACAGCAGGCTCCCTACCACAATTGCTCTAGTTTATCCATGTCTGTCTTGTATTGGCAGGCCCAAAATCAGATGCAGTATTTCAGATGTGGTCTAGTGAGTACCAAGTAAAGGGAATAGCCACTTCACTTGACCTGGTGCTGTTCTCCCATTAATGCAGCCCAGGATACTGTTTGCCCTCTTCAAGGACACGCTGCTAGCTTGTGGTCAGATTGTCCTTCAAGACCCCTGAGAGATCTTGGTGAAAAGTGAGGGAAAGCAAGCTCTGGGGACTTACTGCATCTGAGGACTTCTTATCTGCGTCCATTGTCACTGAATCACCTGTCCTGTTCAGCAACAGGTCCACATTTTCCTTGTTTATTCTTTCACTGCTCATGCAGTGGCAGAAGCTTGCCTTCTTGCCCTTGATGCCTCTTTCCACTTTCAGCTCCAGCTGAGCTTTGGCTTTCCTAATACAATCACTACGTGCCTGTGCAACATTTCTAAATTCCTCTTTTGTAGTCTGTCCCTGGTCCTACCTCGCCAGTACTGCCCTTTCAAACTCAAGCTCAGTTGTGTTATATCTACTTGTTTCCCTAAATAACAGGCAGAAACATTTTCATGCCTGGGGAGGGATGTCAGCCTTAAGGACTTGCCAGGTCATTTGAGATCCCCCTCAAGATCTTGAGCTTCATCATTTCATGGCTGCTACAGTCATTGATTACATCACCAACCAGTTTCTACATGTTCATGAGCCACAGATCAGGAAAATATTACGCCTAGCTGGTCTGTTAGCATCCATCTTAACAAAAAAAGTAATTCTAATCTACTTCAATATCAGTTTTATAATTCTAAGGTATTAAATCTTTTGTAAATGATGGATTTTGTGAAAAATGCATTTAAGCTGTCTCCAGACTTCAAAGTCTCTTAGTATTTGAGTGATTTTTTAGCTACTTTGCTCAGTCCTAGACTTGAGGCCATAAGAATTCAGAGACAGAGCTGCACTTGATAGCAGTGGTCATTGTATAGCCAGACTTACAGCAGTAATGAGCCTTTCAATGTCTTGAGATTAGTCCACAGTCCTGGTTTCGGCTGGAATAAAGTTAATTTTCTTCTTAGTAGCTGGCATAGTGCTGTGTTTTGGGTTTAAGAGGAGAATAATGGTGATAACACAGTGATATTTTAGCTGTTGCTAAGCAGTGTTTATACTAAGTCAAGGACATTTCACCTTCTCATATTGCCCTGCCAGCATAGGCTGGGAGTGCACAAGAAGCTGAGAGGGGACACAGCCAGGACAGCTGACTGAAATGGGTATTCCATACCATATGACATCATGCCCAATATATAAACTGGGGGGAGTTGGCTGGGGAGCACTGCAGCTCGGGGATGGGCTAGGCATCAGTCAAGCGGGTGGTAAGCAATTGTATAGTGCATCACTTATTTTGTATATTCTATTATCATTATTATTTTCCCTTCCTTTTCTGTCTTATTAAACTGTCTTTATCACAACCCCCAAGTTTTACTTTTTTTTTTTTTTCTCTGATTCTCTCACCCATCCCACTGGGGGAGGTGGGAGGGGGAGGGGGGGAGTAAGTGGCTGCGTAGTGCTTAATCACTGACTGAGGTTAAACCACAACATCCACATCTTAGAAAAATAATGTTAAATGAACATTCAGGCTAAGAAATAGTTTGGCATTCAAGCTTATGGCAAAGCACAGGGAAATAGAGACTAAGCTGAAAAATACTATCATCAGTATTTCACCTCTTTTTACTCAGTTTATCTAAAGCAACCAGACGCATGCAATGAATAAAAGTGTCTACTTTGCAGCATGTTGGTGAGTATTAGAAAAAATATACACTTGAGTACACAAGTTAACTATTGGCAGAGGGAATCCTGCATTTGAATTTATGGTAGTTTTGTAGGTCACGCTGAACCCAAAATAAACACAAGAAGTGCCCAATTCTTTTTATTAAACAGCACACTTTTGAATGAGCAAGGGTAAAGGAGAGTATTTCCTTCACAGTTAAAGCATTCTATAACTTGTTTACTATTAGCAAAAGGCTTTTTGTCCCCCCCCCAAGACAGCATTGGTTTTTGTATGACAGAGCAACCTTTCTACTCCAGCCCAATGTAACTGTCAGGTAGAAGGAGTATCATTGGTCTTTTTTAGCAGCGCCATCCTTGATACTTTTTTTAGATGAGGCTTACATTTAACATATTCAGCTGTATCTGATGTAGCTGACTGTCTGCTAGGAAGAAGAGAGATGACCCCTCTATATTACCCTGCGAGGGAGCTGCATTGATTTTACAATACCACCTTTTCACTCTTTCAGTTCATGGTCTGGCATTTTTGTCACTACTGCCACTTATTTCTCATTCTCTTTCTGTGAAGAATCCCCATCTATCATCCCAGTGGATGAAAGCCACAACAGGTTTTGCTCATCTATAATAAACACTGTCATACATAGAGCCTGGTGTCCCATGGAAACAAAGCTGATGTAATCCTACTGAGCTGTGTACCTGTCCATCTATCAGCTGAGCCCTAATTACTTTGGCCTGAAAATATCTCAGTTGATACACAGCTACCAGCCTCAAGGATCTTAAGTACTTACAATTGTCTCACTGAACAAAGAAGAGACTATTTTAAGCCCATATTCATGTTAATGTGTTCCCCTTTAGAGAAATTGTCCTGTCTGGTTGATTCTCCTTGGAAGTGGGTTAGGGTTATCATGAAGAGGACCTCATGGTTGCAGCACTTTAAGGAGGTAGCAGGGCATTGTGGGACAGACAATACAAAGCTATTTGAAAAGAGACTTAATTATTTCTTCTGCCTGCACATGAACATGTTAAACTGGGAATATATGTTAACTACTATATTCTAACCAACATGATCAAGATGTACAGTAGCACGCCTCGAGTTGTATCTTCTGGGAAAGACTGCCCTTGACAAATATAGTCACAGAAAGTTTCTGTAACAGAACTCTATGGAAGAACATATGGAAAGGGAAATGATATTTATTTGTCATACCTCTAAGTTGATTTTACCTACTCCATTCTCTCACAGATTTCATTCACTCACACTCTTGATTTGATCTTGCCATCTTGAGTGGCAGATTTGGAAGTACCAAAGCACATGTGTTCAAGTGGGCTGGCCTCATTGCTAGCATCTTATATTATCATTCTCATGTAAACTGTTGGGGTCAACACTTGTTATGG
>VYZV01011969.1:76448-104031 GCA_013401275.1 Pandion haliaetus | reverse complement strand
TTTTTTTTTTTTTTTTTTTTCTCACTAATCCAGAAGAAGAAATTACTTCCTCTGCAATTTATTATGTCACTAAAACAGCCAGGGTCAGCTAATGTTTAGTAGAAATAATATATGGTAACAAATATTTTGCAATAAACCATAAAGAGGCAAACCTAAAGCTAGCATGAGTCTCATTACAATGCCATTTTCGAAAGTTAAGTCCAGCTGTGTGTCACTCCAAAGACTTATGCATATTCCCTATTTAAATCAATCAGCAGACAGGATTTTTCCCCCCCTCCTTTTTCATGTTATCACCGCATTTACACTAACTGCGTGGGCAGTGGCAAGAAATGACACATGTTAAGAAAAGGAAAGCCATTAGTCCTAATTTCATAATTACAAGGGAGTAGACCCTGGCTGTTTGGAATCTTCACGTTGGTTCACAAGTGCACAAAATGAGCAACCTTTTTTCCAGCTAAGTGAGAAATAGCAGGGCATTGCTTTACTGGCACTCAGAAAGTGACTGCTTATTTTCAGTAACACAGAGGACAAAATAATTGGTGAATATACAGAGTATCAGAGGAGATGCATTCAGGAACATTCTGCTCACAAGATGCTGGTTGGGAATCAATATTCTTCCACAGTCTTTTAGTGTTATTACTTTCTCAAATATTTTCCCTCCTTAAAAGATAAGGAGCTATTACAGCTACTTGTATCGTGACATTTGTGGGGAAAAAAGGAGTAGGCAGACTCTCAGGAGACTGGCCATCCTTCAGTCCAGCCTCCTTGCAGTGAATCACACAGCCATGCTATCTCACATCAGTACTTCATTGCTCTGCTCCCTCAAGGTCTAGTTACTCAGCAGCAAAAGGAACAATTTATTTTTTTAAATGTGTGAGTGGGGAAAGCTGGATGTGTTCCAAAAAAAAAAAAAAAAAAGCAAAGCATTTCTTCTCACTGAAGTGTTACTGAGACACTGGAAATACCAATTTTGGTTTCTTCATGCAAGTCAGAAGTTCTCAATAAATCAGACTCTCCAGACTGTTTGGATCTCTTCTCCTGTCCTACAAAAAATGCTGTAGGTATGACTTTGAAATCAGCAGATCTGACATTGATAAGAGAATATAGGAAACCACATCATATTGTCTTTTCATGTGGTATTTTTTACCACTCTCACATACCTTCCTTTCCCATTTACCTCCTATCACTCCCACTACATTACTTTTTCTAGTGAGTCTACACTCCATAAAACATTCATGCATTAATATTATCCCTTAATATAACTGATATTTTTATCATTAAAACTAATTTTTATATTTTAAGTCAGAGCAATGAAATTATTTCCTACTTTTGAAATGCTGTAAAAAGTGACTACATGTTTACCATCAAAATTCCTTTATGTTCTTTGTCTTAAGAAACTTCCCCACATTTTGTACCTCCAACTATGTGAATTCTTTTTTCAATGAACAGAAGGCGGGGGGAGGGGGGGCGGTGAAGGGTCATTTTGAACATTGTAACATCAAGGACAGCGAGCTGAATTGCATCCTAAGGTATCAGGTATTGATTCTTTGATTCTGAGATCTAAGACACCCTAGATCTCAGGATGTCTTCTGCTGGGAAGAAAGACCCTTTCCTCCTGCCTGGAGCCAGCTCTACACGTATAGGTTCTTTTCATTCAGCTGTAGCAAGCATATATTCTTGCATACGTGCAAACAGAAAAAATTTACTGATGATGAACAGAAGTGAAAGATTATACCCACTAACATCTAAACTAGGTTCAGTTCTGCAGAGCTGTAAGAAAAGTCATGTATGACTACTCAGATATGACTAAGTCTTTAGAACAAGAGTCCAACACTTTCACGTGCCTTCACAAAATACCCATCAAGTTTCCTATCTGCATCCATCTTGCTATATTCATGACATTTTCACAGATCTGCCATTTTTCCTCCTCTAATAAAATGTTTTGTCCCCAAAAAACATTGTATTTGTACTTATGCTAGAGAATATCTGATACTAGAAGAATAAACTAGCTTTCTAAAGTTAAGCATGCTTCAGAGTTAAGACATGAAGAAAATACTGTATCAATTACCACAGCTTTAGTCAAGACTATGGTACTATACAGCTCATAACCAAATCAACAGCCCTACTACTGTCACTATGCTCATTCTCAAAGCAAATTTTGACAAAGACGAATACTAAGTTAACCACATAGGAAATGAAGCCTAACCACAAATGGGAGGTTATCAGTGGACTTCTCGTAATACTTGTCTTGACACCAAAAGTATTCAGTTCAATTCCCATCAATGCTCTTTGCAGTGTGCTAATGGGACCTGCAGGCTGAGCAGAGTGGAGAGATGTCATCAGAGAAAAAGGAGAACACCACATGGAAGAGATCTGCGATTGCTTTAGGAGTGGAATATTAGAAATGGGATGAAAGTTACAGAAAAACAAGGTCTCCAGGGGATCTTACTTGGAAGCGCTGTACAAGTAGACAAGCCTAGGCATGACAGATATTGACACAGCAACTATGGGCCAACAGCTTACTGGAAACAGAAATAGGAACCTAAACTATACCTAGGGACATAAAGTATTAATGTCACTGTACAGTGACCATGGCAAAGCCTCATCTCAACAGCACATTTCTGTTCATGTATTTTCAAGACTACCTGATTTAACTTGAATAAGTAAAAAGATTGTTTACTTGCAGGAATGGAGAGTCTATCACATGAGGGAAGACTATGAGAGAAGACTTTGTTCTCCAAACATATTGGGGACAGACCTGTTTAAGCTACAGTTCAAAGACTGGCTTGTCAGAATGCAGTGATAATACATTAGTTTTGTAGCAAAGTTTTCTAGTCTTCTGAAGGGAAGAAGAAATGGCAGAAAATGTCATCAATTTTAAAAGGAGTCAGCCAATTCATAAATGGAATTTATATTATCATCTGCAACTATATAGGCATGGACTTAGTGATCCAAGATGCCCCTTCCAGTCTTAAGTGTGCACCTCTTTCTTGCTAATGTCACTATAAATCTTCCCAAAGGAAATTCCAGTGTGGGCATAAACCACTTGCTTCACCCAAACACGCTGTGCCCTCTGGCCTGAAATTAGCAGTGAACGCTTGAACTGGAAATGTAAGACTCCTCTGAGCCTACTTCCATTTTCCAGTCTGCTGAATTTTTAAACAAAATCCCCTAAAAGGAACTTCTTGCTGCCTAGCCCCTTATACATTTAATATAGATCTACCAAAAATTTGTTCTGTATCTCCCTGCTCTCCCATATCTTCACTGTTTTCTTGCTTTAAATATCTCTTTGTCCCCTCTGAATTTATCGGATCTATAACAACATGTTCTAGCCTAGTGCTTCAAGCAGAAGCTTTAGAGGCTGCCAGGAGCACGTTACCTGCCTGGTACCCTAGCACCTCTCCATGCAGCACTGGGCATGCACCACCAGCCTGAGGTGGTGTGGATTCATCTTCAGTCATGCTTCGCACTCTGCCTTCTCCTCCCCCTTTCCTGTTCTTCATTCTTTACCTTGAAATACATTTCTGAAAGAAAGGTTTTCTGAACTGATGTTTCAGAGGTCACATGCTGTTGCTTTTTTAGCATTTAGTAAGACAGTTTAACAGCGTCTCCCACCTGCAATTTGTTAGTGATGATGCTGGTGCTGCCAAGCTGTAAAGTTTCTCCCCAAAAAAGTGGTATTAAACTAACTTCCAAATTACATACTTAATTTTATATATTTTCTCCTACATGTTCTAAAAATACACAGAAATACTTCTTTTGCTCAGCTGGAGTGAATTTAATCTAATTTGATTTTGTGGATTAAGAGCTTGTCAGTGCATCATCTCTGCTTAACTCACACATCTCATATACCAGATATTACTGTTTTTCAAGACCACTAACAAGTAAAATACCAAACCTGTTACTCTCAACATCAATGCAAAGGAAAAAAAAACCCAATACTTTTGAAACTAAGTCCTAATTCAAGTCTGGAAATTCTAGATTTGAGATTGGTAAAAACAAACAAACAAACTCCAACAACACTTGTTAAATATAAACCTAAATTTTGAACAAGAAACCTAGAACTTGGCCTTATACAGATAAATAGCATGTCTCTGGAGGCTGCAGTAAGGAAGAATGTACCTGCATACCATTTTGTAATTGAGTATCCAGTTCAAAGTTTCTACTTGTTCATTGAAATGCAAATTAAACTAGCTAAAGCACAAATGCCCAGTCTGAGCCACAAATTCAATTATAACAAGGCAGTTGCTGAATTCTTAATATGGATGTTTTTCTATACTTACATATTTACATTTTAATCTAGACAGAAAAACAACCCTGATGAGGCATATACAAATTACACTTCATGGTCCTTTATGTATATGATAAATTAAAATAAGCAACAAAACCAGCAGACAAATAGGAGCACTGGGATTTTTTTTTTTTTTTTTTTTTTTACACAAATGCTTTAAGAACATCTTTAAGAGACAGGTGTGACCATTTTTATCACTTTCTGTGAAGCTTTCCTCTCAGTGAAAGAACTGCAACCCTGGACATCAGCAGACCAATGATCTCAGACTAGTATTCCTGGTATGACCACAGGTAGGTGAAAGCATAGAAGAGGTCCTCAATCGGAACTAATGCAGCTTTTACTCGACTTACAAATTACTTCATGCTCTTAGTTTCTGTAAGCACCTTTCAAATTTCAACTAATTAAGAGCTGAAGTTCTTCAAATGATCATTCCCACAGACACCCAAGTCAAAACGCTTTGGAAGGCTTGTTCTCTGCACAGAACTGAGCAGCCTCTGCAGCAGTTTGACACGCTGAGCCATTAAAACACCACGCTCAATGGCTCCAAACACATAGAAGTGCAACCCATACCTCCATTTCTAGCAGATGCCCACAGCTCAAGAGCAAACAGATCCTTCTCACAGGTTTTGTGGCCTGTTATGGTGGGTTGACCTTGGCTAGAGACCAGGTGCCCACCAAAGATACTCTATCACTCCCCTCCTCAGCTGGACAGGGGAGAGAAAATATAACAAGAGGGTCATGGGTCAAGATAAGGAGAGGGAGAGATCATTCACCAATGTCCAATCATGGACAAAACAGTCTTGACTTGAGGAAATTAATTTATTACCAATCAAATCAGAATAGGATAATGAGAAAATGAAAAAAAAAAAAATCTTAAAAACACCTTCCCCCTACCCCTTCCTTCTTCCTGGGCTTAACTTTACTCATTATTTTCTCCAGCTCCTCCCTGCCAGCAGCACAGGTGGACAGGGAATGGTCAGTTCATCACACATTGTCTCTGCTGCTCCTTCCTCCTCAGGGGCAATCGCTCCTCACACTCTTCCCCTGCTCCAGCATGGGGTCCTCCACAGGCTACAGGTGGATATCTGCTCCACCATGTACCTCCCTGGGCTGCAGGGGGACAGCCTGCCTTACCATGGTCTTCCCCACAGGCTGCAGGGGAATCTCTGCTCCAGCACCTGGAACACCTCCTCCCCTCTCCTTCTTCACTGACCTGGGTGTCTGCAGAGTTGTTCCTCTTACATGTTCTCACTCCAGTCTCCAGCTACAATTGCTGTTGTGCAGCAGTTTTTCCTCCCCCTTCTTAAATATGTTATCCCAGAGTCACTACCACCATTGCTGATGGGCTCAGCCTTGGCCAGCAGCAGGTCCATCTTGGAGCTGGCTGGCATTGGCTCTGTCAGACATGGGGGAAGCTTCTGGCATCTTCTCACAGAGGCCACCCCTGTATCCCCTTTGCTACCAAAACCTTGCCACACAAGCCCAATACACTGGTTCACAGAAAGCCAGCCTTCTCCAGGGGAATACTTCTCGCCCTGCTTAAGCCAGCGTTTCAGAGGCATGTGCATCAGCACTACAAATCAGATACGCTGGTAGCCCACTTCAGTGACAGGCAGCAGAGCTCTCAACACAATACTGTGTGCTTTGACAGTAACAAGCCTAGTTAATGCAGTAGCTTAAATAATCCATTATTTCTCCCTTTCTCATAAAAAAATGTGAATCTTGTTCGATGCCACGTGCTCAGAGGTCAATACGTTTCACCAGGTCCCCAAAGAGATGCTCTGATCTTGTGTTGGAAGCATACAGATGTCGTGTCACTTTGTTTCAGAAAGGGCACCCAAATCAGAAGCAAAATACATACATCTCTCTCGTTCACACACACACATACTCATCTTACTCCTGCTTACAGTGTTATTCAAAGGACTTCAAACACAGTGGTCTCAGCTGACCTGTAGCCACAGAAACCTAATGTTACAGTTTGGCAGATTTTCAAAGATCAAGGGTTAAACCTAAAACAGAAAAGTAAGGAAGAAATTCCATACAGCATTTGAATGGATGGCATTTGACCATCCACCACGTGCCTAAATTTAGTCTTCCATCATCTAAAAATCTATCAATAGACCTGGGTAAAGATTAAACAGGTAAATGCAGCCTTCCATTTAGCGAAACACCATCACAAGCCAAACTCAACCCCATACTGAACACAAACTTTTAACAAATAATAGTCTGATGGAAGAGAGTTTTATATGATCCAGATTTCCCATTGAACAGTTAGATATACTTTGTCCTATAAATTTTCATTTATATAAGCAGCAGTTTCATGAATGTACTTTATTTTGAGATATTTTCTCTTGCTCTCCACACTTTATGTATTTGCACCAACACCCCCCAACTTCTGTCCGTCCTTTTATCCTTTCATTCTTTTATCATAAGTCTTCCTGCATGACAATTTGCATTTTTTTTTTTCCATAGCTCCATGATCTGCTCACACCTTTTTGGTAATAAAAAAGAGCAGAAACACTTGAGATGCTCTGATATATGTGATTCAAAGTGGAGGAGAGAAAGTGATTAACTTAAGTTTGTTGCACTTTTTCTTTCACTTGGCTGCTTTCTGGAGAATTAAAGTGTGCATTAAGCTAAGCATAACACTTTTGAAAGCATACAATTATTCGTAAGATCTCTTGTGCTTAGCTTTTTTTTTTTCCCCTAACAATATTTAGGGCAACTTGCAAACATCAATAAAGAACACAGCACCTAGGAATATCTAACACACCCACTTGAGGTACTATATTGTCACTGAAGAACTAGACTAGTAAAACTTCTGAAGGGCAAAACTAAAACAAATGCTCACAAAAACACAAGAGCAAGAGCAAAGTATAGCGATCAATCTTACACAAACATACCAAGCTTTCATAGTCACCAAGACATTTCCTTGAATGTATTAGAGCAGGCTATTCTGCTCTAAGCACTACTAAAAAACCTAAAGGAGAACTTCCATGCCAGACTGGAAGAGACAGAAACAATTGTACTAATTTATAATTTAGAGTCATTTTACATGTACAATATACCAGTACAGAACTTCAGTAGTTTAATGTTTTATTTTAATAGAGAAGTTACACACACAACACACAAAGCAGATATTGGGCCACAGCAATCCCAGCAGCAGAGTTGCCACCTTATAATGCAACAGAATTAGTTCGCCAGCACTGGAAATTCTCAGGGATTTCCCTGTTTATTTAGCATGCCTAATAATAAATAATAAATACAAAGAACCCCCACTATTTGCAATGGTGAAACTGACATGTTTGCATGAGTTACTCCACTATGAAGATTTACACTGCTACAAAAATTAAATACTAAGACCAGTGAAAGAAATTAAGACAAAGATAAGCTCTTACTTGGGCTTAAAAAAACCAAAGCAAGCAAGCAAAACCTCAGCAGGAAAGGCGATTTGATGTCAGTTGACAGAAGGTACACATCACCTAACTTCCACTAAGGACACCACTCCCTATAAAAGACAAGCCCTGCAATTTGACATCAAAGTAGTTTTGAAAGAACGGCACATTACATGAGGAAACCACTATTTCTCTTCACTTCCTGAAGTTTTACAATGACTACCAAAGGGACACAAGAGACTTTAGTCTTAGTCAAATAGAAATCTGAAAAAAAAAAAAAAACCCAAACCAAAAAACCATCCTGTTTTACTGATGTAGACAACTTAATTGGAAGAGCTGCTAAAGTGACCTTCCAAGTGATGAGGTGTAATTAGGATGCTCCACTTTCGCAGCATGTAAATGAATTAAAGCAAGAGAAGGTACTGGACAGCTTCCTTAGTGCTTAAAACACCCAAAGGTGTTTTTGAAACTGGCTGTGAAGGGACATATAGTCCATCTTAGAAAAAATTCTCTTAAGAGGACAATTCAAGAGCACGCAATTAGCTGGAAACTGTGCATCCTGAGAGCAGCCTTATGTGCCTCTTCATTACCTTGCCTGATGAGGCAAGGCTGTAAGAGCTGTACTGAAACAGGGGAATAAGACAGCAAGATTGTCAGGGACTGGGAAGGGAAAAAGGGAAGGGAGGAGAAGAAAAGGAAAAAACATGCATCAGCTTCCTCAAACTGCAGAAAAAAGCATAAAGTCTGAAGCGCATGTATATGCATTTAAGGACAAGTGTCTTCAAAGCAGCAGGTCCAACTTTGACAACAAGTCACTCAGTAGGAGGAAAAAATGCTCAGGATGTCCAGAGACAGACCATGCCAGTGCAGAAACCATTGCTCTGTAGTGGTACACTCTGCTTCATCAAGTTCCAATTCAAAACATCATCTAACTTGTATTTTCAATATAAAAGCGCAGATAGCAACAATAAACTGTAAGTAGTATCAGGCATGCAGAAAGTAAGTCACACACTATATGAAAATAGAGTGATCAGGAGTCCACTCACACCACTACATTTTTCCCCTCCTTAAAACATTTCTACTGTATGGTAATAGAGTATAGTTTCATTAATATAGCAAAAATACATCCACCCTGTCGAAGGCTGTGACTAGGCACTAGATGAAAAGCACAATAAAAAAAGAACAGTTTCTTTGTACACGTCTTGCTACTAGGATACAAAAAAACCCAGCTCAAACATATTCTTGTCCCACGTAAAACTACCCATTGAACAACAGCAGGTAATAGTGAAATTAATGAACTTTTGTAAAGGCCCCGTGTCCCTCCCCAGGCATTTAGGTACATTATTCTTAGAAGGAAAAAACCTCTAGATTAAACTAAATTGCTTCTCCTCCAGTCATTTTCTTGCAATAGATCCTATTACACATCTACAGGTAGCTGGCAGTACTCTTATACAGATAAATCAAGAAGTCGTCATCCACAACTGGCTTTTGATTTGATCAAAAATGGGTTTTGACTCTGTGCTACCTTTTAAGTAAAAATAGAGGTGCAACATCTAAAACTGTGAAGATAGAGCAGCTTCTTCACTATTTACCCAGAAACGAGAAATTACTTAAGTAGTTATTCCTGAGAGGCCTATCCGAAACGTGGTACTTGCAAAAATCTTTGAGAAGCTCCGCTGATGGCTGCAACAGAATTTAAGCTTGTCTTGCCATGGTTTGTGCAATCCCTTAAGTATGATCACGGAAATAATCTTCCGGCTCTCTTTGAGCTGATAGAGGAGAACTGTCCAAGCATTTTGGCACTGTGCCTTACTACTTTTGACTGAACACCATCAACTAAGAAATCCAAAGAGCTACAGGGGAAAGAACATGATTATTCTAGAACGAAGCCACCTATAAATGCAGTCAAAGGCCAAGTTATTAACAAGCCCCTACTCTCATTCAGAGATGCTCTCCAGCCAAGGAACAGACTGTTCCACCTGCTTGAGAGAGGCAGGCTAGGACCCCTTGGTGCCCTCTCACATTGAGACAAAAGGACAACTGACAGATGAGATTTTCAATCATGATGCAGTATGCAACACCACCGACCTGGCTGTTTTGTCCAAGGAAGACTATAAAACCGCTGAGAACAGCTCCCCTCTGTAACACCATCCTATAGCTCTGCCAGCTATAGCCTGGCTGTCATCCCATCATGCCAGCCACTTTCTTCTGACCATGGAGTGAATGATAGTCCTTCATAACTGCTGTTTGTGGCTCAAACCGTTCAAGCCATTGTACTTTTTGGTCTAACTCTGACACATGGTAATAGAAATAATCCCTGAAGGAGGAAGCATGGCTGCACCTAGGGGAAAGCTGCAGCACGAAGAGAGCAGCACGGTTCCTCCCCCACACCCTCCAATGCCTAAAGTCAACCACAGAAGAGCATGGCGCAAGGCACACTGCATCCAGTCAAGATCAGAGACTGTGAGCACAGCTGCAGCAAGTGCTCCCCACTAGAGACAGTTTTATCATAAGTTTGAAATGATATTAGGTATAACGCCAGCAAAACCCTTTCAGAACCACATCCACACCAAATGCTTTTCCTGTAGAGCTCTTGAGCTTAAGCATGTAGGTTTTTCCACCTATCAATCTGACTTTGCTATGCTATAAAAACATTCAAGCACAAATTCAGCAAAAGGATCAGGAAGTTCAACAACAACACAGAGATTAGAGGATGAATTTCTATGGTATAAGTTACTACTATTTTACCTCCCGGTTCCAACGTGACTTTCTACAATGACATCAAAACTACTTCACCAGGACTCAAAAAGTGACCTTACACTGAACAAAAATTTAAAGATTAAAATAATATCTGCATTTCTGTTATGCACATTGGGGCTTTTAAGTGTAAAAGAGGTTTCCTTCGCCTACCAAGATTATTTTTCTTCCAACTGTATTTGCTTTCTTTCTATCTATTCCAAATTTATTGTAATGGCAATGATCTGGAAGTTATTTTTAGTCAAACTGTCAGCATTAGACTATAACCACATTTTTCTTGCCAAGCAGTTAGCTTGTTTCTTTGCTTTTAGTATTTTAGAGAAAGGTAGGTGTACCTGTGTCTATTTCATAAACCCATGGAGAAATTAAAGACTATGAGAAGAAACAAAACCCAGAAAAACCCCTACATATTTTAATGCCCATTAGAACACTAATGTCAAAAGAAATGGAAAGCTTGGAAAAAATATATAAATCGGCAACCAGAGTGTTTTTTATTGAATCATCCTTTTAAGGTACATGACTGCCTTCCTAAGCAGTTTAGCTGGCCATTCAGTTCTTTGTAAAGCATCTTTCATCACTCCTTCCCATACGAGTTGCCCTGCATCCCAAAGGAAGGACAAGAAAAGAAGGCATCTGCAGAAGTACATGTTACTCCGTAGGCAGTTTATGAAATTCTGTAGTAGAGCTTGCTTTCCTTGCATTTAAATTTGTGCAGCTTTTGAGGAATAAAGCAAAACGAAAGAATTTGCATGTAGTAACATTAGAGAGTTTAAAACACATTCGGTCAGCATGCCTAAACCCACATTAAAGGTTTTTTAAAAAAAATATTTCTATGTTTCCTTAGCGAGAAAAAAAAAATGGAGATGGCAGAGTGTTTGGATCATCATCTCTGTTGTATTGCTCTCTTCTACTTTGTATTCTAAAAAAAATGAATTGCCAGCAAAATGCTTTATGTCATTGATTTTTAAATTAAAAAAAATACTTTCATAACTGATCATCAGGAGAAATTTATAATGAGAAATGGGCATTAATAATATTCACTACACACAAAATCACAAGGGTTTATTGGTAATAAAAGCCTTAATTACAGACTCAATTATTGATAGACACAAATGAAGTACAGTTATATCATTTTTATAAGCTGTGCAAAATATAAACTAGAAAGCAAAGAAACCATTCCCGGGCTTCATTGCCTAATGCCTGTAAGAGACTTTTTATTTTTTTATTAAAAAGTTCCACAACAGCCCTCATTGCATCCGCTTTTCCTTTCCTTCACCTTTCACTTAGCTTTTCCATCTCCGTCCAATTTGTCCTTTCATCCAGTAACAGAGTCCTTCACAGGCTCCTTAATTTCTTTCATTCTACCATTTTAGATGATGACGGGAATGACTTCCATCGAGTTTTCCACCTGGCCAGAAGTGAGCCAGCCAGCCAGTTACCACTACCCCAGCATACCTTGTAGCAGCACTGCTGCAAGTGCAGGAGCAGCAGCATTTGCTAGTAGGATGACTCCACCTGGACAGGATGAGGAAGAGGTGGTGGTAGTGCTCAACTGCAGTAAAATCGAAAAGCCTCCTCTCATCTCTACAAAGGGCAGAGCTGACTCTTAATGTCCTCCTCCTGTCCACACAGAACTTTGAGAAAGAGTCTTCTAAGTCTCCGACCACTTCTGCACAGCTCAGGCACCTCTGAGCTGATGTTCAACACAGCAGCAACAAAACTAGAAGGAAGATCACTTCATTTGTCAATGCAGCCGTGCAGCACCTCCGTAAATCAACTCCTAGCACAGCCTTACACTCACGCAGCTATCGTCTTACCACAGAGCGCTGCACTCATTCAAGGATCCTTGCACAGCCTCAGGCAGCACTTGGCACCCCAGAAAACCACTTCCAGAAGAAACGTGCCCTACCCTGTAATCCCCTGCTCACCAACAAGTTTGTTAAACCATCTACGTGATCTGGATTTCCTGCCGCAATTTGTGCAGAAAGTTGGGGCAACTTGAGAGGACTTGCGTGATCTTGGAGAACAGAGAAAAACAGCCCCACTAAATATAGATATTGAAACCTGAATAAGAATTGAGCCAGTCATTCTAGCAGAGGTTGCTATTCTTAGCATTGATTCCAGTTAAATAAGGATTTCTACATAAATAAAGATATCAAGTGTACCTAGAAAATGCTTTCATTTTCACTGCTGCTGCAATCTGCAGCTCGCAGTCAAGTTTCCCAGTGAGGACCTGGGAAGCAACAAACAAGAAAATTCTATAAGCTTAGAACACTGATCACTGCTACAGAGATTCAAATAAATGTTATCCATCACCTTTACAAACAGAGGACCAGTCAGGCCACTTTAAGTCAGTTAAGAAAAAAAAAAAAAATCATACTGAGACAGAAAATGCGGTTAACAAGAGCCTGCCTAGTGCCAATGAAATGCTCTTTGAAAAATAGGAGGCCAAAACACACTGTGATTCAGAAACTAACTGGTCTATAAAACCTAGCCTTGAACAAGAAATAACAAACAGTTATGGTAAATAACTACAAAGTTAACACAGAGGAAGAATTTTTTTCCTTAATTAAAAGAAAATTAAAAATGAGCAAAGACTCAACAGATACAGTGAGCAGTTTCAGGAAAGTTTACAGTGCTCACAGAGAAATACATAAAAATTAACATAAAAAAAGAGGTACAAGACCACCAGTTTCACCAAAAATTAATTTTACCCTAAGCAAAATAACTGAGAAATACAAACAAATCAAATATCCTACTGGTAAATAATGCCTGCCCTTGTGGTCTGGCTAGCAGAGCAACTTAATCCAACCATTTCTGACAGCTGCAGTTCCAGATATCAGGAACCTTAAGAAACCAAGGATTACACTGCACACAAGATCTTTTTTTTAAAAATACTTCAGTAAAAGAATCTATGCAGAGCTGTGCAACTCTGACAGTATATGCTGCCATCCAGCAGGAAAACAACAGAAACAAAGCCTGCAGAAGCCTCCAAAAATACAATCATAGAAGAGAGTCAATAAGGAAACAACAATGCTAGAACACTCAAACAAAAACAGAGTGTTTGATAAGAAGGTACTTCAAGAATAGGAACATGAAAGCTTGTGTACGAACAGCGAAAGCTGGCTTGAATGGGCTAATAGGACTGGAAGATTGGCAATTTTCTGGCACAACGCATTCATAGCCTATCACCAGCAACAAGTAACTTCTACACCCAAAGAATTTTGGATCCTTGTTTAGAAAGTCAGAGGAAAACAGAAATAACAGAAAAAGAAAGTTACCCTTCATTACTACCCTCCTTATCTGCTAATTCTGACTGATGATGTGGACAAACTAACCACGCAGGGATGCAAACCTCCTTTAAACTCACAAAGCTGAAAATAATCTATGCTTACAAGTGAGAAAAAAAAAAAGTGTTTGACTAACAAGAATGTATACGCCATCATTTTCATTGTGGCATGAATGCAAATTGTGCTTAGAAATTGAAGGGCTTGATCCTCATCCTTCACAAGCCAATTTTAAAAGACTTCAGGGAAGAGAAACATTTCTCCCTTACCTCCCTAAACCACAGCGTGTAGAAATACACCGAGATAATGTGTAGGCATTTAGTGAAAATTATTACAGCTTCTAACCTTTGCTAACAAGTTTCAGGGCTAGGTAATTGATTATAAAAACAAAACTGCATTTACTATTTGCTAACTTCTGATAAGCAGAGCTATATAACTGATTCTCACTTTCAGTATGCATCCAACAGCACTGATATGAAAGCCTGTATGTGAAACATTGATATTTTATCTAACAGTTATCTCTTTCACTGCCTACTTTCCCTCTATGAATGAAGACTGAACTAAAACTGCTGCAAAAAAAATTATATTGACTACTTCAGTGTATTTGGTGTTATTACCGGGTAAATGACCCAAGACAAAATGAGATGCAAAGTTATCAGAAGTTACTAGTTCTCTGGGAGGGAATCTAGGAGTCAGGAGCAATCATTAATCATTGCCCCACAAGTCTCCCAAGTAGATTTGTGTCATAGAGATCTGGCAAATCTTGTAATCCTGTGTTTCTCCTGGTATCACCACTGGAGAGAACATGCAGAGCTCTGGAAGGACCAAAAGGGAATGGGCATGCTACTTCCACAGCTCTGAAGATAAAGACAGATGTCCACCTCCCCACCACCTTTAACGCCTTCCTCTCAAGACATGCAAAAACCACTCCAGCCTTTATTTCTTCCACTTATTCTCTTAAAAGTTTTCTGTGTTGCCTTCTCATTTCTTCTTGGTTTAGCTTCTGTTCTCATTTTTCTCCATGTGCTTATGGAAAAATAAAAGCCACAACTCCTTTAAAATATTTCCTCTATTAAACATCAACAGCAGTGAGACTCCAGCCATTCTCTGTTTTCTCCTTCAACACCTGCAAAAGGACTATAATCTCTGAGGCACAGTTTGGTAGACAAATTCTGATTAATTAGCTGTATCAGAATACTCTGCTAATATAAACACAGCTCACATCAGCATGTGTATTCCTGCCAGCATAACAAACAATTCTCCCTCCTTCTTCCTCTCCCTTGCTTTGCTTTTGACAATGCAGTCTGCTCACGTAAACTAATCCATGCTAGTGCCTGGGCTAGTTTAGAAGCATCAGGGAAACACACATTATATTCTTGAGCGATGTGATCTTCTAATAAAATACTCCCTTTAAAGTCTGTAAGATAATTAGCCCTGATTATTCTACCCAATACTTTCTGATGTGTTTCCTCTCTAGATATTCACAAAAAATCCCAAAGCTTGTGTTTAATGATCCACAGGGAAAAAAGAAGAGCATCCTTCTCTCCTTTACATAGTCTCCTGCTGGCCTAGAGCACAAGGCTCTCCACATGGTCACTAACACAAACAGGTCAAAGCAGAAGACTGAATCCTCATCACATTCACTTCCGATGGACTCTTGACTTCCTTCACAATTTACAGCTCATCACTTTTCTCCATGTCTTAATTGTTCCTAGACTGGGAAATTCTGCAAACAGCTCCGAGGTGTTGTTTGAGATGACAGATAGAACTGCAATTAAAAGATTCATGTCATCATGCTATTACAGGCATGGTTAGAGCAAGGCAAAAAAAAAAAAACAAACCCAAAACAAACACTCTTTTAACCCTGTTCAGGTCCTCACTCCAATTCTTTCTTTAGCCTGAGCACAAGTTCAAGTCGAAAGCACCATGCCTAAAAATCAATATTCCACTGATGTGCCTGTCTGCTGCAAATAGAACAGGGCACACATTGGTGTTTAATAACTCTCACTTTCTCCCAGTAAACTTTCTATAGGTCTTGCTTCCTATCATAATTTTATGCACTGTGAGCCAAGATTTTACAGGTTTCCACTTATGTCAAGGCAATTTTTTCATGATTTAAGTCTCTTGTAGCTAGTCATGGTCATCCTTCCTTCACTTAGATTTTATAGTCTTCCAGTCTGATGAAAATGGATTTCCAGGAGTTGGGACAACCTAAATGGTCATTATTCACAGTAATTTAACAAAATATGCTTCAAATATGCTTCAATGAAAGTTAGTATTGAAAAAAAGAAAAAAACCAACCACGAGTCCAAATTAAAACTATTCTGGGAGTTTATTTTAAATAGCAATAACAACAAGGCACTACAATATCTCGTTGAAAAGTGGGACACAAACAACACATGAATGGGGCCATAACTGAATTAGTCTACACTGCAAAATAAACAAGTAATCATCACAGGATTTGATAGCCATGCATTTAAGCATATCCTAATCTCAAAACTAATATGAAGGCATAGCTATAAAAATAGATCTCTCCTGTTAAGTCTCATAAAAGTCTCAAAACTGCAAATCTGCTCAAAAGGATTTTCTCACATTTTAATTAACAATCATAAAAATATTGTGATGAGATAATCTCGGTTTATACAGAAGCATTTTCTCCATTTAAAATTATACTCAATAAAGCTTAGTAAGCTGCATATTCCCTGCTGACAGGCCCCCCAAAAAATCCTCTCATATATTATATTTTATAGATGGAAGAATCATGTGTGTGCAATTTAAAAACAGAGGCTTAAAAAGTCAGCCAAAGAGGTGAACTTGCATCATACTTGAGAAGACTGAACTAGATCAACCCCCTACCTAAACCATTTCTCTGCGAGCTGTGCTAGCCAGACATCCTCTGCAAGGAGCAGAAACATGCTATGACTCACAGACAGTAACCAGGATCGTAACAGCCTCTACGCCATCACTTACAGCTTACTGTGTCCTCCTGGGCCCCCCTCTGTAGGGACCCTGCTACTTCTAGCCTAAAAATCAGATCTATAAGAATATATTTAAATACCTGAATAATTTCAAAGCTAGGTGTTCAAACACATGCTGGATCACGGCCCAGAACTGTTACATTAGCTTAATTTCTGGATTTTGTGACTTAGCACAATTGCCGCTGTAGGTTTACAGCATCTGTCAGCTACCACAGCCTGATGTTCCCCACCTCAGTTATAGACAGAGCATGAAAAGGCTCAGACTAGAAAAATGGTTGACAGTTGCAATTTCAGCAGCAGTGGGTCATACAGCTGCATTTATTATAGCATTCATATTAAAGAACTAAAGTTACATTTCTTCGGAATTGGTAAAAACGCATTGTAAGACTATAGGCTGCTTCATTCCAGAAATCAAGTTTCTTGACCATGTTGAATGACAACAGCATAAGGTACCTGTTACTCCAGAGAACATCTGATAGCTCAACAGGACAGGGATGGACATTTAGGTCACCCAGTGACCCCTTTCCCTGGCACATCACCTCATACACCAAGCCTCTTATGAGGACTCAAAGAAAATATTCAGGGTTTTCCCCCCACACACACAAAAAAAGACTGTCAGCATGAACAGCTTTTTGGGTTATCTGTACTGACCCAAGCACAGATTGGGGAGGTTGTCCAGAAAGGGTGTGTTAGTCCAGGCAGTCGTCCTACAAGCACAGGCCATGTCAGCCCAGGGTAGGAGCACTTGAGCTTTGAGAAATCCCTGGCCAGGGGCGGGGTGGGAGCAGATGTCTTCCTGAGGCAGGAAATAACACTAAATTGTATGGCTGACAAGAAGGGAACATGAAGAGCTGAGTACAGTGGCATGGCAGTACATGGTCTTGACCAAGGGGGATGGCCTGCTAATTACAGCAGGTGAAAGGAAAGGGAGGAGGCAGAGTAACTGCCAAACCCAGGAAAGCATGTGGTGGTACAGGCAGGGAAAAGCAGGCACTACGTATCTTGAAATTTGGTTTCCCCCTGCTCTTTCCTACCTGCTTCTGTTCCTCTCTCAAAAATACCCTTATCAAGGGTTCTCCTTAACCCTGCCATTTTCCAGAAAGCTTTCTGTTCTCCATCTGCAATTTGTTTCACTTGCAAGCAAAAATCCAGCTGCCCTTTCTGTGCAGATGATTTACCTCCTCCATCCAGACTGCTGCCTCCATAGGCCTGCTGGCCACACAAGGGAAAGAGGTAGCACATGCTGGCTCTGCACAGCTGTGGTGGGGCCCTCAGCTTCCTTCTTCCTGCAGCCACCCACCCGCTCTCTACCACAAACACCATTTCCCACTACCTCTTCAGCGGCAGTGGATGGGACAAGCCAGATCCAAAAGCTGAGTTCCCCTCAGGTTCAGTTGACTGTTCTCTGGAAACTCACATCCATGAGATGGTCAAGTCTCACATGTGCCAGCTACAGCTCCTCCTGGCCATCAAAATGTCTACCCATGTTGTCCAGGCAGCATCTTTCTACAAGCCTTCCCAAATGACATTTCATCCTTTCTGGTTTCTGTTGCAAAGCCGCTTTCTGTGATTTTGCCATATTATTTCTTTTCACAAGCTTTAGGGATATACCTGGTTTAACGTGCTGGAAGTAAGCTATTTGCCTTTTTTTATTTGTGTATGCCACTCTTTGGACCGATCATCAATTACTGACAGCAAACTTCTCTTTCAGCTAGTTCGTAGGTGCTCCAGCCAAAACATTTGCTTACAGAGCAGTGGGAGAAAATGGAACTTTTAAGTATAAAACCAATCCATCTTCCTTTTCACATTAATACACCCCATCAAGATTCAAAGTGCTGTTCTTGCAATTCTAAATACTCCAGCTTTCCTTAATTGTTCTCACCTGTAAAGACTTTGCTCTCTGAAACCTACAGATCAGACACACATACTACTCAATGACCCAGTGAAGTTTAGCAAACAATATGCTAGCAAAAAGTATTTTCAATTTCTCAGCCTGAAATGTTCCCAAGTGTCTTTTGATGTTCAAGTGCAGTTTATAAATAAAAAATGCCTCTATTATGTTATTTTGTTTTCTTTAAACCAAAGATCTTACACTTTCTTTCTTAAACATCAGATGAGAAAAGAAAAAAAGCAGTGGGTAAGAATTTCAGTATTCCATTTTTTTATCTTTTTCCCTTTCCTATGATCTCGGAAAGACAAGTTCAGACTCCCCTTCAAATAACATGGCAGAAAAGCAGCAACTTTTTCAGTGTGAATCCGCAAGCCAACTCACTTCACAAAATTTTAAACCTCCACTAGTGTGTGTCATCAGTAGAAGAGATCACACCTGGTGATATACAAAACACAGTACCTAGAAGACACAGTTAAAGCCCACACAAGGGCTCAGTCCCAGGGCTAAATCATGCAGCCACTGATGCTCCTCAGCTGCAGCAGTAGCTGCTGGTTCTGGCTGACACTGCCAGGCTGCCTTGAGAGTCACTAAACACTCAGCCTAGTCCTTTCCTGCAACAGAGGGAAGAAATACTGTCTCAGAGGAATCACGGCTCCTGCTCCAAGTCCCAGCAGAAGGTGGACCTCCCTGAGCTTTCTGACCTGGACATGTGCTGTTCAGGTTCAGATCACATGATAATTCCCACCCTCTGAGCCTTGCAGGGCAAAGTTTGGCTATCCCTGACACAGGGAGAGCTCTTCAACATACATTTCAGCTGGTATATCTCCAAATATAATTTGCACAAGATTAAGCATTGCGGACTCACAATCAGCATGTTGGCAATAGCAACTACCAAGGATGTGCATCCATTGCAGAAGTAGCCCATACAAAATCTTCTAGCCTCACAGTTGCACTTAAAGTATTACCAAGCAGCCAAAGGCTGCAAAGCATTAACTGTTTGAACTCTAGCTCAAGCAAATGCCACAAGAAATGTAAGACTCAAATAATTTTTTCACCACTGGAGTACCAGAGTTTAGGTCGGACCACTTGGATTGTCAGGCATTGGAACAGGCTGCCCAGGGAAGTGGTGGTCTCACCATTCCTGGAGGTGCTCAAAAACCACATAGATGAGGCACTTCAGGACATGGTTTAGTGGGCATGGTGATGTTGGGTTGACAGTTGGACTTGATGATCTTAAAGATCTTTTCCAACCTAAACAATTCTATGATTCATTCAAATCCTCTTAAATGAAATGCATGCTGTGGTACTTCCACCATGGCTTAACAGCTTGGGAATGCTGACATGTCCAAGGAAAAAGTGGCTCTCCCAAGCCACTATCAGTCCCAATTCACAACAGTTTCCTTCTGTCTACAAACATCACTGTTTGAAAAGCCTGGCATACAGTGCCACTTCAGAAACCATTGATCACTTTCCTCTTTCATTAAATGATATTTTAAAAAAACCAAACAAACAAACAAAAAACCCAGCCCTCAAACAGTCTTCACTCTTCCCTGACCACTGATCAGAGGGAATCAAAGAAACTTTGTGGGGTTTGTTTTTTTTTTTTCCTTTAAAGTTGCCATTGGGGAAGGTAATGCAAAACTGCCGAGCTGAGCATTTTATTAGCAGATGGAAGATTTAGGCCTTAATCTCACACCTGGAATTAATGCAAGCCTGGATAAAACTTTTGTTTTTCTAGTACCTATCTTTCCCTCTTTTCCTAAAGATGGGGTAATGGTCCACCTTTTAAAGAAAAGAAAAACCCAAACCAACAAAACCACCAAAAAACTCCATGGAGACTTTACAAAAATGTTTAGCAAGAAAATAAAAGATTTTCATTGCAATACTCCCCTTAGAAGCTTCTATTACCATTTTCAATTAACAGGGTCCCTCAAGTTTTATTTAGAGTTTACCACACTCTGTCACAGAACTTGCAGACTATGAGCCACCTACCTCCTTCTGTGGTTATGAAAAAAAGTCTGTGCTGTACCATATGTCCAAAAAAGTAACAAATATTTATTTTATTGCACGAAGGGAGCTTCCTCACAAGGAGTCATGGTCCCCGGCACGCTCAGCTCTTTCATGCTTACATGAAAAGCTTCTCAGAACAATCATTGCTGTTTACAGATGACAACACCTTGAAGGAACACTAGCAACCACTCAAAATGCAAGAAAAGCTAGCTATTTATGAGGCTTCTGTGAATTAGAATCCACACCCCAAGACAAAGCACCCCACCATACCAAGAGGGCTAGGTTTTTTATACGTACTTACACAAAAGTTCCAAACGTGAAGCTTATACGTGCCCCTCAGAAGTAACCATATATAGAGCTGTAACAATAATTCACTTCAAGAAACAGTTGAAAAGCACTACTTCCACCCAGAAAAATTAACAAGCTTTTGAGCTGAACCATCAACTTCAGTCTTCAAAACTACTCCCACATCTAATAACACCACACTGTGAATTCCAGCTAAAAACGATTCACCTGCCTCTCCTCCTCCAGGTGCAGCTATCACCACTCACAACACCCTGCTTCTTTCTGGATAAAGCTTCTGGCAGCTCACTCAGCCATTCAGCATTCATTAGAGAAATACACTGCGTTATTCATTCCTCTATGCCCTGTACCACTGATGCAATGGAAAGAGAGGCGAAGATTGCGAGCATACCGGGTATGCTGAAGCCCATCCTTCCTTATCACTGCTGTACCTGCAGACAGACCTAATGCTTAAAAAGGGACCCACAGAGTGCTTTGCACACCATTCAGAGCAGAAGAAAAAATGGGATGCCCCTAAAGCAAGCAGATACATCTCTGCAGCAGTTAAGAGGGTAAGCACGCCCCAGCAAAAGGAGGGAATTTCTCATGCTTGGGAAGAATACAGACCCTTCCCTTCCCCTTTTATGTAGCGGAAAGGAAACAGACACCATGGACACTATAGGTGACCACCATTACAGAGAGTTTCTGACCTCTAGCTCTTGAGTTGCATGCTGTCCAAGAGTAACTCCAAAGCTGCCCTCACCAAGCCATGCTGCCACGGTGGCTGCAGTGGTGCTCCAAGTCCCCCCATCTGTGGGACGATGACAGCCAGCAGGCTCTGCAGAGCCTAACACTGCCAGCACACCCCAACACCCAGCTACACCCCCACTCCCGTGACAAGACCTCAAAAAACACAACTCTCATTCCCCCCACTCCTATCCCTTTAGCTCTCGGGCAGACATAATACATCTCTTACGGCCCTCTGATACACCAACATCTTGATGCATGGGCCAGAAAGTTTGCCTTCCCTGGTCCTATAGCAGCTTCCTTGTGGCTGCAGACACCAAGGGCTTATTATGGCTCTTTATCTCAAAAGAACTTTCTAACAAAGCAGGCATACACCATGTTAAGATGCATAGAGATGCCGAATAAATTCTGTGAATCTAAACTAAAAAATGGTTAACCTGCTGCTTCGACATCCATGGTTATCACCTTTGCAACACACCACGTACTTTCCACTATCTCAAAAGCTTTGGAGTCCTCCCCCTGCCACCCCCAGAAGCTGTGCAGAAGTTTTGGATTTAACACTGCAGGGTACTTAAGTGATAAGCAATGACAAGAATGACCTGCAGATACAACTGAGTCTGGATGAAATACCAGAACCTGACCCTTAACAAACCTGCAGGTAAAATTTTAGAAGCCCCACTCCAACATCAGAGATTCACGTAGACACTTAGGAATTTGCTGCTGTAGGGCACCACATGATAACTGGGGTTAAACCTTTATGGTAAAGGTTATACGAAGGACTTAAACTTCAAAGCTAACACAGAACCTGTTGCATCATTCAACAGTAGTGTGATGAGCAAGGTCAAACTGAACTGTGGAACAGTTACCCCTCCACAAGGCAAAGCCCTGTTACAGAAGCCATGTCAAGAGCTAAACTACTAGAGCAAAATATTTTCTGGAAGTTTTAAATATTTAACAAAAAACCCACATTCATATTGACAACAAAGATGCAAAATGTAAATTTATGCAAAAGTGAAGTCACTGTCATTATTTGATTATATATTGTTGACTTCTAAACCCTAGAACCATCTGCACTCTTTGTCTGTACAGAAACACAATAGTAAGAAATGTAATTCACTCAAACTGGAAGCTGGTGGGACATTCACAATACTGACTTCTTTATTGCTTTTGTGTGTAGATAGGGTTCAAGATCAGCAGTAAGTTGTGCAGTAGTTTGAGAACTGAGAGTAATGTTAAACAGACTTGACAAAAATCTCAGTCATGAATTAAAGTTGGAAAAATTATCCCCTTGGTAACCTTTCAAGCTGTCAAGTATAAGATGCAAATGTTTTCTTGATTTACGTCACCAGTTGTCAGCACATGACTTTGTTGGCAGTGTCAGAAACTTTCAGCTTCCCTAATTTGAGAAAGCAAATCCCATAACGCTGTGTCAATGAGTGACTTTTAAGATAATACTTACCCTATCATCTTCTCTATATGCAAGCACTTGTTAAACAACTTGATGTGCAGTATCAGGAATGAAGGAATCTACTCCAGATCCTTCTCTCTTCTGAAGTTCCCCAAATCCTGCCTAAATATTCCATTCTTCATCCTTGTTTTTCTCTTCCATGTATGGCTTCGTAGGTAAAGGCCATTAAGTTCATCTCTGCTCTCCAAAATAACTAGAATAAGCCAACTAACAAACATGACTTTATCTGGATGAGTCACAGAACTCACTTAACTAAATGCATGCTGGTTTCTACATTTCATGAAACAAAATTCCACACCAAAATGGAGTAATACCTAGGCTAATATTCTAGATAATCAACAGCAAAATAATTCAGAAACTGCAATTAAAGAACCACATCTCACAAAACATTAAAACCTCACATTTGCATTCAACTGTCCATTTTTAAGCCCAATTCAAACAGGTATTCTCTGTAAGCTACCCAGTTAGAGCCTTATATGAACATTTACCATTTCACCTCACAGATGAACTGCATCAACCCTCTCGTCTTTTTAAAGTATGAGCCTTAGCAATTCTTCCTGGCCAGCATGATAAAATTCACTCAACTTCACAGCGAGTTCTTGAAAAATAAGTTGTTCCGCTTTCTAAAGAAACCCCCCAAAACTCACCTTAAAAAAACAAAGACCTGAAATATGTCAGTCAGTTGTATAAAATGCCACATTTAAATGTAGCTGTATACAAGGTACATCTATTTTGTTATCCAATAACTATGGTTATTTTCTGTAGTTAAATGGAAAAATGAGGAAAAAAATGCAACTTCTGCAGCAAGTCAAATGATAAAGGGCATTTGTGCAGGACTTATCTGATTGAAGAATAATGCTGAGTTCATTACAAGTTTACTTGAAGGTGACTTGATTTAAAGGATTTTTTTTTTTTTTTTTTAAGAAGGGGCTGGTCCTTAATGAGGCTTCATAATTAGTGTAAAATAGTCTGATGAGAAATAATATTTTAGAAAGAAAATGATCCAACTAAAATATAAAGTCCTAGGTTTGCAGAACAGTTATCAGCTTTCTGTATGTACCTGTTTCTTTATTAGAGACATGGAATGAGGTAAAAGCATACAAGCACATACCTAAGCTGGCTCTCTTTCACAACAGCCCAGAATCCAGACTCTGTTTACAGAACAGCATACATATTCCAGTTTTCCTTTATGATCCTAGAACTTACTGGAAGGATCGCTTTTGTTAAATAAAGATCCTATTTAATACATCTTACTGGAAACATTCTGCCTTTCTCTTGCCAACAGTCTATCCAGTGCAATCATTCCCTTATCCTGTTTGTACCCTATTTCATGCAGCACCACTCTTGGCCCATTTCATCCCTGGAAAGTACCCTCTTTTCACTCTCTTTTGGAGTTTCTCCATGAAGCCACCTCCCCCTGCCCCAGCCCCAGCAAGGAAAGGTCATTTCAAAACCTGATTCTGCAACGTATCCATTGAAAACACACGCAATGCCTTGCTGCAGACAAGACGTATCTCTAATTGAGTCATCTTTTGGGCTTTGCCTATTACGTGATTCAGATTTGTCCTTCCTTCTCCTTCATGCAACAGGAAGCCTGTGATGAAAGTAAGATGCTTTCAGGAACAAAGCCTGGCACCACAGAACACTGCGAAGAAACAAAGACTTTCAACCTAACTTTCAAGCTGAAGCCAGAAGTCTGGGAAAAGCAGAGATGCGCTGCTTCTAGCAGTAAGGTAGCGGAGCTCCCTCTTCTAGCAGTAAGGTAGCGGAGCTCCCTCTATTGAATTAGCTGCCAATATCTCTTCAAGTTTAAAAGATGCCAACTACGGTCAGAATCAATATTCTGTTAAAAACCCAAAAACTTTCCAGCCCGGACAGCTGGGATGCACCCATCAGGGACACTGTATGAGAGAGCTAGCAGAGGGAAGGGGACAGCCACCACACAGAACTTCTGACACATGCTGAAATGTCACCAACCTGCCAGGGCTTCAGCCCTGGGGACTTCTGCTGTCCACGAGACCTGAGGAGATGTTTAAAATTTGACTGCTGTTTGAGCGCTTTCCCTCAGGAGCAAAATCACTGTGACCAATACCCATGTTTAACAATGGCAGGAGGTGCTACAGATGGAGCTGTGACAGCACAAAACGCAACGCACGAATGCGGTTTAAGCATTTGAAATTTTTCTTCACAGTAAGGGGTTAACTATACAGAGTACAACTTAACTGAAAACAGATAATACAGATACATAGACTGCTGAAACACTCATTAAATCACCAAATGCACTTTTTGCTTGTTATCAGGGGAACAGCTTAGTATTTCCATTGCTATTGAAAGCACTTCAAATGTTTTCTAACCAAGCGTTACAGAACTGTTCTAACCCCCGATAACCTCTAAAAATCATACCCTAAAGCTGCAGGAGTGCTCTCTCACTCTCTCCACTGTTTTATCACTTTCTCCCTTTTTTACCTCCCAGAAGAATCCTATTTCTTATCAACAACAAAAATACCAGTTCAGTAGAAACAGCAGTTGTTTTAATAAGTAAATATTTATTTGCCTTTCTGGAGACCTATAGGCATGATAAGAAAAGCAATTTAATCTTAAGCTAGGCAGATATTCCTCAAAAAAGCCGCCACTTTGGAGCAACAGATTAACATCCACTGGTGTAGGACAAACTGCAATTCAAGCCATCCTCAATAAAACACATTGGGGAAGAAGAAAACCAAAACAAAACCAGAAAAGAAAAAAAGGAAGAAACTTGATCCGGTCGCTGCCAGTAGTGGATTGTCAGCATACTAATTGCACCACAATCTCCTCTCTATAAGATGAGATTCCTTTTCGAGCATATTAAAGACAGGAATGTACAGCCTCCTTTAATATTCAACCTGTTCTTATTAAAGAAAAGATACCACGATAAAGAACATGTAGGTCAAAGCCTTGTCTTCAGGGAAGATAATGCTCAACAATTTCAAATGAAGGGGAGTTGTTAATATTCAGTTTTTCCTGGAAAAATCACGTTCTGCTCGAGTCAATTCTAATTATCACCCTACAGCATTTACAGTTCTTGAAGAATCTCTCATTTGAGCATCAGTGCATGGAAGCGTAACTATTTTTCTTGAAAGCAGAGGAACTCGAGAGAAATCAGCACATTGCAACAGGTCCTCAATTCTTACAAGCATGGCCTTGCAGTTTACATGCATTTTCTAATAAAAAATGATTATATTACCAGAGGAAAAAGCTATACACTAGCCAACCCAGAGGAACCTTGAGAAGTGCTGAACAGAGAGCCTGAAGATTATGGGTTTTAGATACAGCAGTATCTCTCAAAAACCAATATGTAAAGTCTAGCCCTGTATCAGAGTTTGCAGAACTAAACAAGACCATACTAAAACACCCATACTACTAGTGATGTGAAAAAACAATTTCCACAATCAGCATGGTAGTATAAAAAAAAAAAAAAAGCCTCCCATGTGTGAAACAGCCAAGCAACAAGCACTGCAGACCAGATCTCAAGCCAGCTTAACTGTGACCATCATGCTTATGGTCATGTAGTGCAGGTCACAAAAAGGGGAAACTCAATATTGATCATCTAGTGTTAGGAGATCCAATGACATATTACAGCTACTGTAAAGTTAGCATGTTCAATATCTCAAGTGTTAATAGGCTCAAAGTACATACAGGTAGGCTCAGCTCCTCCGTGGCCGGTTTCCTATTCAGCAATCCATTTTTGTTTCACTCAACCAGTCCAAAACCACTTTGACAAAAAATACTCTCCATTAAGTCCCTGCAGTAGGAACCTAAGAAAAGCCCATGGTGATGTGATGTGGTATGACCAGCCAACACGTTAAAGCTACTGCCAGTACAGTAATGCTTGTTTTTTACATGAGGTCCTTCTGCACCATATGTAATCAGATATGACGTCATGGAAATCTGCGGTGACCACTCTTACAGCTTAAGACTATAAGCCATGCTACAGAAGTAGGATATTTTGAAGAAAATAGAGAAGATAGGTTTATCCTGATCACAGAGTTGTAATTTGCATTATGTAAACCACTTACTGTTATTTTATTTTCCCCTTCATGTGTCACCTTGCATAAATATGTAGAGATTCTGTTCCCCAAAACTTTCTGCTGGAAATAAGCCAATAAATAGCTTAACTTCTGCTACAAAGACAGCTGAAACTATTTACCCTGGGATTACACATTAGCATCCTAAGTTACTTTCAGGAAGGAGAATGTACTGTAAGGAAGGGTATTACTCTTACACAGGTTGGAAAGTGGAAATAAGATATCTTGGAATTAAATATGACTTACGACAGAGGTATTTATTTCATGAACATAGCAACACATATATTCTCCAGTAAAAATCAATGGGCTGAAATTTCAGAGATTTACAGACCTGGATGATTTCTGTTGTTGCCCTCTGCCTTAAGAGAAGTGCTAGAAACCCAACAGAGGAGGGAAGAGCACAAGAAGAAAAA
>VYZV01011969.1:58854-73072 GCA_013401275.1 Pandion haliaetus | reverse complement strand
CTGCAGCCGCCCTTGCTGCCGGGATCGCGGCCACCAGCCCGGCCGGAGGGTGGGCCGCTGCCCCGGGGCCCGCTGGGCGACGGGCGGCGCCGCGAAAGCGAGGGGTCCGCGGAGATGGGGGGGCCTGGGCGGTGGGGCTGGCCGGCAGGCGGGGCAAGCCGAGCCCCCCTCTCCGCCCTCCCCGCCTTTGCATCCGCTGGGGGCACGGGCTGCTTTCCTGGTTCTGCGCTCGGGGTGCGTGTTGGATGCCAGTATTTCCCATCAAAAGCTTAAAAAAAAGAAAAAAAAAATTCACAATACTGTTGAGTGCTTGGAAACGTGATGGGTCCTGTGTTATCCTGTCCCCAGTCAAAATGGAAAAAAAAAAGATAATACCAATCAGATTAACCTGATTTAACTAATTTAGCAAGGGGATTGGGTAAAGGAAAGGGAAAGGAGCTGGCAACGCTCTTCGTTGCTTGAAGAAATGCGCTGAAGGGCAAAGTAAGGATCATTCGGCACTTCTGGAAGTCGACTGCCCTAAAGGTCAGAAAGATTCCTTGCCCGAGCAATGTAGTCCAGAAACAGTGCTTTCATGCACAGTGCTTTATTCTCCTCCTGTTTCGGTGTGAGTAAGCAGTGCTGTCTCAGGGAGGGAAGTGAGCACCCTGAAGTCACGCAAGTTTCTCGGCTAACAGTACTGGGTGATCAACATGTAGCCCACGCTGTCATATGAAGTAAGCCTGATGCCCAAAATCTAAAAATACAAATAATGCACATCATGTGGTCTCTCCAGAGGGAGTTTCTAGTAGTGAAGTCCGAAGTGTCAAGTGCTTTATCTTGCTTCATCATGTGATGACGTGAATTCTTAGACGGGAACTTCCCCAAAACTCCTGGAAATCAAAGACAAACATGCCTAAACATTACCATGATACAGAGTAGGTTTAGAATAACACAGCCTGTGTGTTTTTTACCTGATATGCTGCACTTGTTTTTTGTAAAGTGGGGTAAGGATATTTCACTTTTAGAACATTTAAGTCTAAAGCATTGTCTTCAATTCAAAACATCCTTCAGTTCTTCCACATCTTTATTAGTATTATCTTTCTTACAGTATAAGATATGCTGTGCAATCTAGTTTTAAAATAATTTATTTGCTACACTTAGTGCTCAGCAGAGCTCTGTCATCCTTTGTTTTCTCAGCAGATTTCTCTTCATGGTCATATTACTGAGCAGATTCCAAAAAAAATACTACTTTTAAGATCAATAATCTTTTTGTCTTCCTGTTGAGGCTGATTAATATTTTCCATTCAGTATTTTTTTTTCTTGCAAGTTTAAAAGCATTAGAATATTAATTAGCAGGGATATTTGGTATTTTTATTGCTGTAGAGCCTGGAGACCGCCTCAAAACCTTGAGAGGCTTTGTATAGAATTGCATTGAGATGACCACCTAATCCAGTTCAAAGTTGTATTCCTACTATGTTTTTTAACTTCTAGTGCTTTTAATAGTATGTGCTGGTTTTGCAATAACTTGGCCTCCATTACAAATTAAGGGCTTAATCCTGCCTTCTTTATTGATATGGGCAAGCCTGTTGAAGCTGGTAGGGTTGTGGCTGGGAGAAAAGACAGAAAAGTCAGAGGAGGGAAGGGCTTATAGGCCAGAATTCACCGGTGCTCTTAGTATATGTTTTGTTTTAAACATGACAATGGCGAGATCAATTTGTATAAATACAAATACATGGTTTGCTGGTTTAGAGAATTAAATAATGCCCAAGAACCTTGTTTTTAAAGCAGATGATTAACTGTTCCTTCATATGCATCAAAATAATGAACAGTATATATTTTCTGTCAGTGGAAGCAGGGAGGAGGAAGTCTTTGTGAATGTTGCAAATAATTTCCAGTGGCATTGTGCAGAGCCTAAAAGGTGAACTATAGAGCTTACATTTCAAACAGGCAAAACATACAGAGTCATATTACAATTTATGCTTAAGATAGTATTCAGAAAAATTGTTTGATGACTATTTTGCTCTCAGATCAATACTGAATGTGTTGTTTAAAGTCTGTAAGAAATATGAGAAATGCGGAAGATTACATTAAGGACATAATACTTAAATCAGAAGTGTGATTTGTTTAGGGTTTCCCTCAATCCTTTGTCATTTCTCTTCAAAGCTGTTTCTACCTTTCACTTGAAAGGAGCTCTTTGAAATCTGAGTAAATAGAAAACACCTCATCAGATTACTCAAATGTTTTGATAACTTTACAGGAATTTAAATGAGATTAGAAATTGTCAAGATAATTATTAAAGATATCTTTATATGCTTTTTCATTTCAACTGTCTTAAATTCTGAGATTTGTAATTAATTCCTTTAATGTCTGTTGGGTTGACAGAATATAGATTTGGTTTTTTACAGATTATTTTCTTGAGCCATGCTCCCCTTCCCATTGAAGTTAATGGGAGTATGAGTGAGTCACTGATCTGTTGGGAAAGCAGCAACTGCCTGGCTTTAAAGTCCAAAATAAATATTTATTTTGAAGAAGTCAAAACGCTTGCTAGTACAAAAAAAAAAAAATCTGTAGAAAATAACTGTGTTTGAAAAGCACTAATAATAATAAAAAACATATCTTTGATAAATGCTTAATCCTATCAAACCATACATTTTCTATTTATGTGACAAAGTGGATTAAAAGTGTAATCCATTAATAATGGTTGTGCATCATAACAAAGAGTTTTTGTTAAACTGAAATAACATTTCCCATTTACAACAGATACATAAAATAGTTACTTTGAAAGCAAATTTCTAGCAAGAATAGTAGGGAATACTGTTGGATAGAGCAGTGCTCAACACTCCTGGTAATTTAATCCGTTGTTAATAGTGAATAAGCTTTAGTCCTGGAGGATAGTTAGTACAATGTCAATGAAACTGTGCATGCTGTTTTGGCTCAGCATTCAGAAGTACAGTCTGCAGAATGGAAGCCTTCTGTTGTCGAAACTGCCCTTGAATTATAAGGCAACTGTTGAATGCAATGTCCAGCCTTGTATTTCTGTAAATCTAGTTCTGTTAGTTTAGCTGGAGACTGTTAAGTTAAAGGTGTTAATTCAGAAGATACCTATGTTTATAGATTCTTGTTATTCGTGCTGATACTCATTGCAACATTATCTAACACGAAGGATTGAGCATGAATGTAATCTATGCTGCCAGTTACAATATTGCTGAAGGAATTGCCGGTGAATCACTGGGGACTTGGGCCGTATTTTTATGACAATTAGGAAATCCACAAGGTGCTTCCTGCTCCCTTAGGCAGCTGAATACCTTTAAACACCAGGATCTGCAAATATAAGCCAAAGCACATTGAAGTCAAACAGAGACTTTCACTAATTTTGCTTGATTAAGGTACAAGCCATGGTAGAAGAATACTCGCGTTTGTCAGGAATTATTTTGCATTGTTCAGTATCGTCACATGAGCACAACCGGTAGCAAAGTCTTTCTGAATTAGATCAACCGTGTACATGGAGTGTCTCTAGGTTCTAAGGTATTTCAAACAGAACATGCGGGACACAAACAGAAAATGGTCAAAGACCAGATGGGCTGAAAATGAACTGTGACCAATAGTAGTAAAGAAGAAGGCCTATGTACTGGGGTTTCTGCAGCTAACTTCAACTTTGGCTCTCTCTGATCTAAGTAAATTAGACCCACATATTTGGAATAAATTTTAAAAAACCCAAGAAGTTGCAGTGGAAGAATACCTGGAATCTGTGTTTCTGGTATTTCTTCACTGCAAAAATGATCCTACTCAAAAAATCAGCAAATGCCTGCCAGTACTGTTATTATAGTCATCAGCATAGCAATTAGGCTTCTGAAACAAACTTATTTTCCTATTACCCATGTCCAATGCACCTGTGTTTTACATAATTTAACTAAAGGACCAGTACTATACAAACATTCATTAAAGTAACATTACACTTGCATTATATACAAAATACCCAGAATGCCTTCAGCTGAGATGAAATTTTCATAAAATATGAGAGAATTGAAGAATAGATGGTGGTTATTGTCTTTAAAAGTTTGTGATCTGCCTTAAAAAAAAAAGAGATAAAAGACTAGACTAGAAGCTGATCTTATGCACAAAAAATACAAGAGCCACAGTGGCTTGGCATGTTAACTGAGAAGTGCATAAAGAGCAAAATCAATCCAGTTCTTTAGGTTGGACCAGTATATATCAACTTTGCTGGCCACCTGCTTGCCTTTTGTGAAGGCTCAGTTCCCTTTTGCTCTGCAGTTTTTTGAAACCAGTTTGAGGCAGGTAAAAGTAAGCAGTTTTCTGATTTCAGGTCTCTTTTTTTCATTATGAAAGCCGCTTTTGAGGGAAAAGAATTGTTTTTGTATGAAAATCCAGTGGGACACCCAATGGCAGAGTGTGAAGAGTAGCACTGATAAATGTATTGGAGATGTAAAATAGCTGTAATACAAAGAATGAGATTGTTAACACTGCTAAAGTGATTATACTGTATTTCCCCTTTTCTCAGCATCCATAAGACCAAATTCTTTGACTTTCTGTGCTTTCTAGTCCTTGATGGTACTTGACTGTAGCAGGAAAACACCTTAATACTATAGGAACTGACAGATCCCCTGTACTAAGGAGCATCCTTGACAAGACATGTCGCATTCTGCCAAAACTGTCGTGCAAGCACTTCTGCAACATCTGGCTTGCAATGCTGGCATGCTGTGAAGGAGCAAGAAAGAGCATAGTGTCCTGTGATTTACGAGGATGTCGGTAGGTTTCTCTGCCCCGTTTGGTGGTTTCAGCCAACTCCTGACGCTTACCCACAGCTGGTGTGCCTGTGTGCAGGCTGGACTTCCATGTGTCTCAAGCAGTGCGAAGCATGGTTATCAGAAGGGGTCAGTCAACACCTGAGTTCAGAAGTTGCTTCTTGGGCTGAGGAGCCTTTCCATGGGGCTGTTCATAATGGAGTGGAGTGGGGTTGGTCTTGGCGTCAGCCTTACTTGGAAGCATCTCTCCATCTGTTCCATTGCAGTTGCTTGCAGCTACGACTTGGACTAACTTGATCCTTGCAAGGTCAGCTCTGGCATAATCTGGGCCAGCTACCAAATCTGGGCCTCTGTTGCCTGGTTCTACCCATGCTGCCAGTACAAGTGCAGACAGCATCCTGGCAGAGCAACAGAGGAGACTGGAGGCCCTTTCTGGCCAGCATCCTCCTTTATCTCTGCTACCGTGCTGTCAGTCAGGAAGCAATCCATAATCATTTTGGGATTGTGTGACATCAGATAAACTGGTGTAGGAGCTCATGTTGGAAGAGCATTAGGAGTGCCATAACAGCTTCTGGAATGTGGGGTAGTGCGAATGGGAGCTCTGGAGGCATCAAGAAGTGGGTCCTTCCTCATGGGGTGCCCTTACTGGGGTGCAAGGTGGGGGAGGAATCCCACATACCAGCAATGGTCATGGCCACAGGTACCCTCCTCCTGCATCAACAATGAAAGACCATTTAAACACCACTGGATTAAAAATTAATTTTAACTTCCTTTTTACAGAGGCTTTGCCTGGTTTTGGTGAAAAATTTCGAATTCTTACTTGGATCACTGATTTCTGTGTGAGCTATATAATTTTAAAAATCTGCTTGATCAAATCTAATCAGAATAGTGATACTGAGCAATTTTTCCTGTGAGGGTCTTACACTGATTAAGCCTCAAATCATGATGCCTTTGTAAGGTAAGTACTCAAATAGCTTTCACTTCTGTCCTGCCTTTCACTGGAAGAATTCAGATACTTGTGAGATCATCAAGCGCTTGGCAGCATGTGACATTAGAGAAGATACTGAACCCTAGAGAGATGAACAGATTTACCCAGATCTATTTAAAAAAAAAAATGGCAATCTAAGGACAAAATTCAGAGTTCCTGAGCTTCCATCCTCAACCCCCAAATTAAAACCACTCTCTGTTAATACTTGTGTTAGATAGACAAAGGTGATGAAAACAAATTTGAAGACCAGAAGCAAGGCTGGTAGTCAAGTCAGTGAAATGCACCTGCCTGTAGTAGTTAGTGCGCTTATGTTTAATTTCCAAACCTAGCCAAGGGGAGGAAAGTAGATGTAACTCATTCAGAAGAGTCATGCATCAGGGCATGTTGTGGATATTCTCCTTTGCATTATGAAAACAAAAATGAGAGGAAGGATGGAAAGAAATGAGGTATATTTGATAGAAAGTTTGGAAGGCAAGATATGAAAGAAATGAAACAGAGTCTGGTCTATAACTCATTCTGACCAGCAGACTATTGCCAGGTCCATAGGGGAAAGCAAGAAAACAGTCCTCTAGTCCCACCTCATCTCCACATAATTCTTAGCTATGATAAAGAAGAAAGTACACTAGGACTTAGTGACAAGAGGAGCAAGATCCAAGAGCAAAAATCTGAAATGGAAAGCAGAAGAAAGGGAACAAAAGAGGAAAGGTAGACTTAGAAAAATAAATGTTTTTTTAAGGGCTACTTACTGCCACTTATTCTTAATGTTTTTCAGCATTTTGCATTACAAATAGTACAGTGGATACAAGTAAGATTTTTGACAGAATATAATTTTATAGGGATGGAAAATTAGGTGATTTGGCTGGTCTGAGCCTGCACTTGATCCACCTAAGTGCAGACTGAGTGGTTTTAGGTCTGCTTGTGGCTGAAAGAAATGGTGACATTTGGAGCAACCCATAGGTCTCTGTGCGGAGGATGGACAGGACAGCAGACAGCTCGGAGCCTTTCATGCATACTCAGGACTCACTTGAACCAAAGAAAATTTGCTACTCGTTCTTCAGAAGCAATTTTCTTCCCTTTTTGTCTTGTGTGAACCAAAGAACGTGGATCAAGCACTGAAGACTGATGAATTAGTGTTTAGTGCAGGTGTATTTGCTGCACCCCACTGTGGTGCACACATTTCAAAGTACTGCTTCTCTGAGCGATGCAACAGAATAACAATTGAAAAGGAAGAATTAAAATAAAGAGATAGTACCAGATTCACACTGGTTTGCATGCTAGCACACTGGACTCTGTACAACCCAAACCTGGGCAGTTTCCTTATGTGACAGGTACTACCTCAAACCCTGCTTATCAGTTTTTCCTTACAGTCTTGATGGTAGTAGCAGACCTTCTCATGCTGCATGCCTTTTAACATGAGTGGCTTTCATTCATTAACTTGGAGGAGAGGGTCAGCAGGAAATCAATGATGCCTTTTTTTATCTAGCTATATGCAGAACCATTAAAATGAATCCACTATGTTCCAGCATTGCAATTTCTTCCTTGCAACCTTTATTGCAGTGCGTCTGCCCCTGATTGTGCTACATCAGCACTTGCAGATTAGAAAGAGCAATTCCTAAGTAAATGAAAGGCGTAGCTTCTTCCCTGTCTGCTGGTTACCCAGGGAAGGAGTAGGCTTGCCTCAAGGAACAAAAAGGCCATCGGTCGATCACATGTTCCTTAGAGCCATGTTGTTGTCAGATCCTTGCAAAAATGTTTTTCATCTTCTATCCTTTAACTGGATACCAGTGCCAAGGCCAAATTTGTAATTTTTTACATGCTTGAAGATTGAAAGGGTTTTAAGACCGGACTGTTTGGATTGCAGCACAACTTAGGGGGAAGGTATTGAATATCTCCCTTATAAACACAGCACTGGTTCCTCGGAAGGTAAAATTAGCCCTTGAGAAGAAGGATACAATGATTACAAATGTTGAAAACATTTTTTTATTATCAAATCAACAGAAATATGCCAACCTATTTGAAGGTGAAGAGGAATAGGAAGTGGGGTGTGAGAATTAGCCATGTAGGAATGATGATTATTATATAATATATATGTTGCATTAGAACAAAAGGGTCTGAAGTGATTGGACTCCCTTTAAACAGCTTGGCTATGCCAGAGTAAGGAAGAGCTCCTGCTACAGGGAGTTTACAGATTAAGTAGACAGGATGAGCAAAGGGTGGTTTAAGGGAAAAGAAAAATGTTATTCTTGTTTTACAAATAGGGCAATGAGGCATTGTGAGATTGACATGATTCTCCGGAGAAAGACATTTTTTAACTTAAATGGCGCCAAAGTCTGCATTTTTACATATGTCAAAAATCGCAGGAAAGATATTCTATAAAAATTTGCAGAACACTTCACCCTTAAAAAAGAAGAAAATATGAGAATCCATCTAGAAAGATTTTTTTAACACATTCCCAATCTACTATAGCAAACACTTCAGGATTAAATAATGGTGCATCCACATTAAAATATGGCCAATAATATATCATCCTTGTTCAGTTTAATAGGTTACAGTATTCTGCACACTACATTTTTATGTTAAAGCAAAAACAATTGTAGAAAAAACCAAATCAAACTTGAAGAAACTTTTGATCTGCAGAAATTAAAGTAGGAGATGTATTTTCATAAAAATGACCTTTTAATTATCTTCAAGAAACTGTGAGGATGTCTTTGGCAGGAAAATGTATGACACCGAGCATGTTGGCAGAAGATGTAAGCACAGGTTGTTAGATTAGGGAGTAGTGTTGAGTTATGTCCTAGAAGGTAATACCAATGGCTGGTGCATCCTTGTTAGAGAGGCTAACTGGGGTGGCTGCCCCATGTGTTTCTAGTGGCTAAAACGATCAGTGCAATTGTAAAAGCAATGCTGCAGGGGCTTTTTTTTGTGGAGTGCTGGAAGTTTCTGATAAGGGTGGATAACTAATAAACATATTTTGCCAATTCTATTTAGTAGCGCTCTGCAACTCAAAGATTGAAAGACATTTGTTATCAGCTGTCTCAGGGTCAGGCTCTGCAAGAGGTGGCACACAGGTGATTCAAGGTCAGATTCACATTCTGTCAGTATGTGTGAAATGGTTCTTTACTAGGGATGGCAGTCAGAAGGGTTCAAACCTTCCTGGCGCTAATGTTCTGAAAAATTGCAGTTAGTAACAACAAAGGGAGTCTACCTGTTTTGCTAAGGGCAAACTTACCAAGATCTGTCTACTTTTCTGGCTTGCATTTGAACAAACTTTTTTAGTCCATGACATTTTTCAGAGGGCAATTTATTCCCTTGATTCTGCTACCCAGAGTTCAGATTTATTTTCAGACTTGCTGTTCACCCTATTCTCCCACTGTCAAACAGTCTTCTGTGTCTCATATTGACAAGATGTTCCTCCTGCCTCCCATTATTTCTGTTGCTGTTCTCTGCCACAGTCAGTTCACGTGTGCCTATTTCTTGGTTCGCCCTGCACTTCAAGTCATTTGTCTTAGCCCACAGGCAGGTTTCTACCTGTCTGCTTAGTCACAGACAGGCAACCTTCAACCTGCCAGTCAGTTCTTCTCCCCACTCTTTTCTGTGCGCCTTCCTCTCTGGCTCTCACCATGAGCAAGAACCACTTAACTCTGGTTTTCATTTCCACCATACGTCATCTACTCACTGGATGCTGAGCTCAGCAACATGGGATTCTCCTAGTACTTGGAAATTCACCTGTAGTCTTGTACTGGTTTTGGCTGGGATGGAATTAATTTTCTTCATAATAGCTCCTATGGTGCTGTGTTTTGGACTTGTGACCAAAACAGTGCTGATATCAGAGAGGGATGTTTTTGTTACTGCTGAGCAGCGCTTACACAGAGTCAAGGCTTTTTCTGTTTCTCACCCCACCAGCGAGGAGGCTGGGGGTGCATAAGAGGTGGGGAGGGGACACAGCTGGGACAGCTGACCCCAACTGACCGAAGGGATATTCCAGACCATATGATGTAATGCTCAGCATATAAAGGTGGGGAAGAAGGGGGAAGGGGGGACGTTCGGAGTTACAGCATTTGTCTTCCCAAGTCACCATTATGTGTGATGGTGCCCTGCTTTCCTGGAGATGGCTGAACACCTGCCTGCCGATGGGAAGTAGTGAATGAATTCCTTGGTTTGCTTTGCTTGAGCGCATGGCTTTTGCTTTAGCTATTAAACTCTCTTTATCTCAACCCATGAGTTTTTCTCACTTCAACCCTTCTGACTTTCTCCCCATCACAGCAGGGAGGAGTGAGCGAGTGGCTGTGGGGAGCTGAGCTGTCCACCAGGGCTAACCCACAACAAGTCTTGTTCCTTTCAGAATTACTTCTGGGTCATTGTTTGATTTTCTTTTCTGTTTTGGACTTTTTTGATTCATTCTATGCTAAAGGTGCTATATAGTTACTACAAGTAAAAAGGCTTATTATGGCTTTATATAGCTTTGTTACTAGATAACGATATACACAGAATAGCGGTCATGCCACCTATTCATGAACAAAATTGTATATTCAATACATAGTCCAAGATATGAAGATGCATTTGTACAAGGATAAGGATGTTCACAAGTGTAAGATGCATGGTGAAGATCCATTTGATCCTTAAAGGAAACTTTTGCTTGCTGTTCTTTGTAAGACAGCTGTAAAATCTATTTAAACAAAGGCATATCAGAAAGCGGTTGCATTCATCACAGTTCTTCTGCCCTTTGTACACATTCATTCACCTGCTCTTCAAGTATAAATCTTTGAGTATTGTTGTTTTCTCACAGGAATAAAAGGTCAAAACAAAAGATAAAGAAGTAGGAACTGGGAACAGGATGTAGACATTAATAACAGTCCTTTTATGGGTTAGATGGGGAAGGAAATTAGAATTTGCTTCAATGAAACAGGGCAGCAGTGTACAAAATTTCAGTTTTCTGAGAATTGAGGTGAGGTTTTAGAGAGGCACAAATGCAGTAGTAGATTACTGAAGTGAATGCTGCTGTTAAGCAGAAAGGTTTCCACTTTCTTTTGAACCACTAATCTTTGCATACACTGTGGGCTCTTTTTTGCAAATCATATTACTTTAGAGCAGGATGAACCCCTTGAAAAGCAAAATCCTCTAACAAGGCAACCAAAAGGATTTGAGTCTCTAATCGAGCTCATGCTGAATTAATGTTGCATATTCAAATGCTGCTTGATGACATGGGGGATGGCACAGCCATGTCATTCTTGCATTGTATGAACCAAATTCTGAGGTTTTGAGAGGTTCTTAGAGATGACATGGCTCTCATTCAAACCTAAGTGCCTCTCAAATTAAAAAAAAAGAGAATAATAATACTTACACATGGCTTCTATGAAGTGCTCATCATACACAGTTCCAACGGCACTTTAAGAAAGGATGTCAGTATCATTATTCACTCCTTGCAGATCGGGAAACTGAGGCAGGGGATGCAGTGTGATTTCCTAAATCAGCCAGTAGGTTTGTAAAACACTCGGGAACAGCTACAGTGTCCCATAAATGCTAATACTGCCCTGTAATATTTACCATCTTGTTTATTCCTCTGAATGTTGCTTGAGAATAAGCTGTCCTTGAGAGAAGCTCTTGAATTGGGCCACTTGACTTCTTTGAGAAACCTTAAGAAGTCTGAATTTGAGAATTTTTTAATCCAATGCCTCTCTGGTATTGAATCCTTCATGCCTTTCCCAAAGTGTATGTGGAGCCTTTGCAGAAGCCATGGATAATCTGGAAAACAGTATTATTAGGAGGTAGGCAGCATGCTGATTTATTTCCTTTGTATTCAAGTCATATACTGTGGTCTTTGTTATTTCAATAGCTGCCAACCACAAGGACCAGAATGAAGAGCAGGGGGAAGGCTGAGCCAGAGATGACAGAAGGAGAGCTAATACATTGGCACAAAGTCTTTGTAATGGGTGCATTATCCTCCTGTGACAGCAGATTGCCCTCTCAAGGTGTTTGTTCAAAGATGTTACTGAAGATAACTCCTTCTGAAACATGAAGTTTTAGGTAGTGTTGGTTAAATGTGATTTTTATCTGTGTGTAATGAAATAAACTATGATTAGGTGATTTGAATTTTTTTATTTTGATAAAAACATCTTTAAGATCTTACACATGCAATCTCTAAGACATGCTATTAACCTGTAAGCAAACTGGACATAGACAAGGCTATCTGGAAACCATGGGGGACAGGGGTACTTTTCTTGTTGAGGTATTTGTTGGGTGACTATTACAGTTAATGTAATAGTCATTATAATTACTCGCACTTGTTCTGACCTTTTCATCCTGAGGCCCTAAGTCCTGATCAGAAGTTTGGCAGTACCATCATCCTTATTGAATATTCATGGGAAAAGTTGGATGGAAATGTGTGACTCTTGGTGGGATCCAGAGTGTTGAGGCTGTTCACGGATGAAAGTCTATAGGAATTGGGTCTTGGTTTTTCAGAAGAATACCATCTTACCCATGCAGAGCAGCTGCTGTTACTGATGACTCCTACTGTTTGAACACATGGAACAAAGCAGCAGTGGCTACACATGAATGTATATATGCGTATATAAGGGAAAGAGTAGATTGGAACTCATTTTGAAAATTCCTTCCCCTTCTCATCAGCAATACATTCACTTCAGAGCTAAACCACTCTTTAACAAGTAGGAAAAATGATTCAGTTACAGCTGGTAGAAGGCAGAATGCAAAAACACAATAGTGAGAATGAGTTGCAGAGGTACATTGTACACCTGTTAACTCATGTTCTTGGTTTTGGTCATTTTTATTATTAGCTTTAGAACAATTTTATTTTAGTATAGTAAGTTTGAGAAAAAGTTATCATTTAACATAAAACTTTGTATAGTAAGGTAATTTTTGCATAACTGCTGTCCAGGGCTAATTTATTTTGGTTATTCAAATTTACTCCAATGGCACATACAAGGGGCAACCCTAGTCTTAACACACTTGTGCAGGATATGCAAGCTGATCTTAATAAACAGATTATTGTAGAGTCTAATATGAAATTGAGATTTTTACTTGTCATTAATTTATCTAAATCAAAACTTTCCTGGATTGTCAAAAGGCACCAGTATTTTTGCATAAATTACTGCTTACCTGAGGAATTATTTCTGTACTTAAGTCCATCCTGTTTGTCTTAAAAGTGAGAGAACAGTATTAATAGCTGATTCAGGGCAATAGATTTTTGGAAGAGTATGTAGTATATCTTCATTCCCTTTTAGCCTAGATACAGCTATCAGAGGCTGCAAAAGTTCTTCATGAAATTCTGTAAGTATGTGGCTGAGTTAACCTACTCTGAGCTCCTATTATTTTATTGCTCTCAGTACCCTAACTAGTACCAGCCATTGCTGCTGTAGACACACACTGCGTAACAGCCTTGGTTTCCTTTCGCCATATTACTATTGGTGGCAAGATGCTGTTTCCATCTTAGGTACTTGTAATTTCTAATAGTCCAAATGGTTTTCACTTACTTTAAAGTGATGCCCTTTTGCCACTACTCTTGGCAGGCCACAAGCAAGTTCTTGTGAAAGTTTTTTGTTGCATGGGTCACTTAGCATGCCTCTGCTACTCCAGAAGTAATGGCTGTATTTTGCTGGGTTTTAACCAAGCAAAATTCCTTTTAAACAAGATTATGGCTTAATTAAGATGCAAAGAATTTGATCCAGCTTTCATTTTGGTAACATTTCTAGTTTCATTTTTTCCCTAAATTTTCCTATGCTATCACCTTCTATTTGGGGGAAAAAAAAAAAAAAAAAAAAGCTAAACAATATAAACAAAGCAAAGAACTTACATGAGTATATATCCTAGTAACTAACTAAAATCTCAATTTTCCATTGAGACTGAAACTTTATTTGAACTCTCCACTAATGCTAAATTCATGGTTATCACACTGTTCCACAATACTGTGGGAGTGAATAAGGCAACTATTTTTTTGAGATATTGCTTGTAATTACTGGAAAAGATAGGGATATTAGTAACAACATTCAGAAGATTTATAGCTTTTTTTGCTGGTGCATAGGAGAGTAGGTGCAGATCACTGAGGGTTCTGTGTTATGAGGTCTATGAATTAAAGTTGTGTCGTGGTTTCAGGTCAGCTCAGTTGGTAACAAAGCACCACGAAGCCGCTCGCTCACCCCCCACCCCCTCGCCTGGCCACGTTGGGATGAGGAGAAAATACAAAGGCAGGCTCGTGGGTCGAGACAAGGACTGGGAGGGATCACTCCCCACTTATGGTCACGGGCAAAAGACAGGCTCAGCTTGGGGAAGAAACAAAATCAATTTAATTGACTACAAATCAAAACAAAAACAAAACACAAGGGTATTAGGAAGGGAAACTAAACATCAGAACAACCTCCCCCCACCCCTCCCGCCTTCCCGGCTCAGTTCCACTCCCGATGATTTCTACCTCCTCCCCCCGGCGGCGCAGAGGAACAGGGGATGGGGGTTGAGTCAGCTCGCCACACATCGT
>VYZV01011969.1:24239-58386 GCA_013401275.1 Pandion haliaetus | reverse complement strand
GGGTCCAACATTTTGGCGCGCGCGTCCGACATTTTGGGGTGGCGAATTCTTTATCTTTATCCGACATTTTGGGGCGGCGAATTCTTCCAGCAACTTCTTAAAGGGGCCGCCTCTGCAGCCCCCCTCCCCTGCCACCAAGGAAAACTGCGCCACACAAACCCATAACAAGTTGTTATCCATAATTTATTATTCTCCATGTGCTTCTCGTCTACATTTAGTTGGAGAGAAAAAGTAGACAAAGTAGGGAGGAGTAACCTTGAAAGAGTAAAGCTTGCTTCATATAATTACCACCATCACCCTGTCCCTGAAAACAAATAGAGAATCCTATTGTTATTTAAATACTTGATTGCTATCTTGCTTTAAGAATTGGAGACCCATTCATTAAAACAGAAAAACTGCAGCAGCCCTCTTGCCCAGCTCCTGTGCCTTCACCATGAAGCTCCTGTGGAAATTTTTGAAGATTAGGAAAAGCAACAATGAACGCCAGAAAGAGTTCAAATACAGCTACCAAAAGTGACAATGAACTCCAGCAAGAGTTCAAATACAGCTACCAACTTAGTGGGATCAACAGCATCTATTTTTGCAAGTATTTATGTACAGTTTTCATAAGTGGTGTTCCTTGGATCTAGTGCACAGGTCAGATCCAGTGCACTTCCATATGCATTTCTAAAGTTGGATAAGAAGAAAAAGATAGCACTAGTATGATAGAAGTACTTTTGTTTATTCAGTCCTAGTATATTTTTCTCAGTGATTACATCTATACTGCTATAGCTGTATGTATTTAGAGAGAGAGAATATTGTACAGTGCTTCTCAAAAGAGGAAAAGGAAATGTCTATGGTTTCTTTTAAACTGAGTTCAGGTGAACTTGATTATCAGAATACATCATTTAATGCTCTACCATGTAGACTTTATATTAGCAGCACATAAGCTTCACTCTGGTATATCTGGAGCGTGTCCAGAGAAGGGCAACGAAGCTGGTGAGGGGCCTGGAGCACAAGTTTTGTGAGGAGCGGCTGAGGGAACTGGGGTTGTTTAGCCTGGAGAAAAGAAGGCTGAGGGGAGACCTTCTCGCTCTCTACAACCACCTGAAAGGAGGTTGTTGTAGTGAGGTGGGTGCTGGTCTCTTCTATCAAGTAACTAGTGATAGGCCGAGAGGAAAAGGCCTCAAGTTGTGGCAGGGGAGGTTTAGATTGGATATTAGGAAAAATTTCTTTACGGAAAGCGTTGGTGGTTAGGCATTGGAACAGGCTGCCCAGGGAAGTGGTGGAGTCACCATCCCTGGAGGTAATTCAAAAAGCATGTAGACAGGGCACTTCAGGACATGGTTTAGTGGGCACGTTTGATGGTTGGACTCAATGATCTTAAAGGTCTTTTCCAACCTAAATGATGCTATGATTCTATGCTCTTTTGTTCCCACAAATTTCAAGCAAGTAATAGTTTAATAATTGAAAGAAAATTTTTCCTGTGCATCTTACTCTTTCAGTGTCTCCAAATTAGCTTCTAAACTCCTGCCCTTGTATTATATGGTGCAAGTTCTGCAGAAAATGAGTAGCTTCATCCACATATAGATGTGTTGGCTGGCTGATTTTGTAGGTAATCAAGATTTAATTAGGTAACAGAATTGTTAAGTTAGAGTCTGCCTAGGCAGATTGAACCTCAACATTTTTTAAATTGTCATTAATGTTCATAAAATGATGATATTACATTTTATGGCCTGGCAGTAATTTGTTTTGCATTTATTTACTAGTTATTAATTCTTAAATTTATAAAACAAAAGTAAGAGGAAGGGACCTGTCTGATCATTCTAGATATTTCTGAACATATATGCAAAGATGTAATAAATACCTGCCAAAAGCAGCATCCTTGTAAAATGAGAGGAAATCATTGGGTAGATAAAAAAATAAAACAAAAGACTAATTTTCTGTTTCAAAAAGATCCCCAATGCTTTTATAGCAACTGTTGTAATAACTCAAATCTTGTGTCAAGTCCTAATGCAGAAAGGAAAGGGGTGGCTTTCAGCAGTATTGAGGAACTCATTCAAAAGAGAACCTGAGAGCCATTGCTAATGTAATGCAAATGGACAAAGTTCATCTCCTCAACTTCAGACACTTAGAAGTCAGACAACCAGAAGAGCTGAGATTCAGTTCTCGAGCTCGTGGCTGGAGTAAGACTCCTCCAGAGCAACTCACCGTGTATATTGTTTAGCACAATGCAATCACAGAAATGTTGTCATTGCTTCTTGATTTAGTCTTGAAATTTAAAAATGAAGTTTCTCACCATCACAGTAGTGAGATTCGTTTGGCAGACTTGTTAACACACTAAAAAAGAAAATAGCTGGGTTTATTATTAAAGTGTATTCCTGAGCATCACATACACATCCTTTGTCCCTGTATTTGTTGCCTTCCCTTTTTTTTTGCACTATTTTTCTTGTGGTACTAGTCTGAAAATATTTATGCATGTGCTTATTGTAGGTTTGAAAGTATTCCAGATGTGGTTGCTCACATGCTTACAGTGAATTGTTCTGTTTGCTGGACATTTAAGGGCTCAGGTTGTGATGACAGTAATGTATTTTCTTACAGCGTCATGGCTGTAAGATACTTGGCTTCCACCAAATCCAATGGAAATTAGCTATCTTAAGTACCTTTGAAAATCTGCACTCTTGATCATTTGGGGTAGAAACATTTTTTCCCCTATTTAATTATGGAATAGTATGCCAACTGCTGGTTGTGTTTTAGCAGCAATAATAATGCTACCTGCTCTCGCTGTTACTATTTTTAGATGTGTATAAAACCTTTTTTGTTTTATGTTATTACTCCTGGACTTGTTCAGTCTGGAGAAGAGAAGGCCTGAGGAGACCTAACAGCAGCTTTATACAGAGAGTAAAGCAAGTGATCTAGAAGGTGGAGCTAGGTTCCAAACAGTGGTGTGTGGTGGGAGGGCAAGTGACAGTGGACAGAAGTCTAAACAAGAGAAGAAAAGTTTAAACTGGATACAAGGGAAAATTTTTTTCCCCAAGAGCACAGTGAGGCAGTGGAGCAGGTTGCCCAACAAGGCTGTGCTGCTTCTGTCCTTGAAGGATTTCAAGACGTGGCTGGACAAAGCCATGAGCAACCTGGTCTGCCCTCACTAGAGATGCTGCTTTTGATTTCCTGAGGTCCCTTGCAACTAAATATTTGCATGATCCTGTAAGCCTACCATTTTAATCACAGCATTTTAAAAATAATACTACTGGATCAGCTAAAAATGGCTATTGCATTCAGATTGCGAATGAATTAGTCTAATCAGGCAGTTCTGTATGAACTACAGAATCAAACCCTTCCTTGATAATGTAAGGACATTTCTTTATAACTTCTGAATCATTGTAGTGATTCCACATCTAACTGCATTCAGGTGCTTGAATGTATTTGCTGGAAAGACAGGTTGATTTTGTTTTTGCTGTCTAGCTGTTGAGATAAAGAGGTTGGCAATGCCTTCATAAACCATAAGAGAGGGAAGCTTAGGATTGCTAGGGTTTTAGCTGTCAATAAATTCTTCAGTTTCTGGCAACCAGCAAATTTTTTTGGAAAAGCAGAACTTAGTCAATATCGTTTTCCAAATGAGACTTCTAACCCCTAAGATCTATTGCACTACAACATTTTTTTTCACATGGGGTCTTCTTTAAATCACCTATCATGACAAAAGCCAGATATACTTTATTCCATAGTATAAAGCACTGTGTGTTCATATTACACCTTGAAAAAAATCTGCTTCTATCTTTCAATTCAAAAAGTCCCATCAAAATGTGCTTGGTTTTGCTTTAGATAAAAATAGAGAAAGAGAGGGAGAGAAGATACAGCCTTTAGATTTTTTTAAAGATTCTGATTTCAACAGCTGCAGAGAGTAATTATTATAAAGACTGTAGTCCCAATTGTTTTGAGTTGATGTTGTAGCCATACTGTAGCAGATACTCAGCAGATGCAGACTGAAGCACACAACTTGAAACATATGGCAAGATAAAATCTGAAAGCTATGCTAGCTAGCTCCCATAAAGATTTTGTGAGGGAAAGGAATCTTAAATCAACATAGACTTTTAAGGAAAGACAGCAAAAATGTTATAAGATAGAAATGATGATACCTCTCTATCACTTTTGCTTCTGTAGCTGAAATCACTGGAAATAGGAGTTACTGTGTTTTATTCTAATTGAGGGAAGTTTACAATAAGTTTTTCAAGACTTCCAAATAACACTCATAATCTCAAAGCTCAATTATTGCACATTCTATTATTTCAAAGTCTTTCTTACCGTAGCAATATTCTCAAGAAGGCAGAATAAAATTTCAGATAGTAGCAACAAGAAAAGAGATTTCAACTGAAATAGATCTTATGAGCTGAGTTAAATTGAGAAAATTAACTGAGAAAATTTCTGCCTTTTGGAAATTGTTAGGTGATTTCCACTTGAAGCATGATGTAAATAACGTAGCACCTGCCCTTTTCCCTGATGGACATGTTTAGCTTTAGCTTTTACCAATTTCTGTGGTAGAATACATTACTGAATATAATTGTCATTCATTTCATTGTAAGCATTCCAGTGCAGAAACAATTATATGCATCTTAGAAGGCTTGTAAAAAATTGTATTTTCTAAACAACATGTATTTTAACATTGATGGTTATCATACCTTAAAACCAAGACCATTCCTTTCACTTGTATGTACATACCTCTGTCACGCGCAGACATTAAATATATGCACAGACAGTAAGAATCTGTTATCTGTACTTGTCTGCCTACTATCTTCATTTTCCATTGGCAACTACTTAATGCTCTGCTCTGCTAACCATCATTACCCTGGTTTTCCATCTTTCACCCTTCCGTCACCTACTTTCTGTAAAAAGCTTCCCAGAGGTGCCTCGTCATATTGAAGCAGGTCTGACGAGCAGCAGTGGACATCACAGAACTACCTTAACATGTGGACACTTTACTGTAAACTACGCATTTATGTTTTCTCCCATATATTTTGCTGAATGTATTCCTTGTTTGAATAAAATATTGACATATATAAAGTAAGTGCTGAGAAAATGGATGTTCTTTGGTACAGTACAATATTTTTTTTCTGTTTCGATACTGTTTGTGTATCACACTGGTGCTCGTAGAACTGTGTGGGTTGTCTAGCATGTGGTTTGCAGCAACATCTTCCTTTTGCATCAGAGCCTTTAAGATCTTACTTTTCTGGGTAATGTTAATGGCATATGAGTGGGAAAGATCTTACAATGCAATGCACTGTCCCTGTCTGTATATATTAAGTGCCTGAATGCATATTCTCTTTACTACAACAATTCTTATGAAAAAAATCATTTCGCTATCCGTTCACCTGCTATCCACTGCCCTCTTCAGAAACTCACCCTCAACAGATAGCACGATATGGCTGTATACACCTGAAACACATGTTCACATCTTCAGAGATGAGAAACAGCGTGCATCGTGACCAGCAGATATTTCACATTGGCAAAGAATGATTTTATGTCAGATTAGAAACTGCTAGATGCTATGAATGGCAGTGATGGCTCCAGCTATCCCTTCAGAACACAAAAAATAAAAAATAAAATAGGAAATGCATACACACCACGTCAGAAACACTTACAACGCTCTGGGTATGCATGTAATTGAAGTGAAAGGCACCTCACACCTGCAGTTCAGTTGAGAGATATACCACAAGGTAACTATCACATGGCAGAATGTGATAGCAGGTTGAAAGCCTTTATTTCAAAATGTTGTAGTCCATATTGCTTACTCTGTAAACCCCTTGGTGACAGGGAGTGTGATCTAATTGAGGCATTATACAATCTTTGACTTAGGTGAAATACCTGGCTTATTAGGAATATGTAGTCAAGGATTTGGCTGAATCACTCCTGTGTTCTGCTAAGACTTTTTTTTTAACCTGAGCAGGAAAAAAAATGTGCTTCCAAAAATTCCGTGATGAAGTACAAAGAAATGGTCTTTGCAAATATAAGTAGGAAAACTGGTGAGGACTCTGCTCTGTACTTGACTGAGTCCAGAGAGGAGAGTTTGGGTTAAATAAATGTATGTGCATTATCTTTATTAATATTATTTTTGTAGCTATTATACTTAGTACATTCATTATAATAATTTTTAAAGTTAGTAATAGATGTATCACTAGATATATTTTCCAAGACGTCCTGTTTGTTAAGGATTTAACTACTGTACAGTTTTATGGGGGGAATAAAGCTTGTAAAGCAGATGAAGAGGCAGCTGGGGAAAAGCGAAATGAATATGGATTTTTTTTCTTCATAGTTTGACCCAGGTTACCTCATCCATGGAATTTACAGAGGCTGCATATGTCACATCTAAGAGTTCCGTTCAAACTATCACAGAAGGCTGGATCAAGTCTTTCATGAAACCTCAGTCCTACATCTAGTACTGGCTGTGGTTGGGAGTTTACTACACAGTGTTCCAGGGCAGAAAGCTGAATCCAGCACTTCCTATTTTTCATTGCTTGTCATTTGCATCTGTCTATGAATTTGAGAGGAGAGCCCATGTGTTTCTGAATTGTGCATTTCTATGCTATTTTGCAATTCTACTTTTGAAGTAGCTGCAGTATTAACGAAGGGGCTTTGGAATAAGGATTAGTGCCCCATCCTGCACAATTAGCATAATATACATATCTGGACCTGGTTCACGGTCTGTGGAAGTGAGTGGGTAGAGTCCCCGTGACTTCAGGGGATGTTTGAATCAGGCTCAGGGAATTAATGGTATCTGTATTTGCCTTTTCAGGATTGAAAGCAATATGCCATAGTCAGTGAACCCCTGTTAGTTAACATATGCATACAGAAAATGTACAAGTATTTGAAGTTAAGAGGAGTGTTCACTTTTTCCCTTCCTGAAAGTCTTGCTTTCTTGTCTTAGAGAAAAATGTCAATCAATTAAAAATTAAATTAGTAAGTCTTATTGGAGAGGTCTTTTTAAGCAATGCATGCATTTTACACATATTTTTAAGTGAGCAAGATCTTTTTCATTTACGTAAGTAGGTAATTTCTGTGTTACTTGCGTCCTTGTTTTCACTCATGGTGAGGACAATCCAGCCTTCTAGCTCAGACCTCATTTTCAGAAAGAGGTTCAGGCATAGCAGCATCAAATCTAGTCATGTAATCAGCATGCTTTGCAATATTACTACTTTAGGGACAGCGAAGTTTATAAATCAGCAAAACTTAGTAGTAAAAAGCAGTGCATTTTTAAAAGGAAAACACTGTTTAGAAGAATAATGATTAAGTGAGATGGAAATGATGTTACTCTTAACAAAACAATTTACTGAATCATTTTGAAAATGGAAATGCCAGCAGGCAATTTGTTTTGTTTTGAAATAGTCTTCAACACTGCCTTCTGCCAGTGTGATGGTAGGACGAGGGAGGAATATATACAAACACATGCATATATACAGATATACAAAGGTACACACACTCACACATCTACACATATGCTTATGAGCACATACATTTGTGCAAGGAGATGATAATGCTTTCCTTTGTATCATTTATGTTCAGCTCTTTAAACCAGATACCCATTATGTTAAAAACTCTGTCTTAGGGTCTCACAGCAATTGTATAATGGAAGCAAGGCTCTTACAAAAATACTAAAAAGTTTTAAAACATGATATTAAATGTGTTTCAGTAGTACTGAATTTAGCTTGACAGAGCCTCTTTCAAGCTCTTTCTACATATGGAGCATCTCAGGCAAGCAGCAACAGCAAATAAAACCTTTTTATTGCAAGTTATACTGTAGGGGCTATTCCAGACTGTAGTCAAGAAATTTGATAAATTAATTATTGAGGTGGGAGGAGGGAACTTGAGGAATGAAGAGTAGAGGACACAGCATAAAATTGTAAGCGTTTCAGAGGAAAACCTTAAGAGTCAGGTTTGCCAGCCTAGAACTTAGGATCCTGTAAGTTCACTGTTGTGTGCTCTTCCCTTTCTTATTTTGGCTAAATTCACTTCTTGCACAGCATTAGTAGTAAATACTGAAATCTTTTAAAATCAGTTTCTCCAGTTTCCTATGTTATGCTCATACTTATACGCTTTGGGCATGCTAAATTTGACACAGCCCTGTGACTCGAAAGGTGTTCAGAGTATTTTGGAAACAAACCAAAACGGATATGAAAGTGCATTTATATACAAAATACATGTGAAAAGGATCCCTGAGTGTACTGGGTGTGTGTGTGGCAGGCCCCTGACAGAGGAAGTGGAGGAATGGGATTGGTTGGGGATGGCTCCTGTCCTTGCACCGGCATTTGGCAACCGATATTCTCTAGCTGTTGTCAAAACCATTATTCCTGCTCTTCCTGTCGAAGCTCAGATTTAGGTGCTGTCTGAGCATCTCTGCGTGCTAGTATTTTGGAGTTTGTGTGCAGGATTGTGGGGTCTTGTTCATAACCATCTGAGCTAACACTCTGGGGGCTCATCCCCACATGTGGATATCTGAAAATAAGATTTCAGATGCACACAAGCTAGGTGGAAGCAGGCTGGCCAAATGTACATCATAGGCTTTTAGGCCCTAGGGAAGAAGAAACATTGTATGCTGTCTTGCTAGCATGTAGGCATCTCATCTAGCAGAGAACATCACTCCAGAAAGGCTACACTTCCTCATGCATTCAGGAGTTTAAACTTGATGTTATTCAAAGCCTCCTAAAACCTGTATCTTTTTCTTATTGCTTTGGTCATAATACTACATTAGTGAAAGCTGGAGTCAGTGGTCCAAGTGCAGTGTTGTTTCAATGAGAGTTACCGAAGTGGTGGGACCAGTAGAAAGGAGAAGATACTGCCTACCTGCTGTCCTGGTTTATCATCTCCCAGAGAAGTACCCAAAATAATCCCACCGTGTTTTCCTCCTCCGACACTCAAGACAGACAGACAAGATAATCTATGGCTTGTTTAAGAAAAACCACATTAAGATAAGGTAATAGGGCATCTTGCAAAATATCTGTGAATATCATGCTGCCTTTATGGCATATAAACAATTTAGCAAAAAATAGTTAATTTCCATGTCAATCTTTAAATCTTCAAAGAACTGGAAAAACATTAAATCTCATAACCCAACTGGGAGCAGGAAGGGCATATAATATTCTTGTAATCTCTTGCTTTAATAAGTGAAAATATTAAAGCAGGTTGCAACCCTTCTTTCTCAAGAGGTATAACATGTCAATTCATATCTTTTTCCTGTTGGAATCGATATAGGGCTGTTTGCAGAATAAGGAGCTATGCAGCATGAATCCAGGTGGTGTAACTTGGTACTGCTTATTGCCTTGCCAAGGGCACAAAGGGAATCAATGTCAGAGCCAAAATGGGAATTCAGATGTTCCAGGTGATAGTTTCAGAAGTGTTGACGTGGTATGTTTATTTTGCCCTTCCAGAGGTTTCATATAAGCCAATTCAGACAGAGAAATTAAGATAATACCTTCGTGTCTCATCCTATGCACCTTGCCTGCTCCTGGCTGAAACCCTCACCTCTAACTTGTTCCATTTAATGCTAAGTATTTGTATCTGTGGTTCAAATGTTATCTACAAAGTCAACAGAGTATGTAATTCCTGCCAGCGCTGGCCGCTCTGTTACTGTGCCGTGCAACTGTCACTTTTCATCCTTTGTCAGCAACAGCTCGGAGGGGCAGTTCTTCCCAATTTCAGCAGTTAGTGACATCAAAGATCAGAAGATTAGGTACAAAATCAGGACACCAAGAATGGGTCCTCTGATGCTAACTCATCTGGAGTTTTCCTAGCTGACATACATGTGTTGGTTGCTTGGATTCACCTACACCTTCAGCAGCTTGAGCTCTCTTCTGGACTAGAAGATTCCAGAGCCATATTGTGAGGAAGTGACTGCTTATGGCATAGTTCCCCTGAAATTAGGACATAGGAAGCCCAGGCTGCTCACTGACAATGCTGTGCAAAGCATCTGTGCAAGCTGAGGATTCTGCCCACAGCATGTCAGTGATAGGAACAAATGTACCTCACCAAGAAATGACCCCTGGGACAATAGGAATCTGTCAGAACCTCCTAACACAGCTGTTTCTGATGTGGACATCATATTTTGCCTCAGAAAGTGAAGTTCTTTATCAGTTCATAGGCAGCCTGCTCTAGCTTTATGAACTTACTGGAAAATTCAGAAAGTTATTCGAAGACATGAGCAATATTGATGGTGCACTCAAGGCAATAATTGGGCTCTGTACCAACTTGTTCTTTTATATTGTATTGAAGCAGTGAAACACCCTATGTGATAGAGTTTGGAGATATTTCTTGATTTATTTTTTCTCCTATTATTTTATCAATACTTTTAGCATGGCTTTTTTGTCAAAGTATGGAATAGATCCTCATCTTTCACTTCTTTCTGTAGGTCTCTGATTTAAAATAGAAATAACGCATGATGGGCGGAGAGACATTTTTGGTAAATCCTATTGCAATTCAAAAAAACCTAGTTATCTGCTGCCAGCACAGAACAGATTGTAAAAAGAGGTGGAGAGGATTTGTAGTAAATCAGTATAAGAACACTTGCTTATAACGTCCAATTAGAAGTCTGTTATAACATCAAATTAATTTACATTATAATTTAGCTTACGTATCATCCTAATAAAAGGGGTTGAATGTAAATTTGTTTTGTCAGTGAGAAAATGGCTTCACTGCATGTTGCACAAAGCACAGTGAGATCTGAGTTGATTTTAAACTCTCTTGTCAGGGTAGACACCTGTACCACCGTAGCTGGATTGCTTCTATACTAATTCACGTATCTCTACAGTATTTAGAATTATTCTATAATGCCCCTGAGTTATAGACTGCATGCGTGGACACCCCATACCAGATGTATTTCCTATATTGTAATAGTTTTCCCAGCTAGTCACAAAGATTATTGTGTAGATTTTGATATTTTCCCCCAAATAATGACCAAAATTGTAGCATGAGTCAGGAAATGAATACCAGACAAGTTTCATCAAAATACTTGGGAGTTTTTGCCATTAGCATCAGTAGATCTGGTATTCCATCTGCTGTGTTTTTTAGTAAAGATACCCTTGGATAAACTGCAAGGGCAAGCATGGGCACATCCAGTGGGAGTGTTGATCAAATCATGCTGCTCAGAAGGAAGAGGATAAATCTTCTTAGTCCCCTTAGACAATACACATCTCGCCTTGCTTCCAGAAGGCTAACGGAAAGGTCTTTGGCCCCAAGTTACAAACAGTTACTAAAAACCTGGGAAGCCCCCTTAAGTCTTACCCTGGGCCAGCCACATGGATCCTCCTCATTCTTAAAATCCCTCCCTTGAAGTAGTTTTGAGGATTAATAGAACAAACTTTTCAAACAAGTTTAATTTTTTTCTTTGATAAAATGATATCAAGTATTGAATTACTGTCCATGTTGAATGCTTTAATCAGTGTTCCAGCTACTCTAGCTACATGTTTGAGTATCAGCTTTCATTCTAAATTAAAGTTTGCATTTTGCATATTTGTCACGTTTTTCTTTGCAAACACCACCTGATGGCTTTTTTAAATGGCAAGGCCAAAGCATGAAACACTTCTGCTGTAGTGAAGCTTTTGCAGGGCTTTTAAGGCTTCCAGAGCCCTTTTTGGTGGGGTTTCAGCAACTCTGTACATTTTCTGGTGCTTAACTCACTTTTGACATCTAAACAGATAACACTGAGTAACATAAAAGGAGAAAGAAACAGGCTGGAGAAATTCTTGAAAGCACAGCTCTAAACAAAAGAAATATGGGGTCCTCATCCTGTCCGCTTCACATTCCTGTTGTAATGATTTCAGTTCCTTCTGGTTTCCTTATCTTGGAGAAGAGATAGCATTGCTTGCTTACTGTACACAAAGGCTGCAGGAATTAATTGATTTAGACATACAGGCTGCCTTTGAAAGCCTGAAACATTATTAAAATGAACCACTACCCGCCGAAGACATGACCAGCTAACCACTGCACCCTCTGTGACAGTGCTTTATGGAATCACTGCAATTACTTCCAACCTGCAAGGATTAAGGAGGCCAAGCAGAGCTTTCTATTCAGCAAATTCATTTTTCATGTTATCCCCAAATTGCATCCCTCTTCTTGCTTTTGCTCATCAGCATTCAGTTGCTAGCCAGGGTGCCTGTGGGATCTGCCTCGCTGGCCCGGGCTGAGACTTTAAGGGGCTTCCCAAGTTTTTAGTATCCATTTTTAAATTACTTGGGGCCAAAGACCTTTCCACTAGCTATGTTGTCAGAACACAAATTCACGCTGCTATTTTTAATGTCTGTAGAGGAGTTGTATTTCCCTGGGGCTCCTGGAGGCATTTATCCATCTTAGGCTTCCTTCCACAAACCACTATTCAAACACTGCTTTCGAAATGGCAGCTGGCCGTGGCAGGCGCCGATTCACTGTGCTTTAGTCGTGACTGTTGCTTCACACTTTTAAGTAGCACTGTACTGAAGTTTTTTTTTTCCCTAATTGCTTCCAGCTCACCCCTGCACAGCAAGAAAATATTTCTGCTCCTTGTTGATCTTCTGGATTGTGCAGATATTGTGCCATTGACTTTAGTACCATATTTTCTGTGCCTTCAAGCTATTTTAGTATTTTTCACTCCTCTCTTTCCTTCTGCTTCAAAGCTCTGCAGTTATGCTTTGTTGGACAAGTCACATTGCAGGAAGAGTTAAAGTAAGAAGTAAGTGGCTGGCAAAGAAGTGTAGCTTTTATATAGTAAGTGTAGCAAGCCAGCATGTTGCTTTAGCTATTGCACATACATTTACTGTTAGCAGTAGTTAAAAATAGTTTGGGATGGACTATTACAAATGCTTATGTGATTGAATAGAAATATTTTGTAGGAAAAAGCAGTTTAATCAATGTTCTGAATGGAAAAAGCATTTTGTGTTTTTGCTTTCGGAACATTTGCTGCATTTTCTCTTAATGTTAACATTTTGATTCTGTATTGTTGTATGCATATTTTATAGATTATTCTGTGTATGTATTTGATAAAAATTTGGACAAACTTAAGTGCTTTGATAAGCTTGTGCTACTGTTCCATGAATGTATTTTTCATCTTTTACATTATTTACAGTAGGGAAAAGAACCCCAAATTGTCATTCTTCAGTCTGAAGGTACAGAACGAGAAGGCACCGTGGTGCTATTTCTTGTGGACTAGAAGCCATAGTGCACCAGCATGTCCTGGCACACAGCTCTTGAAGAGTATTTTAGATTTACCTCATTCCATTGAAATCTCTAGAAAATTCCTGCCCTTTTCTCCATTAAACAAGACTACAATTTCAAAACACCACAAACTTCTAGAAAGGTATAGCAATATAAAAATGTGAGGATATTTTATTTAATAGTAAAGTGGCTTGGGAATAGACTGATGTAACTTGACCATCATTAGTCTAGCACTCCAATACTCTATGACATTTAAGCTCTGATAATTTATATTTTTCTTTCCCATAGTCCAAACTGAGAGGTATTTCAGGGTTTCAGTCATACTCTGTTGTAGACCACAGTTTTAAATTTTTACCTGAAACTCTTTATTTCACTTGGTAAAGGCCAGAGAAGGGATTTTAAAATGATGAAACTCAATCTGGGCTTTTCTAGGGAAAATATTTCCATATTTTTTCACTCTTGTATATATAATATTAAAACTCATCCAAAAATCAGGAGGAATAGGAAGCAGGAAACAATCTTCCAGCAAAATTGTTTTTGTAATTGCCAGCACACCTTTCAGTATGTGAGGGGAAGTGAAATGTTGTGACAAACTTCAGTTTTGCTTTATCCCCCAAGGGGCCATCTTAGGCTAGCCTCATACACAAATCCGGATGAGTTTAATCAGAGATGAACTTTTGCAACATGTTAACAGGCATACTTCATGACACTTCACAATACTTCATACAATTCATGATTACTCCTTTGTCACTCTAAACATGAACTGCCTCAGGTTAAATTTCCATGCATAAAAATCAGTTATCTCCAATTTTGTCTGCAATTCTACATAATGATTCAATCTTTTTCAGAGGAATTTCAGGGATTTTATTCAAAATTAAATTATCGAGGTGGATTTTTGAATGGGAAGGGAGGTATCTGTGTGATCTTTTGACTCTCCACAGAGTTGTAGGAAGAACTCAGACATTTTGCAATCAAAATATTATGTTGAAGTATTGCAGACAGTATTACACTATTTTGGCGAAACCTTTACTAACATGTGCAGTGGCTTTTACACTCTACTTAGATGTTTAACTGGATTTCAATGTATCAATTCACTTGGAAAGTTTAATAATATCTTAGAAATGTTATTTTATTATTTTGTCATTTGTTGTGGTTTAACCCCAGCCGGCAACTAAGCACCACACAGCCACTCACTCACTCCCCCTCGGTGTGATGGGGGAGAGAATCAGAAGGATAAAAGTGAGAAAACTCGTGGGTTGAGATAAAGACAGTTCAATAGGTAGTGCAAAAGCTGCGCACACAAGCAAAGCAAACCAAGGAATTCATTCACCACTTCCCATCGGCAGGCAGGTGTTAAGCCATCTCCAGGAAAGTAGGGCTCCATCATGTGAAACGGTGACTCGGGAAGACAAACGCCCTAACTCTGAGCGTCCTGCCCCTTCCTTCTCCTTCCTGCAGCTTTATGTGCTGAGCATGACGCTGTATGGTCTGGAATATCCCTGTGGTCAGTTGGGGTCAGCTGTCCCGGCTGTGTCCCCTCCCAACTCCTTGTGCACCCCAGCCTCCTCGCTGGTGGGGTGGGGTGAGAAGCAGAAAAGGCCTTGGCTCTGTGTAAGCACTGCTCAGCAGTAATGAAAACATCCCTGTGTTACCAACACTGTTTTGGTCACAAGTCCAAAACATAGCCCCATACAAGCTACTATGAAGAAAATTAACTCTATCCCAATCAAAACCAGCACATCATGTTTGGGAATTTTTAATTAAAGAGTTCTTCAAATTACTTCTTAACATTGTTAACACAGCTCTCTTTCTGTGAATAAATAAGATAGAGATAATGAAAAGATAGTATTATTATATTGATTGCTTACATTTTGTTGCAAGTAAATGCTCTTTAGCTTTTATTTCAACCCTTAGTGCTTAGCAAGAACTTCTAGTTAAGTCTGATACACCTGTCCATTCAATTTTGGGGGGGCATCCACTATATTAAAATATAGCATGTAGCCTTTGAATCTTTTTGAAAATAAGAATGCAATTTTTTTTACACATTTTGACTAAGATTTCAGGATCTGATAATTGTTTTTAACCATTGCATATTTTATAATAATAAATTAAATATAGTAGCTTTCATTTGAGAATTTGGAAATGGTTCATGAATTCTTAGTACTATTCACACCATTTGGTGGAAGTTATTATCTCTGTTTTAACACAGGGACTGCAAATGGCAGAAGAAAATGATGCTCCTTCCACATACTATTTTCACAGGTGCTGTCCTCCCTAAATATTCCTTCTCCTCCAATAAGTTTCTGAGCTGAAATAGTTTTCAGTTCAGAAAATTAAATCATTTCGCATGCAGAAGTCAATGACTAAGACCATGACCACTTTTGAAGGCAGCAGGAGGCCACTTGAGTGGCTGGCTTCGTTGCCACTGCAGTCGGTGTGACTCAAATTTAGGCACTGAGGGGCCAGAGCCCAGGCTCCGTGCCCAGGCTGTTGGTGGCTGAGTGCTTACGGCTGCTCCACGCCTGCTCTTCAGGAGCAGGGCAGCACTGTCCGTCCAGTGGAACTGCTCAGCGTGTGTGAGGGCTTGCCAGGCTCAGCCTGTAAATTGCAGGCATCTCTTTTCTGCACTTTGCTTCCTGTCTTGGTTTTGCAGGCTGAATGGAGGTTGGGTGTTCTTAAACTGATAAAGGAGCTCTTAAGAGAGAAATTCCTTGACCATCTGTATGATGAATGGCTGAAGAGAGATCAAGAAAAGATGAACTTCAGCTTGGCATCCAGTAAAAACACAAATGTATATTTTGTGCCAGACATCTGTGTTTGTTCCAAGGAAAGCCCTAGGAAAGAGAATTTGGCCTTTCTCCACGTGGAAGCTATGAAAAAGGCATGACAGCTCAGTTTGCTTTTTACTTAGTGTGTACTGTGTTACATCCCAGGATACTGGAAGCTCTTAAAAGTGGAGCAGTGTATTTTCATTCAGACCCTGAGCTTTACTGATCACCAGGTGCATCATATAGTTTCCAAACCACTATCCTAAAGTGGACAGTGTGTATTTTAGTATTTCTTGCCTTCTGGCTGGAAGTAGAGAGGGTATGCCATCATGGCATTGCACTTTAGAACATTTACAAATACATGCAATTACAGTGTTCTTGAGGAATGTATAATGCTCTCAGTATATGCGATTAAAGTTTCTCAGTGAATCTGCAATTCCTTTAAAAATCCACAGCCCTTTGATGTGATACATGTCATGTTCCATGTTCATTGGAATACAGGTGAATATTTGCTTCTGATCCCTTTGTGCTTTCTTCTCTTAAAGGTGAACATCACCTTCCTCTTCTTGTGTAAAGAAGACCTTGGGGTTGGTTGCTTTGTTTATTTTCTTGCTTGTTTTACAGTTAAAATATCCAAATCTTGCCTATTCTGAAAGACTTCTCGATTGAGTGAGAACACAGTAGAATTCATAGGGTGTTCACTTTAAAGTATACTTTGGTTTGTTTTTGCCAGCCTCTTATAAAGAAGTAGAAGAAAAATTGTCTTTGATAAAGCATTCCTTTCTTGAATTGTCTCATGTAGGAATTCCCAGTTCACATCTCTTTATCATCCAAATGATTCATCTACTAGAAAGGTTTCAAGCTCATTTTTTGTCTTTGTTAAATCACATTTTATTTCCCTTTGATATCAATGGAACCTTGAGACCTGGCTCATGTTTTGGCAGCCTGAGATGTTACAATGCTGCTGGACAAATCAGGAAGATACCGTAATGATGATTTATTTAACCATTTTCAGGGCATCTAGAACAGTTTGCTTAATCTTGAACATATAGAACGTAAAGTGAAGATGTGCTTCTATTAATCAGGTTGCTAGAAGAGGAGCAAGATTATAGTGAAATGATAACTGTCCTCAAGAAAAAAAAGGATCAGCATGGTATATAAAAAAAATGGTGGGGCAGAGGCAGGAGGAAACAAAGCAGATGACCTTCCTAGTATTTTTTGCATATGGCACCTCAGTAGATTCTGTTTAGCGCTACAGAAAGTGATAAATTTGAAAAGTGAGGATGTTCCCCAGATTCCACCTATGCTCTTGCAGACCCCCAGAGGAGTTCCAGATCAGGTTCTGGTTGAAGAAAAGGCAGCTTAGCAATAGAAACAGAGCTGTAGCTGAGTGGACCTTATTCTCCAGTTTTAACGTATCTCATGTAAAACTACCAGGCTATTTCCCCAAACATCCTTAATAAAGTGAAAGGTGGAGTTTTTCAGAAATTATTACATTAGCCCAGATTCTGCTGAGTGTATGTGTATGGGTTGTCGCATAAGAAATCAATAGCTATGCTGCCGTCACGGGACTGCTCAATGTATAAACATGTGCATTTGTTTTCTGAAATTCAGGATTAAAATAGGAGGTGGAGAGTGAGACGAAAGGTGACAGCGAGTAATGGGACCGCACTAGAGTTTCATAGAATTGTGACATGTTTTGATGGATGTTTCAAGTGTTAATTTGGAGGGAAGCTAGATGTGTAAGTTCAAATGAGCTTGTAATATCAAAGAAAACTCATGCGCTGTACACAGCATGGAATTATACATCTGCCACTGGGTAGCTGTTGCAGTGTGAGTCTTTAGTAGGAAGGCCATAAGTTTGATGGAAGCAGCTGAAGGCTAGCTTGAGTCCAGGATGACCATAACCTTGCTCATTGGCATTTGTCGACTTCTGCCAGCTATCTCTGCGGCATTGACATAAACATGGCTATGTCAAGCTATAAACATAGCTCTGTACCAATATAGTTTAGTTCACTTATTTTAGCTCTGAGAATGGCTGGGCACTGATAGCTGTAACAAACTAGTTCCTGGCATAGTCTTTTAAACACATTTTACAGTAATTTGAATATCTTGTCTATTTAAAGGCATTTTTGGCTTGATACAATTTTAAGTCAGATTAGAAGCTATCAGGTAGCTAACTCAAAAAAACCCCCAAACTATAAAAAAACCCCAGCCAACCAACCCACCTCCTAAAATTCCAGGTGTGAATGACACACGGGATGTGTAGGCCAGATTCTTCAAATCTTCCGAACCTGTACTCATGGGCATCCAGTCAGCATGCACAAGAAATTGCATGACTAGCTACAGTTCTGGCACTCATGCAATAGGCATGTATGCCCCCATGTAAAACAGTGGCCAAGATTTCTCCTCAGTTGCCTCAGTGTAAGCGTGGAGTATCTCTCTGCCATCTTCAGTACCAATTCTAAAGCAGTGCAAAACAGATGGACACAGTTTCAGAGCTGCACTTCAATCAGAATGCTACCATTCTGACTGTGAAAGTGGTTTATTTGAATGAAAGCTGATATTTCTTAGAAAAAATAAGGTTTTGTTTTAAACAAAATTGTTATTAGAAATAATTATGTCGGAAATATTACCTTTGCCTGCGTAGAGGCAAGTATATATATTTTATTAATATGTTTAAATTATGTCAGAAAGCATATTTTTGTAATGATTATTAAGGGTTACATGACAGCAGTTATTTCATTATTCATATTTAATATTAACAATTTATTAAACTGTAATAAAAGTACTCAACCTCATCCATTGCAGGCTGAAAGTTAGGACTGTGAAATGTTATCCCTGAAACCTATTAAAGGTGCAGAGTTAGGAGAATGTAAAAAAGAAGAGAAAGTTAAGATGATATTTCTAAGAATCTAATGATGATAAAAGAAGACCATTCATTAGACTGTATTTTTATTTTATCTTCCTTCTGATTCATTAAAGGTGCCTAGGTGGTCTTTATACTATGCCTGAGGTCGTGCTAAAATACAATGTGGAAAGGCGAGAAGGGTTCTCCAGATATGCTACTAGAGTGAGACTTGGGTCTACCTTTTGTCCTGACCTTGTCAGTTGCCAGCTTGGTGACGCATCACGTCTTTATACCTGCGCTGAGCTCAGGCTTTGGCTGGTTTGCCTATTTTGACTGTAAGCTCTTCAGAGCAGGATCTTCTGCTGGCTTGCAACAAGAACAGCTGGATTATGCGCTTGGTAACTGCAGCTCTTGTTTCCTGAATACTTCTACAATGCAAATAAAAATAGTCACATTAGTAAGTATAAAAATTATGTATTTGGAAAAACCCAAATCCCAGCAGCACCACCTCATCTCCAGCTGCTGTCTTCCTGCTCTCTAGTACAGTTTGTAGTTGCCATCCTAACTCAACATCAATGGCATCCGTCTGCAGTGAAGTCTGCAGTCCTGTGTTCTTCAGGTTACTGCTTCCCACTAAGGCTGGATTTTCCTGGGTTCTGAGCATGTGGAGCAGGGGCAGAGGAGGGAGGGTTGAGCTCTTTGGAAATTGAGTCCTGTATTCCGCACTGTGTCTTGTAGAGTTGGTAAAAGCAAGGTTTGTTGGACTAAGCAAAGACATAAATCTGCTAGTCAGGGTCTGTTGTTGGAATTGTCAGCTTAGCTCTCTCACTATACATTCTAAATTAAAAGATGATCAAAAGGGAGGTGGTAGTCTCTGCAAAGGCCAGATTAAATATGAATGCATGTGTATGAGCTGGAGAGCAATTGGTCTTTCCATGATATTGTTAGAACAAGAATGTTGACTCCAATTTTAAATGTGGATAATAGTGCATAACTTTCTGTAGCAATTTCTGTAGCAGTTTGGAGGTGGCAGGTGGGCAGAAGTTTCAGTCCTTCACAAATGCATTTGTTAGCTTTACCTTAATTTTGCAGCTGGTGACCACAGCATACAGAAGGGAAATGATACACTTTAAGGATTACATTAGAATCGGGAAGGTAGGGCATAAATCACCTGGGTCCAGCCCATTGCACTGTCCTTTAGATCAGAAAAGTGACATGACTTGAGGGTCAGTCTTATGTCTAAACCACAGTGCATTGCTTTGAAAAAAATGAGTTATCTGTCATGCTGAAAATTTCCAAAGCTGGCTCTTTAGAACAAAGGCTAAAAATCTGCCGTGTTATATAAGCACTGTCATGGCAAGTAGCTTCCAGACTTTAAGGGTTAGTTTTGCTTGTTTTTATTTTATGAGATTCTGTAACGATGAGGAACTCACAAACTGAAATTAATTGATATTTATTCCTGGAAGTAGTATTAAAATCAGCTCGCAGGGGCATAGACCAGGGCAGGGAGAAGCCAGGAGGCCTAACAGTACTCAAGATCAAAACTTAGTTGTCCTTATGCCCAGCATCTTGCCATGACCTATGGTGCGTCTGCTTCTCAGAAGGAAAAAGGATAAACACCTCTGCCATTTCTGAAAGTACTGTGGCTAGGAAAATTAGATAAATTTCATTTTCATCTCTATTAAGCTATGTTGACAAACCAGACTATTGGCCATTTTTGTGGAGGATTAGTAATTAACTAGGTAGCCTAATTATCAGAACTACTCTGGCCTCCCAGGAGAAAACGATTAGAAATCCATTTCCACATATTATTTAAAATAAAAATACTGCACAAAGACAGATTTTATTAGCTTGGCCAATGGTTTGCAAATGAATCCTAGGATACAACGCATTGCTGTTTGAAGTTGCATTTGGTGGCTCTTAATATGATCCCACTGTTCATGGATCAGATGGAGCATAATCTGTTTATTTACTTTTTCCTTTGCAAAGCGTCACTTTAATGCCAGTCTGCTGAGACTGGCAGAGACACAGTTGCATCATTAGAGCAAAGGTGCCAAAAGGGATGTTTGGCTCTTTCAGCTCTCTAGCTCTTCAATCCCATTTATGCCAGCAGGCAATATTTATTAAATACTCTGAAAACCAATTCAGCTGATTTAAATTACACTGGCAGCATAAAATTGTGTGTGATTAGCAGAGAGAGCTGCTGGTCTGAGCGTAGGCCAGGTTACAGGAATCCTTAAAGTCTCATTGCTGTGGTAACTGCAGGTCTCAGCGCCTCGCTTTAGACATGCCTACGTGAATGGGCACAGGTAGATCACAGCTTGTGGTCCTCTGCATTGTCTGGATGAAAGGCAGCTCTGGTTCAGACCTTGTGGAGATGTCCTGCCTGGGTGTATTAGCCTGAAGTGCAGAAGGCTGCACCGCTGGCTAAGGAGAGCTACCCACTTTATTGCAAGGGTGCTCCAGGGTTGTTGTAGGGTGGGGTGGGGGGTCCAGGTACTGAATAGGACCTTTACTACCGTGGAGTGGAGATTATGTTCCTCTCCCTCCTATGGTCGAGTAGCTGATGGGGCTTTGTACCTCCTGGAGTTCTAGCTGCCATGCAGTGCTCTTGTAATGATGGGCAGAATCACACTGGAAGTATTTCTCAAGGGCTTGGAAGAGAAATGGCTGTCTGTCTTGCTTCATGTCCTTTAAAAGTGTTGCTTTTCACTCTTAAGGATGAAAATGCAGCTTGTTGCTGCTCTTGAGGGCATCATTAATCAGGTCTGACTGAATGCTCATCGGTTTAGTAGATTTATGTGTATTTATTGTCATTGTAACATTTCATGTGCAGTTAAATCCATTACATGGAGTCCATGCAGACTGAGGCAGATGCAGATTCAGGGCTCGTCCGGTATGTTTTTCCTTTGCTGAGTCAGGGGCAGATTTTACCCAGCCAAGCCAGAGAGTCTGGGCTGGTTTTATAAATTAAGATGTATTTAATATTGACAGTGTTTGAAATAATAGGTAAGGGCACAAACTGAAATAAGAATCTGGTTCTGCTTAGCATCGTATGAGTACATAGTAAGAAGAGTTTTACAGTCTTAACAGGTATCTAGAGAGGACTGTTTGCGAAAATTCAGAGAATAACCAAGTCATGTGTGCAAGATCTCACCGCAGATTGGTTGCAAATTGTGGCGTGAATGCCTAACTCCTACTTTCTGGGGCTGTTCCCTTGTTTCTCTCCAGCTCTTCCTGCCAATACAGAGTTACCATCCATACATGGATACACAGATGCCACAGTGCACCGCAAAGCCAGATCTTCAGCTCATTAAAAATCAATGCTTTTTCATGATGCCAATAGAGCTATGCTGTATATGAGGACTTGTCACTTTGTTTATGTTAAAGATTTCTAGTATTTTTAAGATACAGAACTCTAAAGTCAGGACTTTCAAAATTTCCTGCCTAATTTATGCATTAAATCTATACATAGGCTGAGAAGGGTATGGCCTGATTTTTGATGAGTGACTCCACTGGAAGCAGTGGTTGCCGGAATCCTTTGTAGCTCAAATCAGTCATGTCACTGCCTACACATGAAAGTGGGTGTTTAACTTCAGGCCACCTAGTTTGAAAAATTTGCTTCAAGTATTGCTGTTGGCTGCTAGACATTGCAGTGTAGCCAAACATTCCTGTTGCCTTTGTTCAGTTCACCCATCCATCCTTCTGAGTTTTCTTCGTTATGGTGCGTAGCTCTTACATTAGTTTGACCCTGTGTAAATGGATAACCTTTGTGAAATTTGGATTAGCCTTTCCACAGGTTCAGAATAGGAATGGATCAGGTTCTATATTGGGGCCTTTATCCCACTAGACTGTTGCTAACTTAAATGGTATAGGACAAATCACTTGCAAAAGTAAATTGGCAAAAATTCCCTCATTGAATTAAGCATAACGTTCTCAGGTTGGTTCTCATTCTCAAGTTGGCTTACTTCTAAAATCAGTGTATTTCTGAGAGTAGTTAGTTTCAGCTCAGTTGCCAACATCCTTTAATTTTCAACAATGCTTTGAAATGACCTCACAAGGCGATATAATAACTTTTTACAAGGAGATCTGGAGACTGTAGGAACATGTCGGGCTGTTATTTCGCTTACATCTGGATGTACTGTGTGACATATTAACACCGCAGACACATCTGCTATTCCTAAGGGTCTGAGGAAACTTCAGTCTCAGGCAGATGCAATATGCAGGGTTGACAGAGCAGACGAAGAATCACCGCAAGTTACTATAGCAGGTGAGAGATGGATGCAGGGGAATTGAGCAGGGCTTATCGTGGTGCTGCGTGATGTGCAAAGTAACATAAAGCATGTGGCTGTGTTTAGTGACTTAGAAATAAGGCATAGAAAATGATGCACTAAATACATATCCTGAATATAAAGGAGTGACTGTTTATGGCTTAACTTCTGTCACTCTCGCAATAGCTTGAAGTCTGGTTCACAGTGACTGTACCTCTATAAATACCTCTGAAATTCCACTGAGCTTGATCTCATCTATGAGACCAAAAGGGTCATTAAAAATACGAGCAGTTGCTAGCCAAGTCATAGTTTTACCTAGAAGTTCTGAAACACTAAATCCACAGAATCAGTAATATTATGTGGGGTTTTGCATTTGTTTTGTTTTTAAACTCCTAAACATTTGTTACATGCAGCTGACAGACCTGGCAAGGTTTTGAACTCTGGAAACAGCTTTTGGTGCCCATCATTTATAGTCATGTAACTAATCAGTATCACCTGCATTATTTTTTTAACAAACAACTTGCTCCTCCTTTTTGAAAACTTCTTTAGAGTTTTCAGTTTGAAATGTAAATTATCTGAGGTAGAGACTAATCTTTCTGTCCTCTGCCTGTGTCATGGTTTCTAGTATCCTTAATAAGCAATAAAATAAGAATCTCTTCTCCCTTGTTCTCCTCTTTGTTGGTCTTGTGAAAATTCTTATTTTATACCATATGACTGCAATTTGATTTGACCATTTACTTACTTTATTTTGATCATTATCTTCCTACTGTGACCTGTCTTCTTTTGCTTCAAAGCTGCCTAACACTGAATGAGAAGAACAGAGCAATTAACAATGGCAAGGTAGTGCGTTATTGCTTAAAACAAATGGAGTTGCTCATTCCAGTGTTTTCAGTGGCCACCAGTTCAGCACCTGTGTACCTGCAAACCATTTCTCAATAACACCTGAATGCCAAACTGTCTGTAGGTATAGGCAAAAAAATAGACAGTTACCTGAGATAACAAATTGCTCTGGAGCAGTCATGTGGTCATGACCTTCTTTCTGATAGCTCTGCCTGTGCTAGAGCACTGCAAAATCAGGCTGTCTGCAGCTTTTAATGAAGCTGAAGATAGGGTGGTTGATAGGCTGGGGGGCAGCACCTGTTGTCAGAGGTGAACACAAAGCTTCTCCTCTTCCCCAGATAGCAAAAAGAGCACCAAAAGCAAATCTGCAGAGCTCTAACACTGGGTCTCTCACCCAGTTCTGTCTGCATCTCTTCCTTCCAACAACAGGGGAATTACAGCTTTGTCAGACAGTCATTTCTTTGATTCAGCTTTTCTTATGCTGCCAAGAAGCCTCAAGTTTGAGGAGAAAACTTTCCAAAGCTCCTCAGAAACTCAAGAACATAAAAATCACAGCTATTTTCAGTGTAATGAGGCCCTAAGTCCTTCAATCTTTTGAAATCTCCTCCCTAATACATAAGTTCAGTTAAACCACAGTAATACAGCCCTGTGGTTTTGGCAGTTTGCTTTAAAAGTTCACCCACCACCGAAAATTTTCCTACAGGAACAGTCATGACCGCAGGTTGGACCACGGTGCCTGCAATTTAAGGAAATTATTCAGGGAATAAAACTAGGTATGCTGTGGGCTAACTCTGCTCCCCTTGAAGGCAGCAATACAGTTGAATGGAGCACCTTTGCATATCCTGAGTACTTTTGACATATATAATGCACTAACAAAGCAATGGTTTGCAAATAAAGCAAAGATGTAAGCCTTTCCTCTAATGGCTGACCTCAGCAGTGAGGAGATGATCTTCTCAAGTCCCATATGGGAGAGCTGAAGCATGATATAATTTGAGTAGATGCTGGCAACCGCCAGTTGCATCATCAGGGGAGAGGACTGACGGGATGTGCTGGGAGGCTGGGTCCAGCCCCGCATGCTGTGCCAGCAGAGTTTTGTGGGAGAAAGCACTTTCTTTGGGTACCATCACATCTGTTCTGACTTACTGTACCAGAAATACCTTCTCATGCTGCTGTTAGGGGGATTTTCCTTTCTTCAGAGGTGACTCCTCCTCAAAGGCTGCATTCTTATTGATGGTCCAGGGCCTGTTTTCTGTCTCCCAGTCCCAATGACACAGCACATGACAAAATCATCTCTCTCTGTTTGGACTCATATTAGGCAATATTGGCAGGATTGCAGCCATGCTGCTTCTGCATGTGCCGTATCTGCACTTAATTATAGGTTAAGTTTTATTTTTGACAGCTGCCAATCTGGCATGTTGTAAAAAGCTAAATTTAAATGAAAAGGTGAAGAAAGAATAATCTCTGAGAACTTGCCAATAAAGACATGTTGCTCTGCATTTGTAGCATTTGGGGGGGGGTACGTCCAGTCCTGTGTAATGGCATGTTAGCTATGAGGCAGTAGCAAAATATGGGTAGCCTTTCAGCTATGCAAAGTATAACAATTTTGGTAGAAAAAGAGAAAGCAAGGGATTGGAGGTGGTTTTAGGATCAGCTGTCTAGAGGCAACATTGATCCAGCTTGCTGAAAATAAGTCAAAGAAGGGATAATTTTCCCATTTCATTTAAATTATAGGAAGACCCTGTAAATTAATTTATTGGTAGTTAGGTAAAGTTTAATTACACTATGCAAAGAGAAGGTGGCACCTTTCTCAGTACTGCTCCCCTGTGGGTAACTTTCAGAAACAGATTTAGAACATTGTTAATTCATAGACTCTTGAGACTGAACTGGCTCTGTGACCATTTATAATCCAATTAACAAGAAATAAATAAACAAACACAGAAACAAATTCCAAGCCCCATCCAAACTGTCAACACAGACAAAAAAATGCATTAAAGTTTAACTCCCAGAAAGTTTTCTTTAATGAAGAGGATGCACTAAAGTAAACGCCACAAATTTCCTTCTTTTAGCAAAATGTAGGTATTAGCATATTTTGGATTTGAGATTTTTTCTGAAGCACCTGATAGTCCCCAGTATCTTTCCAATCAACTCCCTGTTATTGTTCTCCTGGTTTTTTGCAAAACACAAACAAGAAAATGAAAAGCATTACAACTTTTCATCATATGCAGCAGGATTTATAGATGCTTTGAAGAAATTGCACCTCATTATCTGGAAATACAACTACCCAGTCTGAAAACAGCCCAAGATGATAGAATGCAGCAACTTGTCTATTTAGAAACACAAGCAACCGTAAGTTTATTTCCCTAGTGCTCTGTTCTCCGCTGGTTCCCCTCTGAATACAGAATGAACTTTTAACATTTCTGCCTTATGTTCAAAACCCTACAGAGGATTTGCTGTTTTTTTTCTTAGCTGTAATAGGGACCTACTATATTAGGTAGTTTGCAAAGTCATACCTGGACAGTCCCTCCCCTGGCACCATTGAGGAAACAAAATAAGAGGACTAGATTGAGTGATGACTTTTGGGCAAGTTCACAAAACAAGCTGGGAATGGAGCCAAATTCTGTGACATTCACACTAGTTTCATAGCAGCCAAATCACACTGGCTGCCAAAGCGACTCAAGTAAGCACATCTTTCTCTACAAGCATCATCTTTTATAAGAACTTCTACCATAACAGTGAAATTTGTAATCTCAGGATGCAAAACAAGATATTCTTCTATGTCATTTGCAAAATTTAGTTGAGCAAGCAATTAGAATATTAGCCCAGGAAGATCTGTCAGACGTGCTTGTTCCTTTGATTTAGCTTTCCAACAACCAACACATTTTTTCCAAATCTCAAGCCTAAGAAGGAGAAGAAAGAAGAAGTAAAGATGTGGGAGAAAATATTATTTCCTTAAAAATCATCCAGCATCTAGACAGCAAAGTGTTGAAGGTAATATGCACAACTAGATTAATAGGACTGAATATGTGGGACAAAATTTTGTTAAATATTACTTATTGTTCCTAGAATGTGTCATTTGGTCATCTTGAGACTCTTTTACATCCTATCTTCTCCAGTTTGAAACTTGAACCTGAAAAGCTTCCTGTTTACCTCTTGGGTTTGTGTTTATATCTGATGTATGCATCCACATCTGCATCTGCATGCCCGTATGGGCTGATGGCCACTTGGAGGCCTACTTTTTCAAATAGGTTCCCAGCTAAATGGATCCATACGCAAACTTGTTTTGCAACTGTACTTCTAGAAGACCTAGGAGATCAACTTGTTAGTTGCTGTAAATTTGGTCAGCAAAGGTTTGCTGAACAGACACTGGGAATCCTTCCCATATGCCCTGGACAGTACACAGAACCCAAATCACGTGAGGCAGCCTTCACCATTGACATAGGGGCTGCATCTATCTCAGTGATTGTAGAAAAGTATAAATATTTGTCTTCCATAAACTACACTAAGGAGGCAAATGCTTGCTTAATTGTGAATGAAGTGCAGCAGCTGAGTGTCTGGACAGAGGTACTTCTAAAGGGATGTACATTTAAATGTGTCTTTGTTTGAAGCTTCAACCTCACTGTTACTTATCTTTTTTTATTAACCAGCTACCTATGTTGCCTAGGTGTGTTAATGAGCTAGTACTCCAAAAATAAAATAACTGTGATTATAATCCATATCGCTATTAATAAAAAACACATTTGACTGAGACAAAGCTTGGATCACATGAATATGTAACTGTATTATAACAGTTCTGCCAAGAGATTTGCAGGATTGTAGATGGAAGATGAAGTAATTAATTAAGGAATTACATCCACAAGGTGAAAAGTCCCTAAAGATAAGTATTTCAAGAGCTATTTTAGGGAAAGGATCTAGAGTTTCTGCATCTGAATAATTTTATGCAAATCTTCAGTGACAATGCTTGTCTGTGTGTGAATGTATTTTCCCTCTTGCATAAGTGCTCTCAATTCTGGAGTCTCAGTTTTTTTGTGACAGACCCTGAAAAACTCAGAGGCTGTTCCTACATGATGCTTTTCATCAAAGTAGCCTAATACACATCAACGGTATACCAGCAGTCAATGTGCCTAAAAGTTACAGGTGAGGACCTTTCAGGTGGTGAAGATCAGGGTGAATGTTTGCTCAGGAAAAGGACTGAATGTAGGATAAGAGTGTGTAGGACACAGAGCCCTTGGCTAATGCTGAGGAAGGTCATCTCTTTCCAGAGCTCTGCTTAGAGACCCCTTTAAATCACTAGAGCAGTTTACATAAAAAATCTAACCCAAGCTCACAGAGAATAAGACCTACCAGACTGTGGCTTTCTGGACTCGTGCAATAACCAGGTACCATATTTTGATGTCAATTTGACACAAGTTGCTCCAGTTCTGTGCGATGCTTTCCATTCTCTAGTTGTGCTGGTGTGAGGAAAAGGGATTAAAAAACATTTCTTTAGTGCATGGGTATCCTCTCCTCCTATAAGTTATTTTGAAATATGCTATTTGTACTTTTCACATGATTAAATGCTTGGCCTAAGACATCTGAAGTATCTTGTAGTCTGCACACATACACTCACACACACTGTAATCTCATGTAATACATATACAAATGTTCTTATTATTGTTTCTATCCATTTTAATAGCTTCCATTGTTATTAGGCAAAATCCATATATGCACTAGCAGTTGTGTTCTTAGTATATTTATTTGTAAATGCTTCTGTTTATTTATTTTGATTTTTAGACAGCAAATAGATTTCTTTTAATTTGATGACCTCCCTATTATATTCAACATGCATCTTTCCACTTTCTTTTCATAGTAGATAATACCTTTTAGCCACCAAATTAGAATAATTTCTCATTCTAGTCTATTTTAAGTGACACTAATAGTGATCTATGGTTTGTTTTAGATAATGAGCAGGTTGAGAGGAACATTTTAAGAGGATTTTATATCATTTGTGAAGCAAGCAAGGAAACAAACACACTAATAAAATAGAACAAAAGATAAAGAGGAAGAATTTCCTGTTTTTCCTTTCACTAATTTCTGACAAGCTGAATTATTTTATGCTTTTGTGCGTATTTTAGTGAAGGCCTCTGCTTGTTTAGGAAATAACTTTCTCCTGATCATGAGATGGAAGAAGGAAGACAACAGAAACAGTGTATGTTGCTTAAACATGGTATATGAAAGTACAAATAGTAGTGATCAAGCATTGCAATACTAGAAAGCAGAAAAAAATAAATACTTGCAATTCTTTCAGGTATCTCTTTTGGACATCAGAGAAGTTAAAACATTTGCCTTACGCACCATTTGTATAAGATGTTTTTGGAGCTCTGCTGCTGTTGATGGTTGTTTGATATTTGGTAATTTGCAGCACACCCAGGTCTGAATCACGAAGCACTGCTGTGTAACATGTCAAGGGGAAACACCTCCTTGGCATGAGCTCAGTGATCTGAGGCCTGTGATCAAACCCAACCCAAATGGTTCTATTAACAGAAAATTACTATTGATTATGGTCTATATTTTCACACATTTTTAATGGAAGTTCCTGCCATCACCCAAACACTCTTTTTTCATCCCAAATAGTGGAAAACCAGTTTTGGGCTTATGACCACGGGTGGACTGTGAATGTAACATCTCCCCGTATCCCAGCCTACATAGTTCCCTGCAGTCTTTTGCCCCAGCTGTACCTAATTCCTTCAGTAAGTTCTGGCATTTTTCCTGTTGATGAGGGTGAGACAATCCACTCAGTCTCAGCTATACAGCTCAGATAACAAAAGGTCAACATTAAAATCCAAGTCAACAGCCACAGTCCGAAAGTTTAGGAGGTGTTCTACAGACAAACTACATAGGTACAAAAACCCAGGCAGGTTGTTTTCAACAATCCATGTGGCCAGCACTGTAAAATGAGAGCATGAATTTCTGCAGACAGTTACCTAGGCACATTTTGTTCACCAGACTGTCATATCTAAATCCGAATCAGCTCCGTACATGGAATTGAGCTGTGCTGCCTCCTAACATTAATTGCAAATGGAGCTATTATGGACCCAGGGAACTCGTTACAGTGGCTCTTTGTCTAAGTCATCAGGCAGCCTGTAAAACATGCCATGTTTATGACGGTAAGTGTTGTATGGCTGTAAGAGCTGTATATCATGCCTGTCGCTCTAGAGAGGCACCTGCTGGCAGTTCATATGCCAGCTTGTAAAAAAGGTGTGCAAACGGCTTAGCTACAAAATCTTCGTTTTATGTTTAATGAAACCAATTTGAACTTTGGTCTGTGACCCTGCAAGTAATAGTTAAAGAGGCTGCCCTTTTAAGAACATATGCAAGAAAAAGAAATCCTTTGCCTGATGCATAATTGGTTCAAGGACAGAAAATTTTAGGCCCATGCTACTCCTCAAAAGTCATGCTCTATTTAGATGTAAACCACCTTTTGGTGCTTTAAGGCCCGGACCAAACCCTACAGAAAGAACTACTGCTCCAAGTTTGCATGTAAGGAGAAGAGGTGGTGCAGTAAGCCGAAGATATATATCCCCTGACATATCATCGTCAGTAGTTCCAGCCTTCTGCACAACGTGCTTGCCTTTTGGCCCTCTGGTAATTAAGTGGATGGGCAACAGCCTGGCTGCTCTCTACCTCCCATCCTATGCCTTCTATTCTGTGGCACAAAGAAAGGGTTGCTTTACCTTGGATCTCTGCTCTGCAAGTATGCTGCTGGTTGCTTCCCCTGTTCTTGCCCACCTTTGTTTTAGGGTCATGGCAGGATTCAGACCTAAGAGAGCCAACACGTTTGCCCAGCAAACGTGTTTTAGGAAAAACTGTAAGTGTCCTTGATTTCTGTATTTCGTGCAGAGGTGCTTGAGGACACATATAAATATCTGCAAGGAGTGTTTATGGGATTCATAAAGCTCTGTCCCTGGCTTTCATGCTCACTCATCCTTAACCCCTCTAGAATTAAGAGATATACATAATAAATGATTCATTATGAGCAATTATCTCTGGAGATTTTTTTAATCTTACCAAAGCATAGACTATGTCAATCATATGCAAAGTCTCAAATGGAATTACTTCTCATAATCAACCACTCTTAAGTTTGTATCTCATTTTTACCATGTCGTTTTAAAAGGAGAGTGCCTCTTTTGCGAATTGAGAGAAAGGAATAATGTATTTTTAAATCCGTCTTCAGGACTCAGAGCCATCAGCTGAACAGCCTGTGGAGTCTTAGGATTTCCAATAAACTTTCATCAAGAGAAAATCAATCACTTCAGGGAAAGATATCTGTATCCCAGTGGTTGTATACAAACAGAAGAGAGGTAACACATATTAAATTAGATGCCTTATCATGTGGCATAGTAAGAATGGTGCTAATCTACATAACTCATTGCAACAATAGCCTGTGACACAGAGAAGTGCACTGTTAACTTTAATTAGTAATAATATTTCTGAATGTACAACAGATTACCAGATAGCCTTTGAGAAAAAGTAAGTAAAATTTAAAAAGCCAGACTTTTGAGGCTAAAAATGGAAAAGACATCCAGTAATTATCAAGGTTCATGGAAACTTACTTAAAGTTTCCATTGTGAATTTCTAATATGTATGTAGGGACCCTACTATTGAAAATTTGATGAAAAGTAGACAAAAAGGATTTTCTGAAACAACATCAGGGAGTAAGTATGCAGCCTGAATTGTGCAGCTTCCATTAAAGGTAATGGGTGTTTCAATGTGTATTTCTTGCACTGAAAATTTGCCCTTGATACTCTCATTTAATCTCACCAAAAGAATTTTCACACTTCAGACAGAAATGTGCTAAATATTACACTGTGCAGGAACAACTGGGCACAGCCTTAATTTTATTCACCTGCTCAGTCTGTAAGACTAATGCAGAGCACAGCCTCCCAGACGGTATCGTCCAGGCTGGGAGCTGCCTCCTTGCTGAGACACACACCCATCATTTCTTGCCCTGCTATGGGGTGATAACACAGCACAGTGGCCCAGGAAATACTCTTGGACCTTTAGGTAGAGGCAAGAAGGAAAGGAGCAGATGTACTTGACCTGGATGGCTGGTGCTGGGTATTGCACTCGGCCAGTTGCTGTGCAAGGTCAGTCCCACTCCAGTCAGCGCGTGGGCTGGTGGCTCCGAGAGAAGAGGGGAAAGGCCCCGGTGAGGATTTGTAAAGGAGGAACCTCGTAAGGTGTAAAAGCACCCTGGGGCCTCGGTAGGATGCTGAGGAGGCCTGGGAGACTGCGCAGACTGGAGACTTGTTTCCATTCAAGCCAGCAACTTCTAAATCTTGTTTTTCTTTAAACAAGAAGTGTAGAAGGCAGATACGTTAGAAGCTAAAGCACAGATTTCCAGTCTTTTCTGGTGATTCTGCTGGAGTTTTCTTTTTGCATTGTGCAGGCATGGTGAACACTAGCGCAAGAGACACATTCAAGGGTAGTGCTGCGTTTTCACAGGCAGGGAGCAGATCCAGGGATAGGGTCTGTTGAAGGGGAAATTGTATGGAGAGACAACTCCCTTGAGTCCCTAGAGAACAGAAACATTTTTCTCCTGCAAAATTCAGATATCATTATGGCTTAATATATATTTCTGCTTAACCTATAGCCTATTATCACAATTGAAAAGGCTCCTCTTGATTTGGCAGGACTTTGAACCAAATGTGTTGAGGACTTTATTCCTATGTAAAATTATATGTATTCTATGTACATTCATAAAGTACTGTTTACAGCCAGGTCCTACCTACATCAAGACCCTCATTCACAAGAACATGCAATGAAAACATTTGTAATTTTTCTAGCTTTATGTCTTTCTGGTGCCAGAACTCATAAAAATAGTACAAATTTTTTTTTTTTATTTATAAGCAAAGAGAGTTCATTTTCTTTGTGTCGACTCTCCCTGTAGTAAAACAATGTTTGAAACATTCCTGTTCATAGTATCAAAAAATAAAATACAAAACCAAAATGGGCATGTGAAAGGTCACCAAATCTGGAAAATTTTAGTTCAAAATGTGTTTCCTTGGAAATTTATGAGCAGATCAAAACAAGGTGTCAGAATGACAATACATGTGGGCCACTAACTTTCAGTATAGTAATGGTGTTCTAGCTAGAATTATATCTCATTTTTCAGTAGGTCATTTAAGCCTTGGCACTTTAAATAATTAAATCACAAAATGAAGAAACTAAGGTGGATGTGATTTTGACCTATATAAAAAAAAATCATTTCTTTTATACAACATGAGTATGTCAGTGAGCAATCAGATAAGCGCAGCTCAGTCTGTTCTCAGTGCACACGGTGTGTTCATACATGCACTGAGAGCAACGTTGAACCATGTGTCTTTTTAACAGATGTGATCTGGAGCCAAGATCCTGAGTAATGCAGGTGCAACTGGAATATCCAGTGATGAATTGGCCACATGTATACAGATTGCCAGAACCTAATATTGGCAAAAGGAAAGAAAAGGTCCCACCTGCATTCTGTATGTGACAGGTGCGACTCAGTCTGTTGACTCACAGTAGCAAATGTCGCATCATTATAAACTGCCATGTTCCTTGTTAAAAGAGTCTTCATGCAGTGCTTGCAGGGGAGAGTGCAGTACACAGGCTTTTGCCATTTTCCTTTGTACTAAATACCTTAAATTCTATTCTAGCAAGGGCAGGATGCGAGGGGGGGGAGGTGAAATGTCACAGCAAGGTTTTAGATCCCAAAGTGGTGCATGTGGATACATGGTCTTAAGTCCTGGAATGGCTAACTTCAGTTTCTATACGTGTAGGACCATTTTCAGGGATCACAGTCTGGGAAAGTTAGGAATCAGTGTTTCAGGGGGCCTTTTAGGATTCCTTTGTAAGGACAGTGTATAACTAACTGCAGTTGGTGGTCAGATGAATGGGGCATAAAGCATTAATGAAATGGAGTGATATTAAAAAGCCACCGTCTTGATAACTGTTGTTCATTGAAGGTCAGACTGCATGAGGAAGCCTCTAATTTATGGACCATGTGGAAGTGCCTCTGCCTGCCATCACAAGAGTGCAGTGAGACAGGTCCTTACAAGTCCTTCTTGAAGAGTAGTTCTTTCATATCATAGAGGAGAGGCATCCCACACCCTCGTCACTTTTCCACTGTTTGCAGTAGCACTGGCAGGGTATGGAGAAAGAGAAAGACCCATTCCAAAGTCATATAATTCCCAGAACCTGGGTAGCTCCACATCATTCTCCATAGAGACCATTGCCTCAGATATGTATGTTAA
>VYZV01011969.1:288-24217 GCA_013401275.1 Pandion haliaetus | reverse complement strand
TTAATTTGCTGTGTTCTGGTTATATTATTATTATTATTAATCTTGAAATTCTGGTCTCGTGTCTGGTGGATGATTAGATTTTGACCTGTAAATTGCCCATTCAGTTCTAGTTTTCTGTGATAAAGCTGTTGAACAGTTGCCAAATTTCATACCAGAGGTGTCTGAACTGTAGTGGTAGATTAAATAATCCCTGCAAACTACATTGCTATAAAGGCTTCTAAAGCAGGTAGGACCTTTTAGGGATGAAAAGCAATTGTAAACTGCAGTCATGATTATCATACCACACTTAGGTGTTATTCTAACAGAATGAAGAAAAATTAAAGCTATGGAAACTGACATGATTTTGCGATGTGTTGATCTTTGGTAATAAACACAGCTTCTTTTTCATGTGTGAAGGTACAAAAATAGTGTCTGAATCAAGATTTAGTAAAATTTCATTGTCATCCTCTAGAGGTACTAGCTTGTATTTCTTATTTACATTTAACATCAATAAGGACCCAGAAGCAGAGCAAGTGAGAAATTACTCTCCCACAAGATATTCTGGAGTTTCAAAGTGTGCTTTTTTTCTCAATTACAATGAAAATCTGTTAGACTAGAAATTCTGATCTATTTTATTCTGAAACTCTGAACAGCTTTATTTTAATGATGTTGAAGCAGACTATTATATTAAACCAAAAGTCTTAAGAATAATACATAAATAATATGAAACCTTCAAAATTAAAGGTAATAACAGAATGAAATTACATGCTTCCATCTTTTCAAAACACAAGGTTTCAATGTGACTGAATCAAAGCAAAAGGTGAAACATGATTCAATTTGATAATTTTCTCTCAATTTTGGGATGAAAATTGGCATGTGTCTACTTTAATTCTACATTTCCCAATGTGAAACAGTTGTCTTGAAAATGCTTTTGAACATATATTATTTATTAAGAAAACATGTACATTAGAATAAGTCTTTGCTTGGTTCTTTCACTCTAAGTAACAGTGCGTGTTTGATTCTGCCTGGCAGTGACTGCAAGGCATTACTGTTGGCAGGTCTTCCTTACAGTAGAGGAGATACCTCTCAATCAAATTCCTGCCAGCTATATACCAGTATCAGAAACTCTGCTTGGCTTAGATGCAGGTCTAAAAGAATGACCAAGTATTAAATGGATATAGCAACCAAGCTCTTTTCTCATCCTTAGGTCTTTTCTTCATACAAAGTTAGTGCTATACAAAGCTAGAGTATGAAATTACAGCGTGGTGGTGTACACAAACCTGTCTACACTAGGGAAGAAGAAGGAAATAGTTGTGTGGTCTTGCCTGGTCATATGTTTTGGAAATGCAAGTACCACACTGAGTGATACTAGTAGAATGAGAGTACAGAATAATGAGTAAGAGTACAGATGCATTTTCTTACCAGTAAATCCAGCCTTAAGCTAGGTACTCCAAAATACCTTCTTGTGTAGACATTTTTATGAGCAATAAAAGAGGTAGCTTACTTAGAAATGTGCTTTCTAAGCTGTTTGGCTCTCAAAGCTATTTCAAAAGCTTAATGTCTTTGAAGAGGGGTTGAGGTACTTCATTCATATTTGTGGCATTAATAAACTTCTCACAGAGAGCTGTTGTGGAATGACATGTGTTCAAACCCATACTAACTTCCTAACTTGTGCAGTCTACTTTTTAGACTGAATTCCCTCAGCTTAGGGTTGACGTAGGGCCACTGGCAGTATTATCTTGCGGCTACATGTACACTAATGCTTAACATGCCATCCCTCTGCCAATCTCAAGACAGACTAGCATCAAGCAGCTGCCACCAGCAGCTGTGGGCATTCAGCACCTCTGAAAATTAGCTGCAGGGTATCTTAAGTCTGGTATTCCAAAAGTGGTGAATCATAAATTGGAAGCTGCAGTTGAAAATATAGCTGTAGTTCTTGAATTTTTCATAAGAATTACTACAATTAAAACCTCATGGTAGATAAAAATAAGTGGGAAAAATCAAAAGACTTGCTGTACCCACTTGAAAAGGAGAATTCATGTGAATGGTACTCACTCTAATTGTTTCAAGTAACATCTTAAAAGTAATGTTGATGATTTTGAAATAATAAATAAGATTAGTAAATTACCAGTTAAGTGAAGCCACAGTGCAAGGTCAACAGCTAGTGTGGCATCACATTAAACAGCAAAATGAGCAAATTTATAGGTTAATATTTTGATAAACCTACTGGGGATTTGGCAAGAAAAGCTGAACATCAGTAGTAGTTAAATTGGGATAGAAATATCTGAAGAAAAAATGAATGCAGAAAACTAAGAACTGAAATGCGTCATTTACCCCATTTTACCTTACAGTTTCTTACCCAAGATCGCACATGCTTATCACGTATTTTACAGCCAAGATATCTGATTCTACCCAATAACACAGTTTAAACAGATAGTGAGACATAGCCCCATTTCTAAATTGATATTGGTACTTAATTTGGTGTCAGATATCATCAAGAGTACTGCTAGAGTCATATTGCGTATCACAAACTGTGCCATGCAAGTTGTAAAACAACAGCTCCAGGTCTAGGAAACCCCCTTTCCTCCAATCAAGCTTTGTAAATAAGAAGCATTTAAGCTGCCAGAGTCAGTGGGACAACATCCAAAACAGTTCATGTCACTGAGCTGTCTTAAAGCTCCCTGACTTTGCTTCTAAGAACTTCATTGATGTGTCCACATTAGTGGTTTACTTTGGACTGGTTTTGGAGTTAATGTCCTCATTGTCCACATTTAGCAAGCTTTCACATCATGGACTAGTCTCAAAGTATTCAAAGTGGATTTCTTTTTGATGAAACTAAACCAGGAGACGTGCTCCAGTCATGCTGCAAATGCAGTGGGCTCAGTGCATGGGGCCAGACTAGAACCAGTTTGAAGTAAAAGCTGTCTGAAGTGCAGCTAGTGCAGATATCAGTTCCTAAGCTCCAGCTGTTTCGGTCTACAGATCTTCCCTTATTGGCCTGCATTACTCGATAAAGTAGACTTAGCTTGTCCATCTGCATTGCTGGCTGGAGATTGTCTGTGAGCCAGGCTGCCTATAATTCCTACGCTGCCTGGCTGCATGCAACATCAAGACCCTTCTAAGACTTGTTTGCTTCTGCAGAGTTTGCAGAGGATAAAATGAGCTTTGCAATAGCCTTCCCTTGGGCTCACTTTGGATACAAGGCAAGCTGGGCTTCGGAAGGCAGTAGACAAGATTGGGAGTCTTTGTTCTGGCTCAAAATGGACTTGCACCAAGTTTTTAGGAACTATGTGTTCCCCTTGTCCACTGGAGATGAAGCAAAGGAATAAGAGTGATTGCTGGTTGGCTGGTGCACATCCTGAAAGAGGTGCAAAATACAGTACGGCTGTTCCTCATCTGTGTCTTTCACAGGATGCACAACAACATGGGCTTCAGGGTGGAAGGACTTTCTAGGAATGAATTGTAGAATGGTTTGCGTTGGAAGGGACATTCCTGGAGTTATTCTTCCCACTCTTCTCATTCCCAAGCCCAGTTTCTTCCTTTTCCGTCTTCTTGGAGAGAGTGTTTCGCATTGACTCATAGTTTTTTGTTGTCCCAGGAATGCTGGAGCATTCTATTTTCTTGTAATAAAAACTTTAATGTCTGTAGCAAACCTCACCAGTTTTTAAAAAATCCATACGGTGTTCCTATATCAGAACTAGCATGTAGAATCCACAGAAAGCATCCACCCAGTGGCTTAAGAATGCAGCAAGTCCTCAGTAAATAAACAAATAATACAATTGGCTGTATAGTAAGAGGGAAATGCTGGTGATTCCTCCTCTCTGGGCTTTGTCTGAAGGCAGAGGAAGGTATTTCTCATGCCTGTCACCAGGAAGAATAAGCTTCACAATTCACACTGGTATTGTGAGTGTGCAAGGTCTCTGTAGGTACCTGGCTAGTGGAGATGATGATTGTGGTGATTGTTTGCAGACTCAGAGCACCTGCTGAACTTCCTTGGCTATACCCCATTCATTTTGTGATTTCTGCTAGCAAACAGATTTCTGGAGAGGTTTTTTTCATATGCTCTTATTGCATCTTTCTGTGACCTGCTGCCTACGAGCAGCTGCTGGGCAGTGCAAAAGTTCTGTGCTTGATGAGAAGCGCCTTCTGGGAACTGACTGTTGGGCTTTTTCTGTTGCTACAGCCCATACATCAGCAGTGCACATTTAAAACATGGTGGTGGTCACTTCCTGGTGCCTATGAATCCTAAGGAATGTGAATTAGTGATCTGTTTTGTTTATTTTATTTCTTCTAGAACACCAAGTCTTGATTTCCTTGGGTTTTTATTTTGTAAGATGTTTGCATTAACAGGCTGCACCTCCTCCTTGCAGCCCATGAATGTTAATATTTTCATGTTTATTCTCGTATCTCACTTGAGTGTCAAAAAAGTAGTATTTAGCAGTGCACTTAATTTAGTGCAACATATTAAAGTAGTACTAGCTCAGAATAAATACATTATGCCTCTCATGCATTATATGAAATTTAGAAAGGCACCAGATGCTAAAAAGAAAGGAAAGAAAGGAGAGGAAAGGAAAGGGAAAAAAACCCAAACAAACCAAATAGCCATGGACACCCAGAAGCCACATTGATGCAAATTGGTGTAAGCTTCATTGGAACAAAAGGGAAAGAAAATAATTTTGCATAAATAATACTACTTCTCCTCGCATGTTCATATTGTTTAGATGAGTGTTTATGGGACTGGATGGTGGTGGTGTCTTTCATTTCTTTGGAGAGGGAAGGTTGTGCACGTGCTGAAGAAGAACAGAAGATAAAAAATATAAAAACGGCCTTAATGGAATATCAGGGCCTCTGCTAGTATTCTCTCAGCCCAAGGAAACTGTAAGCAAATATATCAGAACAAATGCACAGTGTCTGCAACCTTTCTTTCTCCATTTCTCACAGAATTAGAGAACAGTGGGTTAGGAAGGACCTCAGAAGGTCAGACTGAGAAATATGCTGCCAAAAATATTTGGTAGTTCCTTCAATGGAGAATTAAAAACAAGGGAAGACATTAAAAGCAAAGCCGCTTATGGATGATTTGGATGTAATTAAGCATTCCTCACACTTGTAAGTGTTCCATGTGCTTGCCACTGATACCAGAGGACAGGACGTACTGGAGCCCTGATCACTGCAAATTGGTGTTACACCAGTGCTTGTCCCTTTCTTTTCTTGCAGAGGGAGGTAGCTCAGTAAGGAGAGAAGCACCAATGCGGACAATTAGTGGACAACCTAGTTCACTGTGTTTAACTGATTTACTTCTTTTCAACGGAGTACAGTGCAACATTTACTGCTACACAGCATGCAGAAATTCATTTTGCTTTCTGTCATCAAAAATAAAATTAATTATTCTTTCTTTGGCTTTTTGACATGGTATCAGAAAATGATATGATACTAATATTTTTGTTTGTTTTACTTTGAGGACATCAGCAGTATGAATGAACGGGTGGGGCAAGCTGTAAAAGCTCTTCAATCTAATACGAAATTTTTCAAATTTCTTAGAAGGAACCTTTCCCCATAACATTCTTCCTCGGAAGAACACCAATGCAAAACCATCACACTATACTTATACATTTGCTATTATTTTATTTTGGAATTCACAATAAGTGGGACTCTCAAAAACACTCTGTGTTGACCTCATTCAAATCCTGCTGGCATTACATGGCTGCAAGGACATGCCACTTTGGAAAAAATCCACCTCAGAATCACTTAAACTGTGTTGTCACATGACAGTAAATCTAATTTTCAGGCACCTGTAGAGAATCAAAACACCATGGCCACAAGACATAAAGCACTGAACCGATACAATGTCTCCCTGTCAGGCCAAGTTGTTCAAAAATATTAAAGGGGAACTTTTGTTCCAGGAGATTTTGTATCAGAAAGGCACTGTTTGTCTGTTCATAGCTGGGATAAAGCTGAAATGCAGCTCGAGACATAAGCCCCATGGGGTTGGGTTGTTCTGGATAGCTGTAGAAACATGACAGGGTCCTTGCATTTAGTCCTATGAGAACATGGACTCTTAGCTGGGTAGGCATGTACTGTAGTGATCTCTAAGAGCAACTGTGGAGTCAAACCTCTTTGCAACAGGATCAAAGACATCATTGTTTTCAACACAGTGTATCAAGTTCACCTATTAATTACCTCACCTGTCAAAAGAGGGAGGTCTTCATAGGTTTATGGCAGTGTCACGTGGGTGAAGAAGTGTCCTTTTGTGATTTCATTTTGGGGCAAAACTGAGAAGAATCACACTGTGACTCCAGTGATCTGTTGCTGTAGTGTATATTCAGAATTTAATCTACTACCAACTACAAAAGGATCATCTAATGCAGTAGAGTCATGCCAACTGTCAAAAAGTAACCTGAGTAGTCAGTGAGCTAGAGTGTGAAATGCTCCGTTTGTCAACTTTGTGAAGTTAGGGCACTTTCTCGCATTCCCTCTGCCCAGATCCATTGTAATAAATTTGGATTGCATGTCAATTACTGCAATTTATGACTACCCATCTCTCCATTCTGAATATGTATGTGATTTTAATTTAAGGCTTCCTTACGGTACAATATTTATTATCAGTTCTCTGTTTTAACCAGCATTGAGATAACTGCTATTTTACACTCTTCTAATGTCTTCTCTTTTCAAGGTCATCAGTTTCATGACATCGCTGAAAATGAAGTAGGACGTATGGTTCTGCTTAATCAAATTTCATGCTCTGTTGCCTCCTTCTTATGGCCTCTGTGCTAATTGATCAAGTTTTCAATTAAAGTCTTCCATCTTTGTTTTAATTCTTTGTTAAGGTTTTTATTCCATTACATGGTTTCATGAGATATAAGTTGTTACAAGTGCAAACTGTCTCTGCCTTTCCAACTGCCTTGTTACAATGATTTAGTTATATAGTTCTTCTCATTTCCCCTTTCTTATTATTAAAAACCTCAGTGGACTGGCTTCATCTGTTGGATTTAGACTTACAGTCCAAATATCTGATTCATCCATCAAGGAGAGATTAGTTTACCTCATGAATTGTCATGGCTAAAAATCTTTCTGTATCTCAGCACCTTCCAGCCATCTTCCTCAGCCACAATTAAGCAAATTGCTGTCCCTAAAGAAATATTGAGATGACTCTCACTAATAAATGAGGCTATGTCAGGCATTTGCAGAAAACACTGCCTTATGGAGAGGTTTTCCTAATAAGCAGTGATTCTGTTTTCATTCTTTTATTGTGTTTATATGAATCAAATAAATATTAATATGGCAAATATATATTGATGCACGGGGTTGATTACTCATTCTGTAGTTTATAACTCTCTGTTTCAGCCCTTAAGTAGCACTATGTCAAATGTGTTTTGAAATCCACTAACATGTTCATTTTTTAAAATCAAATAATCTTTTGAATCAAATGTTTTTTGAAAGGCCAAAGAAAATATGATGATAGAAGCCATATAAATACAATTTTTTTTCAGGGAGGTTTTGTTCAATTAGGGGCAGTTCTTTTTTTTTAAATGGTGGTGGACTTTTTACTTAAGTTCTGATACTTTCAACTCTGAAGAAAATATAGACCAGATCATTCTCTGAAAATATTGCAATGACTGTCAGCAGTCTTAAAAGGTTTACAGTTTAGAGTCTTTGCAATATGAAAAATCTCACTTTATGATAACCTTCAAATAAAGCATGAAAGCCTATAAAATGTTTTCCATTTCCCTATTTAAGATGCAAAATTGGGTTTGCTTTCCAACCTCAGCTATCCGAATGTTAAAACAGAGCCAATGTGTTGATAAGAGTGACTGTAGCAGACCAATTCCACAGTGGCTGTGCTAGTACATTTCTGTGTGCTGTTTTAGTATGAAGTCCTGTAGTTCTTAAACTCTTCCTCCAACGTTGTGTTGAAGAGCATGCTACAAATCTCTGTGCTTTGAAAACCTCTGTGTCATTTCATGCTGAATACTCAGGCAGTCACCAGGAGGAACCCTGATGTGTCAGGGAGTACTTGAGCCTTGGGACTCTGGTAGCACAAGGTGAGATCCTGCTTCCACTGCAGGTGGTGCCAAAATTCCTGCTGACTTCAACATGGTCAAGATTTCATGCTTCCATCCAAGAGGAAATTATTTGTAGATGAGGGCATCATCTGTGGCATCAAACTCTGTCAGGGATCCATTGGGTTTCTTTGGGCAAGCCCACTGACCACAATAAACAACTCAATACCTACATCAGCACAAATACTTTTATTTGTAGAGGCCATCTTCAGACCTCTGAGGCATTTCTTGAGGGATTGCAAAATCCATCTAGCCTGTATGTGGTTTTTGACAGTAGTCAAGTACTGAATGCCTAGGGAAGATGTAATAACAGGGCAAGCATACAGTGGTGCTTCCCTGGCATATTCTCCCAGCTTCCAGCAATCCATATTTTAGCAAATGCCTTGGTTATAAATGTTACTTCTAGGTTAAACAGCCTTGGTGGACTCGCTTCCATGAATTGGCCCTGTTGCTTTTTGAACTGGTAAGAATTCTCAGTGTTTAGAATATCCTTGGGCACGGAATTTCCCAGTTTAACTGCGCTGCTTGAAAAAATGCCTTCTTTTGTTTGTTTTCAGCCTGTTACCTGATAATTTCATTTGTTGCCTCTACTTCTTGCACTGCGGAAAATCAAAGTAATAATTTCCTCATGATGTTCTCAATGTTATTGAAGTTTCTATTCATTTGTGTCACATTTACCTATGGTTGTCTCTTTTCTCTGCAAAAGGGTCTTAATCTAGTTGTTTCTAGTTTGGACACTAGTCTTTACTGTGTGATACTTTTATCTGTATGTTTTCTCATGTTAGTACAGCCTTTCTGACCAGAAATCCAGAACTGCAGGCAGTGTTCAGCTATAGGCACACCATGGGTTTATACGAAGGCATAATTACATTTTCAGCCTGGTTGTCTGTTTCCTTCCTGATAATTCCTAGCATCCCGGTTGTTTTTCGTGGGCCAACTGATGTTTTCATGGAAACAGCTGCTGTACCTGGGACTTCTCATTCCAGAGATGCAGCAGCAAGTTCAGAGCCTGTCCTTGCACACATCAAGTTAAGTTGTGTCTCCTAGGTGCACCACTGCATATTTACCAANTATGTCTTTACGCATCCTTTCATTTCCATTCTTCTGAATAATTTAACATTAACAATTTTGTCCTCTCACTCTTCCCTCCTTTTTCTGGGACGCTTTTGAATATGTTTATTAAAAGCCTTTTGAGAGGAAGCTAGTTGAAAGCTTTTTGAAAGTCCTTTCACTGTGCTGTGAAAAGCCTTTGAAAAGGCTTGTATTCTCCACGTACAAAGCCTGCATGTAGACCGACCGCAAATGGGTGAACGCTTTCTCCTGAATGTCTCTGTCCTTCCCTTCTCCTCCTCACAACAATATAGGTCAATAATGCCCCTCTTTTGCAAACTTTTTTAGGGGTTTGGGGAGTAAAGATCATACGAGTGCTAGCCGTTAGTATTTCTTAATTTAGCTATTTCAATAACATCTTCTGTGGTGAATGCTTGAAGGAAGCCATAGGAAGAGCACAAGCTGTTCTTTAATTCCATCTGGCAGCCATAATAATTAATAATTGTAAAGCAAACATTGTCTACATTTGAAGTATGCAACTACTACAGTGAAAGAAGGTTATAATGTCTCTTTGCTTTTAAAAATCCCTCAAAGCCATTATGTTCTTTATTAAGCATATTCTGGAGTATATTTTCTTATGCAGCTGGGCAATTCAAGACGTACAGAGATGAATACACTGCAGCACACATTTAAACCAAGATTAAAATAAATTAAAAGACAATTCAAATTATTACTAAAGTTAGTAAAGCAAATTCCTATATCCTTCCATGGTTACTCAACACTGCTGAGCTTGCAAAAGAAAGTTTAAAAAAATCCATTCCCCATCCCAACATAAAGAAGGCAACAATAAACCTCTTTTATTGAGTGTTTGATTATTTTAAGAAAACCTGCTTGTTTTTTAAAATGGATGCTGTCTTCTGTCTTGACACGGTGAGCCACCACATGTAAAAAATTTTAAAACACTTTTGTCTGTGAATGCACACTACCAATTTAAATAGCAAATATTTGCATTGGATTGTTTTAACAGGACAGTAGCTCAGCAAGTAGGAAACTATGTGAGCATCCACTTGATATGTGCTGAATTCTAGACCAAACAAGAGCTGGTCTGGCTTTTCTCATTCCAGCCTGAGTAAAAGGGAGTGTTCAGCTGTTCCAGAAGCAGATTTGGCACCAGTCTGATGTGGGAGTCATAACCTAGAGGGTGCTCCCCAGCACCCATTAACTACCAGATGATATGGTAGAGCCAGTGCAGGTTGCTTTCAGTCCTACCTTATTTCTTGACTGAGTCGCATGTGAGCTGGAAGGTGCTCACTTCTACTATTCTGAGCCATCCACCCTACAAATCATAAACAAAGCTCTCCTTGTGTCTTTGCCAACCATTAACATCAATACCAGTTCTGCTGCAGACAGAGCTTGGACAAACTCATGTTTCCTTCTTGGTTTCACCCCTAACTCTGCTATCACTCTGCATTCTGTGTCATCTAGACCTTGTAGGCACTGTACTCTGATCATGATCAACCAAAGCCTTAAGGAGAACACAGGGAATGAAAATATAAATTATACTGTATCACTAGTACATCCACAAAATAGGTGGGAAATTCAGTTGGCAAGGAGAGGAAGGAGAATAATGTGTGAAATGTCCAACTGCATGTCTCCTTTCCAGACATTATAGTCAATGTCAGTACATTTTGGTCCACCCAAGAAAAATATTAATTTGTCCAGATCTTGATATGATGGCTCCTTTTAGACTGCTTTAAATTTTTGTTTTCAATAGGCACCTAATTTACTGTGTGCCAGGTCACGTCTTCTAGACCAGGCACTGCGTGTATCTGCACAAGGGAGTCTGGAAGGTGGAAGGAGGCACAGGACTCCTTAAGCTGCCACTTTTTGGGTGGAGAGGCTGCCAGCGTCCCGCCCCGGGGAGCACGCCTTACGCTGTTCAGTCTAGGGTAGTACTCCAAGGCCTTTTCCTGTGCCACAATGCTCCTCAATGTGCACAGATGGATTTATTTTTCGCTAGGAAAGTGGAATTTATTTATTCCTTCCCCTTTTCATGGTGCATGCTTTTCTTACCACCTGAGTTTCCTACCTTCTTTGCAAGATAATGCCACATAAAGAGTCATTAACCTTTCAGTGCCCTTGTAATCTTTAAGGGTTTGGTTGACCGTGGCCAGAGTGCAGTGCCTGCAAGTCTTAGATGATACAGGACGCAGAGGTCAGAGGTCTCTGAGTTGTAACACCAGGTTGTAACACCAAGTGCCATTCACACCAGTGACTTTGTACATGGGCGAGAACTCGTATTACTGCTAAGGTTAATGCTCTCATTTAACCAATAAACACATTTAGCACAGGTTACCCTACATTATCCATTTAAGGTGACTCTTTTAAGCCAATTTGCCACTAGTAAACTAGCAGAAGAAACCATGATTCTTATTAACAGCTGAATGATACACTTGTACTCTCTATTTCAGAAGCTGCTGTGGGAAACAGCCTCATAGCTTGCTGTTTCTTCTGCAATCCAGCTGGCTTGCACTAAGCTGATGGTTGCTGTATTAAAAGCCTAAAATTGCTATTCTTAAATTTAGGTTTTATTGAATTTAATCATTCTATTTTTAAAACTGCACTGCAGTTAATGATCCAAACAGATCGATATTTATAACCGGAGTTGTGCAAACTAAATACATTAATAAGTAAAATAGATGTACTTTTGCATAAAACTTAATTAATCTGATGTGAATTGTAGACATTTTTAATTGGAATTATCAGCTATGGAAAATCAAGTGTTTACCTCTCTCTGCAGAGAAAGAGAAATTCTGGTTATTTCTGAAGAATAGATACCAGATTCTGACCTAGTACTGTTTTTACACAAATGAAGTAAGCTCAGTTCCTTCAAACAATACCTTCATTTTAAAGAAGTGAAGGAGCAAAATCATGCCTGTAGGGGAGAGAATCAGTGAAGCTGGTCCTTCCGGTAAGGGATGGCAAAGAATCAGATGAAGGTACAATAACTTCGCTTCCAAAAGCAAGATATTGGACTGTGCATGAGAAAAAAAGCTGAAACACTCAAAAGAGTTTATTAGCTGAGACTCAAGCCCTTGGTGGTTGTGAGTATTTTGGTTCTGGACTTAGCTATGTCACCCTTGGCTCTGTATCCTTTGCGTGGTGCTCCTCTGAGCTGTGTAAAAACTTCTCCAGCGCAAAATTGCCCTTGATATGTTTGTGTAGTCACCCTCTCGTTTAAGATACATCAACATCTTCCATAGACACGATAAAAGTGCCAGTAGACTTTGCAGTCTAAAATAAGTGCATATATGCCATATGCATTTCCTTCTTCATGTGTTTGTAGAGAATATGCCTACTCTTGGTTACGTGGACAAGAGTGAATTTCTGTCACCTTTTTATTCCTTCTTTATTTTGGCTCCTGGAACAAATTTGTCTAATCCCTGGGCTGCTTTATTTAGGACAGTGACAACTGGATCCCAGAGGGATCCCTGGTTGTCCCAGGCTGTCAGAGCTCTCTCTGTACCTTGGGAAGGGGGAAGAGAATTCAGGAACACACAGTGTCAAGTCATCAACACTGGCTTTATACAGTCAGAAAATCTCCTATTGAGTGTAAAGTGTGCTAGGGAAGAGGATCTGGTCCCATAAATAGGATAGGAATAACACATCTCTATTCTGTATAACCAGAATTACATAAGACCACAGCTCATTCACTTTGGTGCCCAGAAAAAAAAAAAAAAGTCCTGTTTTCTCCTCCACTGGAGTTGTTAGATCAAGAACCTGACACTAGTAGATGCCACGTTGTACTTGTCCGTGATACTAGTTGGTCAAGATTGATATTTTTCTGAGTCGCAAGTACAGGTGTCTGTATGGAGAGGTTTCATTTCTTCCTAACTGCTTCACATGCACTTTGGTCCATGTTAAGTTGGTTCCACACCAAAAAAAAAAAAAATCCATTGTCAACAGTAATTGCCAGCAAGAGATTCCCTCCCTCCTCACCTGTCCCCAAAATTGGTATTAAAAATGGCTGAACTGCTAATAAAGATTAGGCAAACCCCTGAGACCACTTCTGAGAATACATTTGTCAAGTAGATTTTAGTCAAGCCCTTTCATGAACGACCTAACAAGTATGCAGGGACCTGCTGCTGTAACAACAACAACAACAAAAAGTATCTATGCCTGTTTTGTGTCTGCAGACCTATCAATACATTTTTCTATGCAAGAGGGAATATGGACACCCCACCCCGCACCCATCTTGTTTTCCTTCAACAATAAAGCAGCGGTAGGTTATTGTCTAATTAAGTTTTAGATTTCCCAGGCAGGAAAAATCCATGCATTATCAAATTCCCTCTCATCCAACTCAAATTAATTTCTGAAAAAAGCCATGTCTGAGATGCTGGTGGATGACTAGACGCTGTAAGGCTTTCTGCAGTTCTGAATGGTGCAGCTGGTGTTGTCAATTCAGTTTAGACAATTTTAAAATACCTGAGAATCCCTGGGGGAAGTTGTTTTGCGGTGCAGTAGGTTTGGCAGGGGTGGCAGTCCTGCCCAGGTTGCCAAATTCCTTCCTTTTGCTTACTCATGAGAAAAATGATGGCCATGTGTGAGGAGTAGCACTTGATTTTTCCCCTTACTGGCTAGATAAGCAGTAGTTACAGACGGAACTCTGCAAAGAACTTCTCCTCCCTGCGTCGAGCTTTGCCTCTAGGACTGTCAGACCAATGCGTTCTGCTGCGTGGCTCGTCTCCATTCCCCAGTCTGAACACAGGAGCCAAAAAGTCTGATCCTGAAATCTTGCAGTTTTCAAGATTTCATTTCTAGCTCTCATACTCTTTTCAGGAAAGTCTGACTCTAAAGGTTCCCAAGCTCTGCTTTTAATTCTTTCTTCCCATTGTATTTAAATCCAGAGAGGAACCTGTGATATCTGTGGATTTCAGCGTGACTCTGACTTAGATGGCAAATGGGACAAGGAGGGACGCCATCTCTGTAGTTGGTCCTTCATAACAGTTACTACTTGTTTCTGGAAATGAGGAACAGGCGCAAGAAATGAAGAGGTATGCAAGGGCCAAAGTCTCCCTGTTTAGTGCAGATTTCTGTGGGAAGTTTGTGAAGACCTGCAATGTACTGCTCTGTGCATGGCTGTCTATCTTCTGGGATTCTTCAGCTACCCAGTGACATGGGAATCTGACCTTGTTGCAAAATTTAGCTTCAGAAATTAAGCTTTTGTAGTTTTGCTTATGTTTCCACCTTTTCTGGTTGCACAGTACCTGATTTTTGTGTAACCCAGTGCTGTATTATCCTCCCCAGCCTACACTCGACAGCATTTAAAAGAGGCGTGAATTTTCTCTGTTCATCTCTGTGGGATGTGTAATGCCCCACACCTAAAATTCAGCTTACTAACTATTTTGCTCCTGCTCATTTCAGCTAATAGAGCCAGCTAATAAGATTCTTTTACTGTATGTTTCCACATATGTTACATAGCCTGTGTTAGAGTCTCTGCATAGTTGTTTGATGCACTAACAGGTACTGGAAGAGTGGGAGTGAAAGAACAGTTTAGGAATTTCAGCCTATTTAACAAGCTGGTTTTGCCTTTGCCTTACGAAGAAGGCAGAAGGAGAGGCTATATCACAACTGCTTCCTGAAGATCAAGCCACTTACCTTCTGATTTGATTAGACTGATCCAACATTTCAGTTTCTGGCTTCCAAAATTGATGTACCTATTTTTCATACATGATTCTGCAGCACAGTGGTGACAGAAAATACATTATGTGGAAAACCTGAAGTTTACTCCATTTCACAGTAAAATAAAGAGAAAGCAGGTGACTAATGAGAGGCCCTTTCTAAGAATATTTTTAGAAGATGCCACAAATGTCACTGTTGCTCCCAGCAAGGTCTTCTCTCAGAATTTAAGTCCAAAGACTCAGAGGCACTGCCTGCATTTCCCATACTGTAAAAACCTGTAGGTTTGTGTTGCCATATTACACATTGGTATTGACTGACTCCCCCAGGTGTGGTAATAAATGATACAATAATACAACAAAATAATGATTACTGCTTTTCATGGCTGTTGTGTATGGGTGTATTCTTGTTGCTCCAACCAAAATAAATCATAACTAACTCCATGACTCTCTAAACTAGTTATGCTCGACGTTAACACTGACAAAACCCCAGGACCCCACAGGCTTTTTACAAGTGAGGGAAGTCCCAGTTTGCTATTTCCACCTCTTTTTTTTTCTAGAGATAGACAACCCAAGAATCAATTGGTTTTTAAGTGAGTTAAGTTCCAACATCACCAGATCAGTTGCAGTAGAGTTTCCTGACATGTGAAGATGCAAACTTTCTTTTTAATTTGAACAGTCTTTCTTTGTATGCAAGGAATTCTCAGATGTCCAAATTGAGGAGAAGGGTTGGAGTATACTGTCTACACCTAACAAGAATTTCTTACTTTCAGTCAGTGTACAGAGCTGAAATATGAAATCTTCAGAGCTCACCTGATTCAGCTCCAGTTAACTGGTAGCCTCAGTAAATAAAGTGATTTCACCCCAGGAGGTCTTAGGAGATTAATTTGATTTCATCACCATTGTAAGGATTTCTGAGGACATGTACAACCCATATTCTTTTTACATCACGTCTGATCATAATCTCTTTCTAGGAGAAAGAGAAGAATTTGTATTTTATTGTGTTACTTCTATCATGATTTGGGTGAATGAGAATGCAGAGCATGCCTTTGCTTTTGTCTTTTCTTGCTTGGAAATTCCCTTTGTAATAAGACGCTTACTAGAATTGACTGTAATGGAAGGAAAACAGTCCTTGACACACAAGAAAGGACTAACAAGAAAGGTCAGGTGAATGAATAGCTCTTTGGAGCAGAAGCTGGGTTTGAGAAACAGGATAAAGCATGCTTCAAAGCCAGGGCAAGGTGAGCATCCCAAGTGGGATTTGGCATCAGCCTGGAGGCTGGTGCTGCACTGTTCCAGGCAAGGCATGGTTGGTTGCACAATGTAAAGAAGTCCAGCCTAATGATTCCACCCTCGGTATAGAGGCCTTTTGAGGCAAAGGTCTAAGAGACTTTTATTTCATCTTAAAGGGAAGAACTCAAAGCAGGAACAACATGACTTCATCTTCTGATTCCTGTAGTTTCCAGATCCTAAAAACCAAGTGAACATTTTCTACCCAGACTGAGCATCCTCAGGGTAAGTGACTGACTGACTCAGCCATATATCAACTTGCAATGTGTATATCCCTGCAATACAAGTCAGCAGGCATTTGTTTTCTGTGCCATAAAAGACCAAGCAAACATATCATTATTATTACTGTTATTTTTATTGTTTTGTATTTTAGGCTTGTACTGGGGGACTGTGAATATTTTTTTTTTTTTTTTTAAGAAGGAACTGGCAAAGAAGATTAAGTGATCTAATAATTTGTAATAATGAGTACTGCATTTGTGAGTACTGCAGTGTGTTATATTCTGGCTTTTGGGACCATACATGCATTTTATAGGGGACTAAATAAATAATCATTTGTGACTTCAATATGTAACAGTCTTCAGAAGAAGGGAAGGGGAGAGAAATGAATGTTGATTCAGAAGGGAACTACAGTTCCAGTTTGCCATAATTTTAACAAGAAGAGATCTGTTGAGTACTTACAGGAGAACAATATGTAGTTAATACTTCAAGTTAAGTACTGGCTTGATTTTTTTTCCTCTTTATTCTTGGATCCAATTATGAGCAATCTACAGAAATAATGAGAAATTATTGAAAGTTTTCCAAATTTCAGACCTTTTTTAAGGTAATGAGAAGGAGCTTTAGATTTTAATACCTTTATATCTTGCTTCACTTTTCAAAACTGGATGAACTTCCCTATGCAGTTCACCTCTGAACTATCACTTTAAAATCTGATCTATTACTACAATTTATGGCCAACTGGATATTGATTTACTCACACCAAATGATAACATATGCTAAGAGCAGTCCCATAGGATCAGTGGAAATACTTGGGCAGTAAAATGCAGCTTAGATTTTTAAAGTCTGGCCTTACAGCAATAAAATGAGTTAATCTGAAAAGCTTTCCAGAGTTTGAGAATTATTGCTGTGCCCCATTTTGAGGAAAACCAGGTTGAATTATGAAAATATGGTTGGAACTTTTGTTGGATATGAGAGCTTGCTATTTGCTTTGGATGTGAAAAGAGATTGTAAGTGTTTTACCTCCCTTACTGAGAAGCAGTAATTCACATGAATAGTCAGTGATACTGCTTACAAAGGGGAGTTGAATCCTCTTCTGGCCTTTAATAATTATAGGTCATACTGTGCCCCTGGCTGCAAAACAGATCTTCTCACTTCAGGAGGTACGCTGCTGAGCACTGGTATGAAATTCAGCTTCTAGCTGGTGTAGTAAGCTGCGTAAGGAGTGAATGCAATTATAAAAGTCTTCTGAAGGATTTTTGTGGCCTTTTCTAGGCACAGAAGACCCATCCTGTCACGCAGGGAATTTCTGGACTTCCAGGATGAATCCCAGTCTAGTTTCTTTGCCCCCAGAATTGCTCCTAAGGTAGCCACAAAATCATAAATAGGATTTATGACTTCCTGTAACCTAGGAAAGAGAAGTCTCAGGTGCAAAAGTGCCTAGACCATGGACGTTGGCATGGGAAAGTCAGTTATCAGTGTTGCAGCCACACTGCCTTGACTGTGCTGCAGGCAGAGGAGTTCTGGAGTGGTGTACTCTGACTGCACAGGGAACATAGTGCAGGATGACGCATGGGCTGCACAACCCCTCAACCACATTCTACCTTCCAGGGCAAAAACATCTGGATATCTGAGCTGGAGGAGAACCAGTACGTCCTGCAAAGGATCCTCTCATGTGAAGAATAAAGAATGAGGAGTGCAAGGTGCACTTATAGTACACCTGTCCTGCATTTGAGACCTAGACAAAATTGCTGTAGTTGACATTCTTTCTGAACTCTTCCAGGCTGAGTGCTCTGAAGCATGCATGCTGTCAGTCTGCTGTAGAGATGAAAGCCACCTGCAAAGGGGATATGTGCCAGTCTGCATTACTTGGCCAGGGATCCATGGACAACTGTCTGACGTGGGTACTTTTAGCAGTGTGGAAGCAGCCTTTGGCGCTTCCACTGATGCTAGATTTCAAGCGTCTGGAAAGTGTGCTAGCAAAGGTTCTTATTAGCACCATGGAAAACTACTCCAGTTTGGAGAAAAACTATTAACGATTGAGCAGGTGCAAGGAGTTTCTACCACTGGTGGCTTTGTGTGGCTTGTATTTAGTTGTTTAGCTAGTGCCACGTTGTAGGGTTGATCTTTATTTTAAGAGGACATTGGCATTTTGCGGTTAAAGATTAGTTCATTTCATGGTTGCACTTGCACACATCCTTCCCTCTTCAGAATTCCTTGTGGGATGTTTATTTCCCACTTCTGAAGTGTTATGACACCTTTTAAGAGAGAAGTGTTAGGCAGGAAATGGTGGATATGGCCTCCAGGTGATGTATTTATCATTTTAGGGTATAGAGAGTGAGGGCAACATTTTTTGAAAGTACCAGATACAAGCGGTTAAACAAGAAAATAGCAGTGGCACTTCCAGGGGGGTAGGTATACCAGAAATAAGATTTTGTGGCACCCCATAAACAGAACTGAGTCCTAGCCATTAGCTAATACCAGAGTCCATGACTCTTTCCAGGTGTCCAAAGCATGAGGGAGTCAGTGGAGACGGATGTCACAAAGCAAGAGACAAACAGCCAAATTCAGTGCTTCTGTATATTCTAACTCAGAGTAATTTCACTCATGCCAGGGGTAATATTCTTGTCAGTATTATTAATAGCAATATTTGACTCAAACTTTGGAAAGTAAGGTTAGTCTTTGACACAGTAAATATTCAGGTTTCTGTTTACCTTCTTCATGTTAATGTTTTAAAGTTTATGCTGTAGTAAATAATATAATAGTACATTTTTATTAGATTGCGTAGACACTTTTACATTCAGTTATTAGCTGTTTAGACATTGGCAAATAGGCTGTTCTCAGAGATGCTGATCTTTGGATATCCCTTTTCTCTCCAAATGTACATTCCAAACCACAGACCATTTCCCTTCTTTAAATCTTACTCTTTCAGTTTTTGTTGGGGATGGTATGCATCAATATTTTATTAATGTTCAGAAGCAGTGTTCTTCATGATTCCTTATGATTCTTTCTCCCTCCCCTCAGAACAAGGTACATGAATTAGTGCAAAGTAATATATAAGGAACTTTTTTGTTTATGTGATCAGTAGAGAGCTAGCACAGAGCCTTCCATGAAACTCTTGGCAGGACCCTGAAATGATCATCACAGCCACAGATGAGTGGCTGATTGCAGAGCTGAATCAATCAGTGATTACATTACAATATAAGGGCCAGTTTCTGCAACCCCATATTCATGCAAGCAATCCTAATGGAGGCAAAGTTAAGAAGGAGAAGAAAGCTGAAATCATCAAATTCCTTTCAAGCATAAAAAACATCCAGAGGTGCGAAGCGGTTAATGCCTTGAAGACTGCCTTTTCCCCACATTTTCTATCAGCTGTATACAATGTGAAATGAAGAGAATTAATTTAATAGTTGCTAATGGCTTAAGCATAAGCAACCTCTGTAAAGCCCAGTCCCAAAAAACCTGTAGGTATTGCTGACTCACTCTGCAATTCAGAGACGATATTTCTTCTAGTAATCTCTTTAACTTTGAAAGACTCGTGAAAAGTTCCTTAATGAGGAGTGGCTTCTACAGATGTATAATTTGTGGCATACCCATATGAAGCTTTTACTTGAAAAAGCAGTGTATTCTGTTACTATATTTTGAATGCCATAAAAAATATAATAGCAATTAGCCCATGTTTCCATCATTATCCCTAGCCCTGCTTAAACATATGGAAACATGACATGCTGCGTTCAAAAGGCAGAGGAATACGTGATAAAAATGTAGGCACAAGAAAACATAGTGGGTTGGGTAACATGCCTCCAGCATTGCTTATTCCATGATTCCAAAAAACATTTAAGAATCCATGCTTAAACTGTATGTTTAATAAAGCTTGTCCCTATGCAAAGCATTTAACCTTATGCTCAGCTTGAAAGCTGTGGTCAAGCTGTGATTTGAAGAGAAAAGGTGCATCCAAACTGATCAACATGAAGCAAATATGGGCTGATGCAAAGCGCACTGGTACCTAGCAGGTGTATCGGACCCTTATTTAGAGCATTTGCTAAAATGGGGTCATTCATTTGTTCATTCCACAGTGCTCTAATGTACCCCTGACATGCTTGGGGCGGTGGTCAGGTGAAAGAAATACCGGGGATGCAGTCTCAGCCCTACATAACCTTAGATTTTGCACAGGGATTGGAAAAAGTTTTTGAAGTATTTTCCAGCAGGAGAAGTATCTGTCATTTTCCCCCCTTTCTTGGTCCTATAGTATAGTCTTGTTTGTCTCCAGGTTCTCTGCATTTCAGGAGACTGTCTCCAGGCACCCCTAACTGCTGCCACCAATAAGCTCCACATGCATCATTAAGGGACCAATTTCAAGAGCATCCTTGGGGCCCATGAAGTGTACTGAATAATCAGGGGATGGAAGGAGGGTGTAGGAAGAACATGATAGTTTAAAATGTCTACTTTTTTTATTGATAGAATCTGTATATACAAGTATGGAAAGATTCAATTTCAGCTGTTAAGGATGTTATTTCAGTTATCCAGCACACGACAGAGTTGCCATGAGTGAAAGGAAGAGTATGGCTCTCAGTCTTTCCAATGCCCTTTCGTTTTAGAAACAGGTGAGAAAAGCTTCCTACTAGACACTAGTCCCAGGGTATGAGAGGAATGTGTGTATTTAGGGATTTGTACAATAAAAGTACCTGAGGCTGCATGTGGTGTCAGTATTGGTCCTGCAAACACAAAGATGAAAACATTATAAAGCTTCCAGTCTGCTTTTCAAAGAGGCTTTAAAACAAAATTTTTAATACTGAACCCTTGTTGCTGAGTATGGGGGAAAACCAGGAGATTCATGGGTGCAGGGCTATGGTGTAGATGACCTTTTTTGGACCAGAGTACAAGGAGTTAAACAGCAGTGGTACATTTAAAGTAGTTTCACACTGGAATGTTGCAAATCCTGATGTTTCTGTCAAGGTCTTGCACACAGAGAGAGACAGATATGAGATGCACAGACTGGTAGAAAGCTATGCAGCCTGGCTAGCGTTTGGCAGCCTCAGGACTGAGTTCGTATACTATTTTGCATTTCTGTTCAAGTAAGTTCTCCTAAAGCTTTAGGCATTCCCGAAAAGCTACAGCAAAAGGGACAGTATGTTTTCCATAGGCTCCATGACTCTATGGGAGAACTGACTCTGCAGCCTGTCTAGTGTGGAGGGAACTCTGTCGTGAGTAGGGAGAAAAAGGAGAAAGCTCAGTTGGGATGATGTCACAGAAATAGACTGTTCCTTAGGCTTGTATAATTTTCTGTCATTGGCCAGTGGTAGGGGGCCGTTCAAGCAAAGGTGACTTAGTGCTGTGTTTGATCAAATATAGTAATCTTGGCCCAGAAAATTCTTTCAGATATTAATAAAAATGGAAAACTATGAAATCACGGCATTTGCAGGGTAGTAGGNAAGCACGGCATTTGCAGGATAGTAGGGAGGCTTTGTCTTCCTTCCTGCAATTTACCCTCTTTCACTGCTGAGGCCCAAATGACAATGTGGATAAATGGCTATTTTCACAGGACCTGGTTTTACATGCCTTGTGCAATGGTAGGAGGAAAACTAATACAGAAGCAACAATGTGATGAGAAGCATTGTAACAATAGCCATTTTTTGTGAAGTGCTGCATCCTAAACTGTTTTTCACTAAATGTTTGCAATCATGTATCTCTGTGTCTAAGTGAGACATGTTCTTGTTTACTGTATGATTTCATCAGCTCCTACAGCTTGAAACACCACAAGGCACCCTGTGCTCTAATATGCAAAAGCTGATGGATTCTCAGTGTAGGGGGATTGTACAAGATCCCTCCCACCCCCCAAAAAAGCCCTAATCCCAAACTTCCCAGGTTTCTGGAGTTCTTGATGTTTATTCTTTGATTTCACCTTTGGGGTAAAAAAAAAAAAAAAAAAANCTTGTATAATTTTCTGTCATTGGCCAGTGGTAGGGGGCCGTTCAAGCAAAGGTGACGTAGTGCTGTGTTTGATCAAATATAGGTATCTTGGCCCATAAAATTCTTTCAGATATTAATAAAAATGGAAAACTGTTAAAGCACGGCATTTGCAGGATAGTAGGGAGGCTTTGTCTTCCTTCCTGCAATTTACCCTCTTTCACTGCTGAGGCCCAAATGACAATGTGGATAAATGGCTATTTTCACAGGACCTGGTTTTACATGCCTTGTGCAATGGTAGGAGGAAAACTAATACAGAAGCAACAATGTGATGAGAAGCATTGTAACAATAGCCNTGAAGGATAGAAATTACATGCTTTTTGTGAGCTGTGTGCAATAAATTCAGTCTGGGCATTAGTTATCCAAATTACCTCTTCCTTTTATCTAACATAAAAAACACTGTCACACTCTTAACTAATGTTTCATTTTTGTGTGTAGATGCAATATCGGATGCTTAATTAGGCCAATAATTATTCACGCATTAGTGTGAACTTTTTGAAGTATGATGGTAACTTGTTAAATGTATAATTATTACCACTGATAATTAGCAACCTTTTTCTTAATGTGCATCACTGGTCCTGAGAACAAAATAATGGTTGCAATACTGAATGGTGGAATTCAGTGGAATTCACATCTCCCCACACAACCTGAGTTAAGATTGAAGACTTGACCTTCCTCAGGTAGAAGTCCCAATGTATTGTAGTCTTGGATACTCAGTTGTACTCTGCATTTCTAAGAAGCTGCTATTTTGAATTTCCTGCTAATTTAATGCCTTTCTGTTGTCTTTGCAACAGGAAAATTGCATCCTTTGTGTCATTGTTAAGAAAACCTTTAAGTTTTCTTTGACGCAACTAATTCTGTGTGCAGCCCATGCTTTTTGTTTTTTTCTTTGGCAATTCAAATAGCAAGCATTTGATTCAACAGCTGAAATTCTCTGTGAGGAAGTTTATTTTTAAAGATCCAAGTCTGATGCATATTTTCCATTTCACTTTAGAAATTTGAATGACATAATACTTCGGCAAACTTGAAGATTAAATGCTCATTCCTGCTAAATGCTTTGGAAATACTTCTCTAGCCTGACCTATTCTTTTTATTACTGCGTGTGACTGTGTTGCATATAAATTTTTATGTGTGTGTGTCCATATATATAGGTAGGTATCCATCTATATATGCTCCCTATATATACAATTTATGCGTGCACACACTCTTTAATATAAAATTAAATACAGAGCCATACGTTTTACAATATTATGGCTTCAATGTTATTCACTCAGAAGTTAAACAATTCAGAAGCTGAGGTACATCTTGTAATCATAACTGTGGTCTATGTATTTTACAGTCTTTAGCTGGGTGATCATGCATTACATCAAATAATGCATCCATGTGCAGCTTTATCTGTATGCTTAGAAGTTGCAGTATTTTAAAAATAGACATTTCTCCACTCCCTCCACCAGGAGTTTAATCTTACGTGGTTTGAAGTCAGTGAAAGCATTCTTACTGACTTCTGTGCTGCAGGATGTGGAACTCTACTGCCTAAGCTAGTCCATCCTCTGTGCAAATGTAACTTGAATATGGTATTTCAAACCCTGAATTGTCAAACTTTCCCTTCATTGTTTACAGGTATAGTAGCATTTGCATGAGTTTTATTTTTAACCTTTTATTCTTTCTTTAATAAAAAAGTTTTATGAAAAACAT
>VYZV01011968.1:83402-98820 GCA_013401275.1 Pandion haliaetus | reverse complement strand
AATCCCGGTTTTAGAATTGGCAACTTTACAGCAAGTGAACAGTGTTCCGATGGCTTGAAACGTTTGGATGTGGGAAGTATTTGCTGTATGTATTTTTTTTCCCTCCCATGTCTTAAACTTTTCAACAGTAGAGGATTTGGGTTTTTCCTATGAGTATTAGCCCTTCTAGTTTTGGATATACCTATCAAAAAAATCAATAAATTTGTATTTGCCAATATAGGTTTCTGATGTTCAAGTAAGATAGTTTGCTCTTTAAAAGTTTATGCAGGAATAAAGCCAGAAAGGAAAAAAAGTGAGGTCTGTATGAAATAAGAACAAAGATACAGGCTGGCTGTCATCAGTTCACAAGTTGTAATTACTGTTGCTTTTTCACTTCTGCAGAGAAGTTTGAAGGTTTGATTTCTTTAGTACCAATGTGATTATTTTACAGGCATGCATTAATATCAGGTCTTGCATTTGCTCATAATTAGTTCATGGATCCATATCTGTCATGTTACCCTGTCATTTGAGACAGCCTACATCCTTTTTATTTAGCAACAAGTGATCAACATGATCATGTAATGTCCAGTGCAGTACATTTTAAAATCTATCTTCTGAAACGTGAAAACAGTTAAACAATATTTACTAGGTGTTTAAAATCAGTGTGTTTAGCCAAGTTGGTGACTCCTGGCATCCTTTTTTGAATGAAACATGCTATTTTAGAATGCTAAAAGGCAGGTGAGGGTACTTCAGCACATGAGCATATTAAACAGCAGCACTCTGCCTGACATTATCCTTTGCTTTTGCAAAAATCCTACACAATAAAGGCTATTTTGTTCTAATAATTGCATAATTAGATCTGCTTAATATGTTTCATGGAAGTTATTTCACTGTAAATGCCTTTTAAAGTGATCTAGAAAAATGAAGACATTTCACAGATTTCTTTTACGCATGTTAAGCAAAAGCTGAAGGAAAGTGGCATATACTGAATGTAGAGGCCAAATTACATACTCTGTAATTCAGGCATACAACTGTTATGTAGCTTAGCTGATCAAATTGAAATATTGAGCAGTTTGCAGGGTGCATCTTTTGGAGAATAAACATAAAGAAATGATTGTGTAGTCACTGCTTTTTGTAGTCCACCTACTATTTTGAAATTTTATTTTCAAAAAAATTACATGAATAATTTTCTGCCAGTTATCATCTCTCACATAAATTCCTACTAAAGGAAGGCAGATTTGGCAGCAGCTTTTCAAAAACACCAAAATAATTTAAAATTAATAGGGAAGATAATCAACATAATTGGAGTAATAAGCATGCTGAAGGGCATATAAATAAAAGCATTCCATCCACTATGTTTAAAACAGTATATACAGTTCTTAAATGAATTTAAAATATAGAGAAGAAGGAATGACCATAGCACAGAGTATACAATGTTCCACTTTTGCTTTATCTAACAAGTTTTTAAATTATATATCCAGGAGTCATACAACTCTGTAACATAGTTTACGTCATATTAGTTATGCTCCATAAATTTTCCTTATTAGTTGTTGCATTCTATTATTGACAATATGTTAGAGATCTGAGCCCTACTTTTCTGAAAACTTTTTGATCTATATGCTTGGAATTTTTGTTCTTAGATACTTAATTTTATGCTCTTGGCTTCGTCATTGCAATAAGTTTATATAATTAATAATTTGGTTCTATTTTTGAGGAGAAAGGCTTGAATTTGAGATGGAGTACATCAGGGAAAATCCCGAATAACTGGACTTCTACACATTCAAGTTTCCTGAGTGTAGTATAAACGAGACCAGATAGATGTCTCAGATGTGACTATGAAGGGAGTTAAGTGTGCACACACACGAAAGAATGTGGTTTCCACATTTCCATGTTTCCTACCTGCTATCAAAAATAAAAGCCTAATAAATTATTCTAGAGTAGTAAGGAAAATAGCTGGCTTTTTACACTCATTTTGAAAGGAAGTTATGTTCACTGATAAGAATTTAGTATAGCACAGGGTCTGTGAGTGCCAGCTTCATTTTCCTGGAATACCACAGGCAATACATTTTTTCTTTTTATATATACTTCAAAGATTCTGCCCAAGGTCAGTGCAAAGGGCTGGAGTATGTATGAAACCACATATCCTTGACTGGAGACCCCATGGCTAAATCGAATTGCTTTTGGTTTCTCATTGTGTAATATAAAATATTCATACCTGTAACAATGAAAGATTTGCATGGATTGGTCCAATATGAATGATACCTGTCATATAATTTAATTGTCTTTGACAGATGCGCTTGCAAAATTGATATTAAAGCCTGAAAATCATACAGGACAGCGTGAATGCCAGCAAACCATACAGAAAGCAGCAAAGTAGTTCTGCTTAGCAAGCTATTAGTTCCTCTTAGCAGTACATTACCAAGGTACAAATAGGGTAACAACTCTGTTACTGTCAGACAACCTGACAGTGGAGCATTTAGTGATATATAGAGAAAACCACATAGTAGTTCATAGATTTCTTTTACTCAAGGAAAGTGAAGCTGCATCATAGTCACCATTAACATCTAAAGAGAAACAGTGTGCAATTAATAAGTGTTACTGCAGCGTTTGTGGTAGCAATAATTACTTGCAGTATCAAAGTCAAAGATTTAAAGGTGACCATTGCCCATCAAAAGAAAGAGAGAAAGAGATCCAAAGCAGAAAATCACTTAAGGATCATGCATTTCCATGCAATTTCTGAGACAGGCATTCTTTGTTATCAGGTTCAAGTTTTAGCTGATATGTATAGTAATGTGTTGTGAAAACAGTCATGTGTTGTCTGTCCTCCCGGTTTTTACCACTCTATCTGTCTTTTGATACAAGAGCAACAACATCCTTTATAAATTTCTGTTCATTTTCTAGGTGACCTGCCATCATCAAATCCTTGGTATCTAGGGCTTGAACACGCTTCTGCTGAAGCTGATGGCAAAACACTTACTGGCTTAACTGGGATCATGATAAGGGCAACCCACCATTTAATAATACAGGCCAGAAAACATCAGGCTGCTTTTTCACTTGTCAGATCCAGGTACTGTTCCTGCAGGCAGAAATCTCCCAGCAGTTCACAAGGAGGAAGAGCTCTTCCAGACCTCGTGTGCTTTACCCACGGAGAGAGGAAGGGCAAGGGCAGGCCAGGCACGTCGAGATAAATATCCCATAACACAGTGCAGACGATGGCATAGCTGGTGAGTGCGTGGCTGAGGGGAGCCAGCATAGAGCGCTCCTCAGGCTGCGCAGCTGGGGAGCGGCGTGCCTTTCTGTAGCACCGTGCCCCTGCTGCCAGGGCTCCGGTGGAGTCCTGCGCTTTGAATGCAGAGGATCAAAAAGGAAGACAGGAGCTGGTGATCAGATGTTAATTCAGCACACACGGTAACTCCCTCACCGTGGCTTCTCCTCTACGTGATGACAAGGAAGCCCAAATGGAGGTAGTTCATCTACTGTAGAAATTTTGCTGCGGGGTTGGAGGGAGCAGTGAGCTGGGCATTGCTTTGAGCAGCGGGCCTGGTTCAGATGTTCTTGTTTTTGAGGGAATCAGGCTTCTCCTAGGAGGTGCTTGTTCTTAGAAAGCCCTTCTTTGTGCTGGCTCCCTCCTTTTAGAGACGAGGCTTGGGTTAAACACCCCCAGGCCTCACATCCCTTACCGTTCGCATCAGCTGCATGGCTAGGGGAGGGCACAGAATTTGGGGGCTGTTCTGTACATTTCTTCTCCAGAGGTGATTTTTTAATCCCAGTTTTCTTCATGCATTTTTAGTCCTATAAATTCTATCAATGGCTCTTTAAGTAGAGTATTGTCATCTAAACAATCATTCTTGCATCTGATTTATTTTCCTTCCCCCTGCCCCACTGCTGATAGAAGTAATAGGCAAGAACTAAAAGAAATTAAAGGCATATTTTTTCTGTTCACTCGGTGAGTTTGACAGCATTTTGTATCTATTCAGCCTCACTGTTTCCTCAGTGCAATCATTTGGCTTCTTCCCATTTGTGCAGGCATAGTAGCAGCTGAAAGGAGAAAACATCTTAAACCGAGAGGAATAATATTGTAATGTCATAAAGATTGGCAGGCTAAGTAGCTGAATCTCATAGGGACTCTCAATTTTATTGATTATATGGAGTCAATGGTATTTTTCTCATAAATATGTAGTCTGTATATATTTTGATAGACTTCGTAAAAGCTTAAATTATACATTACCTTTAGACAATTAATTTGCACTATAGCTCTGAACTGCCGTCTAAGCATTTATCTCCCCCATATTGTAACTGAATTTGTGGCACCATTTCATTATTCCGTTAACAGAGCCATCTGAAGAGGTTCACATCCTGCCCACAGACACTTGTTCCTTCCTACTCCCTGCCCAAAGTGCGCCCAGTTGTGCTGACTTGGCTCTTTCTGTGGCCACACTCCACACCACAGCTTTGATGAGACTGGCTTTTTCAAAAACACAAAGAGACGAGCTGAACAGGCCTTTTCTAAATTCTTTTGGTTTTTTGTGTGCATGCGTAGTTCCATTTTCTTTGAACGCACCGTTTCACAGTTACATTTTTAAGCACACCAGTAACTTGTTGCTTAGCACGACTTGGGGTTTTGGGGGTTGATATAGGAAAAGATCTGTCTGGAACTATGAGTAGGACTAACTTCCTGTAAGAGCCTCTTAAATCAGACCTACAGCCAAAGAAATATTAACAAGCTTGATAAGTTTACCTGATCTAAATTTTGGATTCCTAAAATAGAATGAATTCATAACAAACCTCTTGTGAGGGGAGAAATATCTGCAAGATTTTTGCAACTAATTTTGATACAGTATTTCTCTTCAATATTACTGCAGAACAGGATGGCTCGGTTATCAGTAAAATTTCCATTCTAACAGCACCTATAAAGTAAATGAAGGATGAGGACTTAATGGAACTAAGCACTGTCTGAGTAAGACCTTGTTTTTATAGCAGGAAGGAAAGGTGAACCCCTGTCCTTAGAAATCACACTGCAGCTCTCAAAATGGGTTCAGCAGGGTGATGAAACAGATAAACTCCAGATTTTGGATGGTGAGCTAACAATACCAGCAAACCTACTTAGTTGTAAAGTTTTTTGATGTAATATGGGGTAGACAAGTTTGATGGCATAGGACACTTGTCAGCAATAGTATGTAGTACATTGTGCAGTCTTCTGGGAATTCTTCAGGTTTCCTGCACAGGCTCCATGGGAAGGCAGATCCATGGCCGTGCTCTAAGATCCTATAGATTTTGGTGCAGTTCAGACCTTCATGGAGCTTCATGGTTCTTACTATGTTGTGCTGGTTTTGGCTAGGATGGAGTTAATTTTCTTCATAGTAGCTGGCATGGGGCTATGTTTTGGGTTTGTGCCGAGAATGGTGTTGATAACACAGGGGTGTTTTAGTTACTGCTGAGCAGTGCTTGCACAGAGTCAAGGCCTTTTCTGCTTCTCACCCCACCCCACCAGCGAGGAGGCTGGGGTGGCACAAGGAGTTGGGAGGGGACACAGCCGGGACAGCCGACCCCAACTGGCCAAAGGGATATTCCAAACCATATGACGTCACGCTCAGCATATAAACTAGGGGGAAAGTTGGACAGGGGCCACTGCTCAGGGACTGGCTGGGCATTGGTTGGTTGGTGGTGAGCAGTTGTTTTTCATTTGCATCACTTGTCTTTCTTGGGTTTTATTTCTCTTTCTCTTTTTTGTTATTTTCCTTTTCACTACAATTTTTATTATATTACTATTACTATTATGATGATGATGATGATTATTATGATTATTATTATTCAGTTATTACACTGGTAAACTGTTAACTGTTATTAAACTGTTATCTCAACCCACAAGTTTTCTCACTTTTACCCTTCCAATTCTCCACCCCATCCTTCTGGGAGGAAGTAAGCGAGTGGCTGTGTGGTGCTTAGTTGCTGGCTGGGGTTAAACCACAGCAGCCCAACATTGGGCACCAAAAAGGACTGTCAAAGTTTAACCCCAGGCAGCAATTAAGCCCCACACAGCCACTTGCTCATTCCCCCCACGGCGGGATAGGGGAGAGAATCAGAAGAGTAAAAGTGAGAAAACTCATAGGTTGGCTTAAAGATGTTTTAACAGGTAATGCAAAAGCCACACACAGAAGCAAAGCAAAACCAGGAATTCATTCACCACTTCCCATGGGCGTGAAGGTGTTTAGCCATCTCCAGGAAAGCAGGGCTCCATCACGCCTAATCATTACTTGGGAAGACAAACACCATCCCTCCGAATGTCCCCTGCTTCCTTCTTCTTCCCCCAGCTTGAAATGCTGAGCATGACATCACATGGTCTGGGATATCCCTTTGGCCAGTTGGGGTCAGCTGTCCCAGCTGTGTCCCCTCCCAACTCCTTGTGCCCCCCCCAGCCTCCTCGCTGGTGGGGTGGGGTGAGAAGCAGAAAAGGCCTTGGCTCTGTGCAAGCAATGCTCAGCAGTAACTAAAACATCCCTGTGTTATCAACACTGTTCTCAGCACAAATCCAAAACATAGCCCCATGCCAGCTACTATGAAGAAAATTAACTCCATCCTAGCCAAAACCAGCACATATATTCATGTCAATATTAGCATTCTGTCTTACAATGCAACCTTGCCCTATAAAGAAAGCAGTAGTAGTTAACAGTTCGGGTGCACTCTAGGTGAAAATGAGTATGAGATTCCCCTTGGTTTTAGCGGGCTCTGGGATAAGGCTCTGTGGGAAAAGGGAAATGCTTTCTAACATGGGAAACTCCCTTTCCCGGGACTGTGTATGTCATCTGAGCCTTTTGTGTTTGGTGTCCTTTGAAGCTAGTTGTAGTACTACTTTGATGGATCCCTCATGTGCCTGTTGTGCAGTGAGTGCCTGCTTCTTACCATTCTCATGATTCCCAGATAGGACAAAGCTGTCTAGACACTAACTGTTCAGTATTAAACCCCTTAGTGTCTGATCTGAGCATGGAGGTTTATGGATACATCTGTGCTTTAGTAAGCAAGAACGGATATATATTTATTATAATCCAATCTTAAGATTCACTTCTGATTTCTCTTGTTCTCCCAGGATCTCATGTCTCCTGTACCTGGTGTCATACAGGAATGCTGTTATGTGTGAGCAGATGCAGGCATTTGTTCATATGCACACACACACTTTCGATTAGAGAGGCAGAAAGAGCAGTGTGTGCCTCCTCTTGACAGTCTGCCAGATAGCAAGGCTACAAAAGCCAGGGAGGATGCTAAAAACCACCTGGTGCCTTCCCTCACTCAGCTCATTGCCTCACACCGTGGCCGCACACACAGTGCAATCAGTGCCCAAGCCTGACGCCGGAGCTCTAGCGATGGACTCAACTTCTGGTCCCAACTCTTTTAAATGTGGGTACACAATTCTCAGATAAGCTTTTTCTGTAACCATTTGCATTTTAAATAACTAAATGAGTAAAAGGTGGATTTTGGACTCATAATCATTGTATAGTGATGGGATTCTGAAGTGAATAAGACTGCTGATAAGTAAATTTAAAATTTCCACTCTTAATTTATACTTGAATAATTAACAGCCTCCCCCAATCTCTCACGCAGGGCTGCAATTTAACGAGTTCATAAATTCTCCAGTCTTCAGTGTTTCATGCAATGACACTGTTTATTCTGATCTTTGCAAACCAGGCCCCTGTGGGACCAATACGTGATTTTTCAGAAAAGTAAAAAAAAACAGTCATACTGGCTTTTTTACCAGATTAATCCCTCTGATTCAGATATTTTTATTTCATGTATATGCTCATGCCATTAAGAGCAGATAATAGAATGATAATTTACTCAGATATTTTGGAAAAAAGTTCTGGGATATGTACATTATTCCTGATAAAAAAAGAGCAGGATGAGTTTGTGAGGCAGGAGATGTGACTGTGTTGAAAACATTTTTGGTTGTTAACAGGTCATGCAGTTTCTTTACAAGTCATTCCTCTCTAAAGTATGGATGATAATACTTTCCTAGGTAGGAGAAGGCTGTCTGAGATAAAGCTGCAGGAGTTGCCCACTTGATGTATTTGGGAAGCACTATCGACATAAATTGATAGAAATTACATCTGATGGTGTCCATAAATGTTTCTGTCTGTGCTGAGGAAGGGCAAATTATCCTCAAAGAAGGGCAGACATTTCCATTTATTCTCTTCTGTCAATTAGCTGGGACTCTGAAGAAGTCCAGTGAAAGAATCAGTGAAGGTACCTGGGGAACCTGGCCACTGATGCACACACTTTCAAATCTCTTCAACCATATTTTCTATTTCTTTAGATTTAAAACCTAAAATGACAGCAGTAGTCAAGCAAGGGCAGACTTAAAGACCTAATAAAGAATGCAGATTTGCATTAGCCTCCAAAAATGAAGGTTTTGAAATTGAAAATATATGGAAGATACCGCCACTGGTGAGAGTTGGTTTAAGACTATCGCAAGGAAGTACTCGAAGTGCAACTCTTTCACACATTCTATTCTTACTTGTATTTTAGTTTTGAAGCACCGAGAAAACCAGCTAGCCTGAAAAGCACCATGTGTGCCCTACTGCACTGGACATGAGAATGAAAGAGGAGGAATTATATCCACAAATAGCATAGACCTGGAAATCAACTCAGATATTGAAAATTGTATTTCAAAAGAGTATAGTTATAATGTTAATTTAATGGCACTATTTCTATTTTACTGATTACAGTTCCAAATTCTACTAGCAGTTAGATATCAAGAGATCAACCATTATATTATTTTTTTTTTAGCAGTGCCAGTTTTCTGAATACAATATGAACATTTTTCTTCCTATCCTCAAAGGGTGAAATAATACATATTTTGCTTTCTAGAATTTTCACTCATGTTAAATGATCGTAACAAGTAAGTATAACTGTCTGTCTTCAAATGGGTTACTTTGAAAATAAAAGAGGCTGCACTTGAATTTCCAGGTAGTGTGCCATTAAGAATCCAATTTGGGGTAGTCAGTTGGTTATGGAAAGGTAGGATTTTCAAGGAATTCAGGCTGGGGGACTGCATAGCTCCTGGTCACATGGGTATGGCACCTGCGCCCCTGCTCCAAGGGAATTCAGACAAAGCTGACGTGCTTGAAATTTTTTCGGAGACATTGAAATCTGCGAACAGATCAAAACAGTACTGGATATTGAATAATAGAGATTCCTCCAAACAAAACATTTTAAATTAATGTTTTCATGCTTAAATTTAAGTGGTCCTATTCGTGCAGCTGTGATGTGCCATGAACAGAAAAATAACAATTGAGAACCGGATTCCTACCTACTGTTTCTGACACAGAAGGGGACACTGTGATTACCGTGCTAGCAGCTGTTCTCTTCAAATGAAGGACACTCTTATGAGGAAGTTGTATAGCATATGAGAGGAATAAAATAAAGATGGGCCCAAGTAAAGGGAAGTAGGGATCTACCAAATCTTCCCTAAACCCACAAAATCAATAGATTCAGACATCTGACTGAGTATTCTATAGGTTGGTTTCAAAATGATGTTTGTGTGATTCTCATTTGCTTTTTAGCAAAAGGTTATAGATCCTCTCAGTCAAATCACTGGGGTATTTACTAGTAGGCAAAACTGGATGTAAGAGTACCCTCATGTCCACCTAGAAGACAGAAACATGGTTCTTTCTGCTCAACACATTGCTGTCTAAAACTACAGCCTTGAGCCTCACTGACTTTTGAAAAGCGTATCTTAAAAATCATAATCATGGAATTAGAGGGTAAACTAAGAAGCCAGGAGAATCTGTTAGCTGTTCTTCATACATTCAAAACCAGGTTAGACAAAATATTAATGAGAATGCTCATGGAGAGTTTTAAAACACATGCTCTAAAACTCATTTGGTTTTCCTCACACTTTTATGCATCAAAAGGGACCTGGACAAATCAGAATTGCAACAATCTTGCATCAGGTGGAGACTTTTTCTTGAGACTTTTTTTAGAGCTTTCTTTTCTCTCTATTGAAACAAGAATGAAACAAAAAGTGGTGTTGCACTGTAATGGCAACATTAAATGAAGAAAAGAGCTTAGTATATTGCAAGAATAAAAGATATTGGACAGATGTATTGTGGCAATAAGATATGAGTAGCATATGCTGTTGAGGGAGGAAAAAAAAGTAAGCTTTGCCCAAGAAGTAAGCATAAATCTGAATTGAGAGCTGAAAAGAACCTTATTTTCAGCAAGATGACATTGATTTATGTAGATTAATAAGAACATGTTTATATACCATCTTCTTGTAAAACCTGAGATCTGGTTTGGTGGAGGGGTTAGTGATTTAGCATTTATATGAAGAAGATTATCTTTTGAATTGCTAAGGCATTAGTTTAAATTATTTCAAGTTTACATCACTGTAACTAAGGCTTACTCTGGAGAGTTCATTTGATTTCTCTATGTGTTAGCTTGGACTAGATTGCTTATTTGCACAAAATGGCCCATTTCCCACCTGCTCTGCTCATGGTGTTCTTCTTTCACTTGCCACCGATGTACTGCAGGGGTTAAACATGCCTCTTCCAATACCAAAATTAGTTGTCTAGGCAGAATGTTGGAATCCGTTTCCCTACGCTGCTATCAAAATCTTGCTAGATAACCTCAAGCAGGGGAAGGCTTTCACTGTTTTCAGTCTGCATAAATAACAAGGAGGAGTGTATTTTCCACTGAGCTGTTTAACATTTTTTTGAAATATTGTTGCTATAAAAAAGGTAAATATTCATCTGTTAAACTCTTCTGTAATTCTTAGCTATAATTACAAACCTCTACAATTGTGATGTATTTTTGTATTGATGACTTAGAGCAGTGCTTTTTATTTAAATAACAAAATATCTGATGTGATGTTGTACTTAATTTCTAGAACAGTGCATATTTCTGATTTCAGTACTTGTGATGGGTTGACCTTGACCACCTGCCAGACACCCACCCAGCTGCTCTCTCACTCCCTCTCCTCAGGAGAATAGGGTAGAAAACAAGGTGAAGAAGCTTGTGGGTTGAGACAAAGACAGGGAGGCCACTCACCAATTGTCATCACGGGCAAAACAGTCTCAACTTAGGGAAAATGAATTTAATTTATTGCCAATTAAAAATAGTGAGAAACAAAGACAAATGAAAAATCCACCTTCCCCCTGGGGCCTCCTCCATCTTTCCAGGCTCAACTTCACTCCTTCGTACCCGACTCCTCTGCCTCCCCCACCTCAGGTGGTGCAAGGAGATGGGGAATGGGGGTTGTGGTCAGTCCGTAACAGCTCCTTTCTGTCACTCCTTCCTCCTCACACGTCTCCCCTGCCTGTGTGGGTCCTTTCATGGGCTGCAGTCCTTCAGAATAAACTTGGTTCTGCGTGGGATCTTCACAGGCTGCAGTATGGGTATCTGCTCCATCACAGTCCTCTCCATGGGCTGCAGGGGAATCTCTGTTCCAGTGCCTGGAGCACCTCCTTCCCCTACTTCTCTCACTTTGGTGTCTGCAGGGCTGTTTCTGGTCTTTCTTTTCCTCACTCTTCTCTGCCATGCAGCATTTTACCTTTTTTTAAGTATGTTTCCGCTAAGGCACCCCCACCTTGGCTAGTGGGCTCAGCCGTGCCCTGAGGTGGGTGGGTTGGAGCCGGCTGGAACTGGCTCTGTTTGGCACGGGGCAGCCCCGGCCTCTCCTCACAGAGGCTGCCCTGCAGCCACCCCCGCCAGCGCCTGGGCACCTGCACCTGGTACAGTGCTTTTTTGTTTAAAAATGTTTAAAATAAAAAGTTCTCAATATATCTGATTATCACAGTATGGAGCAGCAATTTAAAAAGCCTTAGGTAATACTGATGGTGTGTAGGTAATGATGTGTAGGCAAACCAAATAGAAGATTCAGTAATGTAAGCTTTTTCTGCAGTTGCATCCTGCCTTTTTTTCATGAGAGGGAAAGAGTGTAGGGCAGACCTGGATGAAAAATGAAACCCTGATCTGAAATTTCAAAGTTGTCCTGATTTTCTTCTGTTTAAAACCTAATCTATTTTATTCTGATGTCTTTGGAGATTTTGTTGCAGTGATTTTTAAAAGTGTCACAGAAAATTTCCAGGTGAGGAAACCCAGTTTTTAGTGAAGTATTCCAAAATAGCTATATTTTGATAAATTTCATAGTGTTTCAGTTCATAAAAATGCTCTTTTAATATTATTCACCTGTAAGTTTTTTAGAGAAAAATCCTTAAGTTTGACAGTATGGTTCAACTATTTCCAAAAACATTTCAATGTGAGGAAAAATATATTTGTAGAAGCAATAAGATTCATGCCTTTTTTTTTCCATCTTTGATATGGTCCAGACCATGAGAGGTTGTACAGCATCCAACACAATAGAAATCAGAGCAAATGGGCATCAGAGCAGCCTGTGTGGCTCTGTGTCCTCACCTCAGCCCACAAAGAGGGGATGAAAGTCTTTCCTTAGTGCTAGAAAGGGGACCAGCCCTGGTTGCTCACAGGGAGCATCTTCCAGATTGAGGAGAAATGCCTCACTGGCAGGCAGCTAGTCCGATTGCTTTCAGGGCACTGCACAGCATGTTGAAGCTCTTCAGGAGCTTCTCTTTGAAGGAAACACCAGGCAGCATGTCTCTTCCTTTGCAGGTGGAAGTTTGACTGTGTCTTCAGATGTGAGTTGCTCCGCAAGGTTTTGGTGTAGATTATATTCCAGATCACTTTGACTGCAACTTGATAGCAATGGTGAGTTCCTTCCTGTACTGTAGAAGTCCACATACAGAGAACAAAGTGGTTCACGTCTTCAGAGAGGTCTCACAGCAATGGCAGAACTATGCAGTTCCATGTTTTTCAAACTTCTGCTAGCAGTGACACCCGTGTAAGTCCACAGAAGACTACATGTAGCCTTGTGTAGCCTACAGATAGATAAGAATTAACGTTGTGCCTATTTAAACTATGATTTCAATGAAATCGAGCCCAAAGCAAATATCCAAGAAAACTTAATAATTCCAAAACAAAGTTAGAGACCAAGAAAAAGTGTGACCACGATATCTTGGGACTATCCTGATGACAGTAATGTAGACAACACGTGCAAGTGATATGGATAGTCTGTACGGTTTGTAATGCAGTTAAACTATCTGAATAGACTCACACAGGACATAATATGGTGTGGTAATCCTTTTTAGCAGGGAGATAGATATGCCTTCTAAAGAAGCCATCACCATGCTATTCACGGTGATTCATTGAAGGGAGAAGGGGATAAAGCCAGGCTCACTAGACATAAGCCTGGGGGCAGCATGCCAATGTTTGAGGACAGTGCACTAGCAAGGGCCTTCCGTCTGCTGTCTCGGTGGAGGTAGGGGTTGCAGATCCATGCGGCAGCAAAGACACAAGGGTTATTGATGTATTAGAAACCACAGAAGTGCCTGAGGATGGTCACATAGCAATTAGGGCTTCTTCCCCCAGAAAGGTGGCGGGTTCAATAGCCCAACTGAAGTGCATCTACACCAACGCACACAGCACAGGTAAGAAACAGGAGAAGCTGGAAGCCATTGTGCAGCAGGAAAACTATGACATAGTTGCCATCACAGAAACATGGTGGGATGCCTCACATGACTGGAGTGCTGCAATGGATGTCTATCAACTCTTCAGAAGGGATAGGCAAGAAAGGAGAGGCGGTGGGGTAGTCCTGTATGTTAAGGAGGGCTAGAGCTTAATGATGGTGACAGTGAGGTTGAGTGTTTATGGGTAGGAATCAGGGGGAAGGCCAACAGGGCAGATATCATGGTGGGAGTCTGTTATAGACCACCCAACCAGGATGAAGAGGCAGATGAAATATTCTTTAAGCAGCTGGGAGAAGCCTCACAATCGCTAGCCCTTGTTCTTGTGAGGGACTTCAACTTATCAGATGTCTGCTGGAAATACAATACAGCAGAGAGGAAACAGTCTAGGAGGTTCCTGGAGTGTGTGTAAGATAACTTCCTGACACAGCTGGTGAGTGAGCCAACCAGGGAAGGGGCTCTGCTGGACCTGTTGTTCGTGAACAGAGAAGGACCAGCGGGTGATGTGATGGTTGGAGGCCATCTTGGGCATAGCGATCATGAAATGATAGAGGTTTTGATTCTTGGAGAGGTAAGGAGGGGGGTCAGCAGAACTGCTGCCTCGGACTTCTGGAGGGCAGACTTTGGCCTGTTTAGGAGACTGGTTGACAGAGTCCTTTGGGAGGCAGTCCTGAAGGGCAAAGGAGTCCAGGAAGGCTGGACATTCTTCAGGAAGGAAATCTTAAAGGCGCAGGAGCAGGCTGTCCCCATGTGCCGAAAGATGAGCCAGCGGGGAAGAAGACCGGCCTGGCTGAACAGAGACCTTTGGTTGGAACTTGGGAAAAAAAAGTTTATGACCTTTGAAAGAAGGGGCAGGCAACTCAGAAGGACTACAAGGTTGTCGTGTGGTTATGCAGAGAGAAAACTAGAAGGGCCAAAGCCCAACTAGAACTTAATCTGGCTACCGCTGTAAAAGGGAATGAAAAATGTTTCTATAAATATGTCACCAACAAAAGGAGGGTTAGGGAGAATCTCCATCCTTTATTGGATGTGGGGGAAAACATAATGACAAAAGATGAGGAAGAGGCTGAGGTACTTAATGCTGCCTTTGCCTCAGTCTTTAATAGTAAGACCAGTTGTTCTCGGGGTACCCAGCCCCCTGAGCTGGAAGACAGGGACGGGGAGCAGAGTGAAGCCCCCATCATCCAAGGGGAAATGGTTAGCGACCTGCTACACCGCTTAGACACACAGCAGTCTATGGGGCTGGATGGGATCCACCCAAGTGTACTGAGGGAGCTGGCGGAAGTGCTCACGAAGCCACTTTCAATCATTTATCAGCAGTCCTGGCTAGCCAGGGAGGTCCCAGTTGACTGGAAGTTGGCAAATGTGATGCCCATCTACAAGAAGGGCCGGAAGGAGGATCCAGGGAACTCCAGGCCTGTCAATCTGACCTCAGTACTGGGAAAGGTTATGGAGCAGATCATCTTGAGTGCCATCACATGGCACGTACAGGACAACAGGGCCTGCTTGACTAACCTGATCTCCTTCTGTGACAAGGTAACCCGCTTAGTGGGTGAGGGAAAGGCTGTGGATGTTGTATACCTAGACTTTAGTAAAGTCTTTGACACCATTTCCCACATCATTCTCCTGGAGAAACTGGCTGCTCATGGCTTCGATGGGTGTACTCTTCATTGGGTAAAAGACTGGCTGGATGGCTGGGCCCAAATAGTGGTTCTGAATGGAGTTAAATTCAGTTGGCAGATGGTCACAAGTGGTGTTCCCTGGGGCTTAGTACTGGGGCCAGTTCTGTTTAATATCTTTACCAATGATCTGGACGAGGGGATCAAGCGCACGAAGTTGCGAGGGAGGGTTGATCTGCTCGAGGGAAGGAAGGCCCTGCAGAGGGATCTGGACAGGATGGATCATTGGGC
>VYZV01011968.1:73062-83141 GCA_013401275.1 Pandion haliaetus | reverse complement strand
ATGAGGAGCGGCTGAGGGAACTGGGGTTGTTTAGCCTGGAGAAAAGGAGGCTGAGGGGAGACCTTATCACTCTCTACAACTGCCTGAAAGGAGGTTGTAGTGAGGTTGGTGTTGGTCTCTTTTCCCAAGTAACAAGTGGTAGGACAAGAGGAAATGGACTCAAGTTGCACCAAGGGAGGTTTAGATTGGATATTAGGAAAAATTTCTTTACTGAAAGGGTTGTTGGGCATTGGAACAGGCTGCCCAGGGAAGTGGTTGAGTCACCATCCCTGGAGGTATTTAAAAGATGTGTAGATGTGGCACTTCGGGACATGGTTTAGTGGTGGACTTGGCAGTGTTAGGTTTACAGTTGGACTCGATCTTAAAAGTCTTTTCTAACCTAAATGATTCTATGATTGTTCTGTGGCACTGAAATGCAAGGTGGAGACATGAAATGTGTTGTGCCTATTTTCAGTTAACGGCTTTTCTTTGTCGGTGTCTTGATTTATCTATATAGCATTCTTTTGATTATGGCCACTAACTAGGTAATCACCTTACAAATTCTTCTAAGAAATCTCTGATTTCGCTGCAGGTGTGTCATACTGTTTCGATGGGATTGACCACTGTTTCTTAGTGCAATTTTTTAGGTGTGTTTTTTACATCCATTTTTCATCAGACAGCTCCATTATTTACTGCAGTGAATGAATTAATGAGGAATATAAGAGAAGGACGTCTGTACTATGGTACAATGATGGCAGATCAACACGTTATCTTTGGAGAGCTGTGGTCCATACTAAAGGAACCTCTGCCTTGAGCAATTCAGCCTGTGGAACAGCAGTACTGATTTAGAAACAAGTGCATATCTATTTATTAATCTTATTCATCAGCTCTGACTTCAGGCTTGGTCAAAAGCCTCAAATTACCATGGATTGCCTTTCATTTATTTGACTTATAATATTCATTTAGCCAGAATGCTGCAAAAGGAGGAGGAAGATGTTAAGAAAAGTAACTCCTGAAGGTAGACTAATAGCTTGTTTACAGACAATTAAACTTACAAGGAGATGCACATGGTGCAGACTTACTCTTGCCAAAGTTTCACAAGCAGGCATTTCCAGATTCTGGACAAAAAAGTTGCCCCACGCTGTGTCAATCTGTCTGCGTCTAAGGCTGACTGTCTCTTAGATGCATGGTTATTCTTTAATATCAGGAGCTTTACTCAGGCAGAATTACTTGCAACATATTGTACATCACTGTGCCTTGCTCTAAGTGCTTAGGGCTAAATGCACCTTTGGCAGGAAAATTAATGTATCCCTTTTCTGCTTTATTTTATTTTCATTAAGGAAAGTAGTAAAGTTGTTCAAAGCAGCTTGCATTAAATATACAAAATGCAAAAACTCAAGCAAACTCACTTAAATATGCTCACAATCAATATGTTATATGCCAAAGTGGTAAAAATAACTAAAGGAAGAATATTGCACTATGTTGTCTTGGATGGATTTAAGAAGTATATTGTAAAGCTGTTTATATTTACAAAATCATCTCTCCTTCTAAGTAAGATGTGCTGCCTGCAAATTTTAGGAAAGCACGTGAACTTGGGATGTTTATCTAAACTCAATGTGTGAGGTCCTTGATGTTGATCCATTGCTGAAAATATAAATACACACATATATGTGTGTTTGTATATGTATACATATATATATATAGGAACAACCTAATGGGAACCTGTTGCACACTACAGCAACTTGCCTCAGTCTTCATCCGAGCACACCTCTCAAGTGAGGAAAGATCATTATCCTTACTTTAAGAATTAAACAAAGACTCTGTAACTTTCCTCATGTCCCTTAAGAAGCCTTTGGCAAAACATGAAATTAAACCCATTATTCACCAGTCTCACACTACATCTATAACCACTGACCTGAATGATGGACACACTGCAGTAGTCATCAGTCTTTCATAAAAGTTATTCACGATTTTTTCCCCACATCTGATAACTGTGTGTGACAAAATTCTATGACAGCCAGCATGGCTAATGTGTTTTCTCCAGTAATTGTGCTAAAACTTCATGTATCCTGTGCTGACTCAGACAGCCTTGGCTACACAGATAATTTGAATCTCTGGAAAATTTGGGTCTGTGTGCATCTGCGGGCACAGAAGATCTGGCAGAGATCTTTGATCTCACTCTTCCTAGAACTGAGATTAGGAAAATTCAGCTGTAATCCCTCTCCAATATGTCTAACATAGTCCTGTGACCAAACAACTTGTTAGGTTCACTGATGTTTGCTACGTAGACCTGAACCATTTAGGTCTGGGGATAGATTTGCCTCTTAGCTGAACTAGTGAGAGTTTATGGAAGGGTCTTTGCTGGTCTGTCCAGCGTGCAAGTCATCTTCATACATGCATGTAAGCATGACACATTAAGTCATTACTGGGAACTCAGTGTGTATTACTAATGTCAAAATCATGCTGAAGTTCTGCCACTGCATGATGCAGATACATGCTTTTGATGCAATAGATCTAATATCAAAGAAAGCACCTATAAACTGTGACAGAATAAAGCATTTAGTCAGAGTGTTTGGATAGCCTCCTATGAAGTATCATACTTAGTAAAAATAAGTGTCAAGCATGCTTCACAGGTAATAGAGACTTTATTGGTTAAGCTACAGCTAATTTTCTCCTGAGATATGTCAACACCATTCCATCTAATTTAATCTGGAATTGCAGTAATATATGATCGTGGTGTACACATCAGCAAGTGTGTATCAGGTGTCGTGGTGCACTCTTCCTTTCTGGGTTATTTCTTAGTGTCCCTTCAGTCTGACTTCTATTAATAAAGGTAGCACAACTACTAAAAAATGTTAATCATTTTCCTTCTTACTGCCTTGTTTGGGAAATGGGTAAGTGGTACAGGAAAGGGGAAAAGACTTCGAATTATTGTATCCTTTCCTCATTTTACATCAGTGTGTGTAAGTAATCAGGAGGCATAAAGTTGTGATCACAGTGAAGGATGTGAAGCTAGAATAGCTAGCTCTTTTGTATTTTCCTTTAGATGTATCAAACACGAGTTTATGAGATTCCCTAAAGGAGCAGCTTAACATTATGTCCTTCAGAAAAACATGCTTTTGTTGGTATCTCTTCTTCCTTGAGTAAATTTTACTTGCATGAGAAATGGCTTAACATCAGTAAGACCAATTATGTGGGCAAGAACGGCACGTATAAGCAAAGGTATAGGATGATACCAGTGATTATCTGAAGCTCAAAGGTCAATTACAGGGCCATTGCATTGGTCTTCATAAGAGCAAAAATAAATCCCAGGTTTTCTTATTTCTTATCCTTCTCAGAAAAAAGCAGCAATGTTAATCATTTCTCAGCACCTTCTGCATCTCTTTTAAAACATTTTCCTTTTGCATGCATACGTACCAATTTTAACATTTTCTGGAGACCCTATGCGGGCAGCAATGTATTTGTGATCCTGTCTGTGAAAGATAGTGACTGTAAGCAAGTTCACTGCTTTCACTGCTTTCACCTCTGGTGCACATATTGGCGAACCTGTAGTGTAAGTGAGTGTCTATCCATTCACAGTTCTCTGAATTGCCGTCTTTTCACAAATGTTAAAAAGCACAGCTGGACACAAACAAGCCATAATCACTCTTACTCCCATTTTTGTGGTTTGTATCAATTTTGGCAATTGACTGGAAGAAGCCATGCTTTATTAAAGGATTGTCTTTGTCCTTAGATGCATCCTGTTGCAAGTCTGTAGAGAGCTAGAGAATCAGTTGCATCCTCTGGCAGAGCTCTAATGCCTGGATATTTATTATGAAGATCAGAACTGATAAAAAGAGATGCATAATACTTAGTCTCCAGTATGTCCTCTGAATATTTTTACTAATGTGGGTGCTCTGTACAGAACCTGGTTATGTGTGACGTGCACACTAAAAAGCCCCAAAATAACTCTTTTCACTTTAACTTAAACCTTTTCTTTCCTTCCCACTCACTGATACATCTTTTTAGAGCCCTTAATTCTTGTTTGCAGCTGGGAAGTCTCATAGTTTTCATCCATTTCCTTAATCCTCATCTTCCTGACTAAGCAGCCTTAAAGCGGCTAGTTGTTGTGGAAGGGTTAGACATTGCCATGGCATCGTGGCACACGATGCTGCCAGGAAAAGGCCTGGTTACTCTGAAGGACCTTTTCTCTTTTGGTGTCTGACATGCACTCTCTTAATGCAGCCCTCAGAGAGGCTCCTAAAACTGCAGTGATCTCCAGCCAAAAGTTAACGGCAGTTGTGGACTTCAGTTCGCTTGCATAGCACAAGCAGGAATGTGTATACCTCATCTGTACCCCAGGTGATGGAGGCAGTGTGACAGTCTTTCTGCTCTTTTGAGGAAATGGAGCAGAAATTACTTGATGGGGAAACCGCTAACTGATCATTTCCGCAGCATTTTTGTTTCAGTAGAAAAGGATATAGAGTTATCTCCAGCACTGGGGAGCTCCAAGGATAAGGAACAGCTTCAGGAGAGGAGCTGAGGCTGCTGAGGTCGGTTCAGCTGGCAGACTGTCCCTGAGGCTGTGGTAGCCAGGCCTGGGCAAAAAATCAGGGAACAGCATCCCAGCTTGTGAAGCTACCAGCTGGCACAGGTCTCTTGGTCACTTATGAAAAAGCCCTCTGCCTATAGCTTCAGATCTGGCATAAGGAGATGAGCCTTTTTCAATCCATCCTGTGTGGGGGTTCAACTTCTTAAAAATAGTTGCTGCAGCTGCAGGCTGTGAGTCTCTGTTCATCTGAAGTAAGAGGGATGCTGAGCAGGTTTAAAGCGCAGTGTCTTATTGAAGCAATGTCTCCCCGCTGCCTTTAATTCTCCTGGGGAAGCCTTTTGCACAGGCCAAGACATGGTTCTGCATATGGGCCAATATTCATATGAATGCATAAGCACTGTGTCTAAAGCAAGTGTGAAAAGGGTACCAAGAATTAAAAGCACACTGAATAGAGCTTTCAATTATTCATTGAGAGCCTACATATATTCCTTTTTGGCGTTATACTTAGAAGTGTAACCATGCGTTTTCTACACATTTTATGGATTAGAAAATCATAGGATTAGCCAGTCCATAAATTAATCCTGATGTATGTTAAGTAACTCATCTAAAAAATGAATGCTTCCTATATGGGAAATGAATAATTAATTTTGTTTTCCTGGTTAAAAAAAATCCCTCAGGTGCTTCTCCGTTTTCTGCTGAAGCTGAAATTTTTTAGTCCTGACAGTGTCTTACACCCTCCAATATGTCTTGTTTCTATGGAGACACCAATGAACTGCAGCTTGCATTCTTCTGCATATCACAATACAAGGTTGCTTCAGAATTTTCCCAGTGCTTCACTCTCTTCTCTTTTAATTAGAAATTAATCAATAGGTTTGGTACTCTTGTCTCATATGCTCACATATACATGCGCAGACACATATGATCCCTATGACTGTGAGGCAGTCTATAAATGCAATGTATGCTTTTGAAGTTATATTTTAGAGAACAGCACATTTTATCTTGAGGCTTATTAACACCATAATTCTGAGCTGTATTGGATGGCAGGGCGGGAAGATGGATATCTTGTATGCAGTAGATGAGATGGGAGGATTTTATGATACTTCATGCTTTTTAATAATAGGAAGGACGTGCGGCATTCTGGCATGGCCTTAAAACAGACTGTTGGGATCTTTGAATTTTATTCTCTTAATATTATCCGAGTTATTGTTTGGCCCCATTGTCTGGTCCCCCTTGTAACTTTTATGTGAAATTTCCCCCCTCATCCCTCCCACCCTGAATGGTGAATTACTGCGTGACGGTTCTGTAGGTCTAATTCTCCAAGCCATATTCTTCCTCCCTTGTGTGTGCAAGGCTTCCTCTTCAGGACAGTGGAAAGTAAACACTTGTGTGGCAGAACACAATGTGTTTGCAAAGAGCATAAGAAAGAAACTATCTAAATTACTTTTCTTTAAAATTTAAAATGTACTATGAAGTAAACAGTATTTTTAATTATCAAGAATCAGTGAGACTGAATTGATGCCAGAGTGGAAGTTGTATGCTGCTGTTAGTGAGCCCTTTGAAGTCAGTAACAAGCCTTTTCCTCCTGCAAAGTAGTCTGAATTATTTTTCCCTGGTTAAGTTCAACAGGTAAAATAGCACCAGGCTGTGCTGGTACCCTGAGCTTTTTTGTTACTAGCTCACATTATATTAAAATAAATTTCCAATAGCAATTCAAAATAGCATTTGCAGAGGCCTCAGAACTGATAAAAGTTTACGTAAACCACCTGGTGATGGCAACAGATTACATCTAATGCTCAGTTTATGTACTCATGTATGAGATGTATGCTGAGCAACTTTTTTCTCATTTTTTCTTTGTGCTATGCAGCTGTCTGTCTCCTCCTGCTGTCTCATACATTGCTTGTAGTCTCTAAACAAAGAGTATATTTTTGTCTTCCATTTTTTTCAACTTCTTACGGACTTCTGAAGTTGAATTGTAGTTCTTAAATGCTACAGCAACTAGTAATCTAATGATAACCAAAGAGTTTTGATCATACACTGCTGACTAGTATTTCTTGCCAATATGTTTGTATATATGCTTATACATGCATACATACAGATACATGTATATGTTTGCCTTTTGTTACCCTTTCTGTTGTCAAACTGAAAAGCAAAAAATAGTTAAGCTTTTTTTAGATGAGATTTCAGAAAGAATGCTTTGTTTGAACCCTGTGAACGTTTGTTGCACTCTCAATTTATTTAACCTATTTAGTATTTTTGTTAACAGACAGAAAGCAAGGTTTAACCTCTAAATGGACCAGAGCATTACTGCTTTCTTAAGGATAATAATTGTAGCTATGCAAGCTAGCACATAATGGTTAAATATATCCTTGCTTTTGACAGAAGCTAGTGGAGTTGGAACAGAGATGAACATAGCTTATTAAATAGAGCTCTTATGAAGACTGCTCTATAATTACTGTGATATTTCTTTGTATCGTTATGATCATAGGCTGATGAAAACAATGAATCATGTGCTTTCAAGAGGCCAAGAACTATCAGCCATATAAAGAGATCATACCTAGAGTAACAGCACTCTTTAGTTTCCTTTGAGTGGTCTATGTAAATAATACACTATAAAGTTTAAATAGGTCCTTTCACCAAAGCTCCTTCTTCCACTGATAAGAGTTAAAAACTTAAAGGAGAATGCTCCAAGGAGGACCAAGAACATTTCATTCCATGAAATCTCATACATATCCATAAGCAAATCTTTTGATACTCCTTTTAATCGAGACTAGTTTTTAATGCATAAAAAGGGATCTGCTGAATTTTTTACATCTGGAAGTGTTTTCTGAGATGAAAACCTCAGAATGAAATGACCTAACTACCCAAAATGTTATGAGTACAAAAATGCCCAGTTTTCCTTTGCTATCAGCTCTGACACTTCACAGATCCAAAATAGATCTGGGGACCTGGATTCAAATATTTTCCATCTTTTCTAACCCATGAGAGTTTTCCATGCTTTTTGGCACTGAAAGGAGAACAAATAGCAAGGGTGTGTTCTTGTAGTCTAGGTTATTTTCTTTCTCCCCAGGTCTGTGTTGATATGACTGGGAAGGCAGCAGAACCCCAACGTAGCTTCTGTACGTCAGGAGTGGTGAACTTGAGCTTTTCAGCAAAGACCTTGGCCAGTTGTAAAGTCCATTGTTTTCAGGAATGCCCTTGCTTGTGAAGCTTTCCCCCTTGTGTATTTACTGATAATTAATGTTTTAGAGGCCAGAATTTAGACTCTTAAAAATTTAGCTGCTACTTAGTAGCTACTTAGTAATGGAGAATAAGAATTTCATTTTCTTATTTTTAAATTTCATGAGGCAATTTCGGTGCGTCAAAACCGAGCAGTAAATATTTCAGACTCTCGGTATGAAGCAAATGTGCTTGAGAACAATCAGTAATTTCAAGACAAAGTTAGGGTTTAAGATTTGTTGATATTCACTGTTGTGCTTGTAGAGCTGGAAGGGAGATAGGGACAGGCATGTCTGAGATCAGGGCTGGGTACACGACCTTTTCAAGCAACCACTTGACAACTCCTGCAAACCAAGCCAGCTTTGTATTAAAGACATTAGTTTCGTTGCCTTGGCTACATGTACTGGAAGACTTATCTGAAGCCTCACGTTCCTGATGATTGTTATATACCTTCTCATTTGTAGCCTAATTTATTCTCAGGTAGTCTGTTTGCAGGTCACCAGTAACTATTAGGTAAAATAGGTTTTCTCCTTCTCTGTGTTTATCTGTTCTTGATGTTTATCAGAGAGACACCTCTCATGCTTCCCTTAGTTATGCAGGAAATGTATTTGGAACTGTTTGTGCCTGTTGTACATTCATATATATTCACACTGTGTCTATTTAAGTAAATAATATTATCTTCTATTTAATATTATTTGTCTGTTATCATGTACCCTTCTGCACAGCTTTTAAGCAACTTAATTGTTTTATCAATTACATGGAATTAATTCAAATATCTCAAATCTCTAAGGGTAAACTATGGTATGAAATAGTGAGTATGAAGAGGTAAATAGAAAGGAGAACTGCAGTAAATATTTTAAAACCCAGCCTGAAGCAAATCCAAACTTTCCTGTATGTTTTGTTTAAAAAAGAACAAATACATAAGCAGTCAGCATTTCTATGCCAAGGTTTCTCAAATGGCTTTCTGGTAATGCCACAATTAAACATCAGTCAATTCTACAAATAGTAACTTATTGAAATCAATTAAAAGGAATGATTTTGACAAACGGGCTTTTAGGACTTGCTGCAGAAAACTTAGCTGATGACACATACCGGTTGTCTGATGTACTACTATAATGATTGGTCTCTGTTTCAGCCTTATTTAACAGTTTCATTAATAGTATTAAAGAAAGCAAGTGAACAGCATGTTAATGAAGTCAGCAGATGATGTAAACAGCAGGAAACAGAAAATAGAAGATGCTTAGAGATTAGAAAGATGAGCAAGAGGAATTATCAATGTATCACATTCAGACTGAGAAAAAAGAGAAGCTAATGCATCTGAGATAAATTAGTTCAGAACTGATTTTATATGGCTAATACATATTAAGTATAGAGAAATATACACATTAAATTACACTAAAACATTTTTCTTCTGGTTGAGAAAAGTCCAGTTTGTGATCAGTGTACTACCTAAACGGGCAATACTGTCTTTGGAAGAATACGTAGATAGATTGTGTAAAAGAGCAGACAAGTAATAGCTGAGTTTTACATGAGTAGGTGGATTGTAGGAGCAATTTGCTGTTGTTCCAGCAAAAGCAAATAAAAATCAGTGGTTAAGTACACTGATTTAAGAAGAAAGACTGAAATGTAATGACTGAGCAAACAAGGAATGGAGAGGAAGACTACTATAATCTGCATGCCTGAAATAGCTGTAAGCATTTAGAGAAAATATGACTTATTTAGCATTACCACAAATTTGATATCATATTAGGAAAATGTTCTTTATTAGGTGAAAGCAACCTCTTACCATATTACATCAAGAATTAAAAAATAAATACATAGAAGCTGTAAAGCACAACCTAGTGTCAATTAATGGAAACCTAAAATACACTGTAGGCTGCCGCTCACTAGCATATGGAAATGCTGAGTCTCTTCAACGCCCCTCAGTGTGAACGAGTGTTGCAGAGTCCCTAAATTGTTAGATCTAACCTATTCTTTTTTTTTTTTTCCCCAACAATATCCAAATTATAGGAGAGGAGACTTCCCAAGTGCTCCATTCAGCAAGCCCAATCCCACACAAGCTCTAAAATATTTCCCCTTCCCCAGTGTGGTGACATGCACGCTGCAGGCAGACTGACAACTACCTCCTCCAGTTAGAACATATAATCATCAATACCCTTCTGAGCTCATTGAAAATGTGACTAACTCGAGCCTCAGCTCATACGCTGTCAAATCCCACTTGGTGAGTCTTGTTCCTGTTCCAGCTGGAGATGGGCCCACGCTGGAATTTGGGAATCCAGTTTTCACGTTCCAAAACTGAACAAAGAGACTCGGACTCATTTCTAGCCTTAGTCTCCTGAACTGCAGTCGTGTC
>VYZV01011968.1:51134-64363 GCA_013401275.1 Pandion haliaetus | reverse complement strand
CCCCCAATATCTTTCTTTTTTTTTGCTAAACTGCAAAGCTAATTTTCTCTCAGGTGAACATTTGCCACTGGTTCCTTTATAGGTGGACTTTTGCTAGATAAAAATGTCTGTGGAAACAAAAGAATGGCTCATTCTAGCTGTGAAAGCATAGGAATTATCTGTGAGAGTGGGAAGTCTGAACACGTTTGGGTTTTTTTCAGTGCTTTTTAGCATATTTTTCTAAAAAGCAGATGCTTCAAATGTGAGAGCCCAAAACCAGTCATGTGGCAGAAATTTGGAAGAACAGTAAAAGCTGTCAAAAGCTAGCAAAACTGTATGAAGTATACTTTTAAGCATAAGATGAAGAGTTCATTCTTTTCATGCTCTCTCAACAGTTTAGGCACGTCCTTGCCAGTCTACTCTTTAGAATTTTTACTCTATATTGGTGCAAAAATGGCAGTAGAAGACCACTGGAATATAATGGTTAGCAAACAACTTTTAATCCTGACATTCGTCCTCTTCCCTTCCAATCTTACCAGAATTTTGACTAGAACAATTGGCATAACCAGGGTACAGCTTTAAAATAACATCATTGTAAAATATTCTTTAAACTACTCCAAATAAAGAAGATGTCTATGGTAGACATAAATCAAGTATATGCAAGAGAGATTGCAAGCATGTAGTAGAGGGCTGATTAATAGGAACATTAGATAAAATAAGCACTTAGGTTCAATGCTTGCGGATTTCTTGTAAAAATACAGACATATGGAAAGTAGGCAAAAGAATTCAGAATAAGGTTTTAAATAAAATCAAACCGAAGATGTATTACTGTATATGCTGTATAAGCATAGATGTTAGTGGGAAAACAATTGCTTCTTCATCATGGCTTCAGTCAGTCAATGGATATTCTAGCCAGTAAATCAGTGGAGTCTGTCATTATTGAGAGCTCATCATGAAACAGTTGCAGAGGTTAGATGTAAAAAACTTGTCATATGTGTTTAAGTGAAGAATAACTATTAACTTTTCAATATTCATCAAAAGCACAAAGGCTATCTTTATGTTTTCTAATATTTATGAATAAATGGCATTTTTGTTAGTTATCATACCTAAACAGCAGTGTAACAATTCAAGCATTAATTACAAAATGTTGATGACACTTCTGGTATACTGAACTGACTCTGCAGGATTGCATATATTTGCCCTGGAAGAAAGATAGACTCATCAGTCTCGAAGGAAAGTGTTTGCTGAGAATATGAAGACATGAGCTGACCAGTGGTGGAGCTTCAGAAATTAGGCGGACTTGATTTCAAAGGAGATAGACCAGCCGTGAATCTCATCATTCACAGCTCAGAGAACACTTAAACTATCTAATCTCTCCCACTGCACTGTAGGAATTGTCACCCTCATATGTTTTCATAATGCTTTATACAGTTGTTATGGGTTTGTGTGGCGCGGTTTCTTTGGCAGCGGGGGAGGAGGCCGCAGGGGTGGCTCCTGTGAGAAGCTGCTGGAAGCTTCCCTGGTGCCAAAGAGTCGGACCCACCTCTGCAGCCCAGACAGGGAGTGACAGTGGCAGCGCCTCTGGGAGAACTGATTTAAGAAGGGGAACCGGCAGTGTGGGGGTTGGGAAAAACATGAGAGGAACCTCTCTGCCGATACCGAGGTCAGTGAAGAAGGAGGGGGAGGAGGGGGCACCTGAGGAGGCTGATGGCCCTGCAGCCCGTGCTGAGACGGCAGGCTGTCCCCCTGCAGCCCAGGGAGGTGAACGGTGGAGCGCAGGCTCCCGAAGATGGCCGTGACTCCATGGGAAAATCTGCACTGGAGCAGCGTGTGACTGGAGAGCAGCCCGCGGAAAGGACTCAGGCCAGGGAAGTTCGGGAAGAACTGAAGCCCGCGGAAAGGACTCACGTTGGAGAAATTAATGAAGGACTGTCTCCCGTGGGAAGGACTCCACGGTGGAGCAGGGGACGTGAGGAATCTTCCCCCTGAGGAAAGGAGTGGCAGAGACAATGTGAGGCGAGCTGACCTCAACCCCCATCCCCTGTTCCCCTGTGCCACCGGGGGGAGGAGGGAGAGAGAACCAGGAATGGAGCTGAGCCGGGAAGGCGGGAGTGGTGGGGGGAGGTGTTCTGAGGTTTGGTTTTACTTCCTAAAATCCTTGGGTTTGATTTGATTGGTAGTAAATTAAATTGATGTTGTTTCTTCCCCAAGTTGAGCCTGTCTTTTGCCCATGGCCATAAGTGGGGAGTGATCCCTCCCAGTCCTTGTCTTGACCCACGAGCCTGCCTTTGGATTTTCTCCTCATCCCAACGTGGCCAGGCGTGGGGGTGGGGGGTGAGTGAGCGGCTGCCTGGTGCTTTGTTACCGGCTGGACTGAGACCGAAACCACGACAACAGTTTATACAAAGGCATTTAAAGACTTCTGTAATTTTATATAGAAATTATTCTGAAGTCAAATAAATTTCATTGCTAGGTATGGCTTCCTAATAATCTTAAATTAATCTTAGCTCAGTTTCTCCAAAAAGGGGCAAACAAACAAAAAAGAAAAAATAAAAAATATCAGTAGACAAGTGTCCTCTTACCTCCAATTAAAAAAAAACCAGAGGCACAACTTCATTGTTACACCTCCATATACACTATTTTTCTTAGAAGTACTGGCATAAAGTTGAAAAGATTGATTCACTTTTATTCACAATGATGGTCCAGAAAAGGATGCGTTTCTTGACTAAAATTTTGGGAAATATGTACCTGTATTTTTCAGTGTAGCAGAATGTCACTGTACTAAATTCCTTGGGTTGGTGCACTTGTGTTCTCATGTGTCCAGTGTGGTGTCTGTGCTACTAAGAGTCTTAGGTTTGTCTTAGAGTTTAGGGTTACCAAGACAAAAATTTTTGTGTATTAATGGCAATATGCACTTTCCAGTTCTCTAAAATTTGTTGTATTCTGTGTCAGGTTTCATTACAATAACCAATTATCTTTGACATGTAGTCTTACAAAATGCTTCTTGAAAAATGCATACTGTCCACGTCATACTTTTCTATCACAGCAGCATTATCTTCAAAGAGTTCTATCAACTTAGTTATGCAAGGCATTCCTATTATACATTCATATTGGCTGACTCTAATGGAATTAAGCTTTGCTCAGTGCTCCCTTGCCAGTTGCAACAAAAATTGTTTTCAATATGTATTAAAAAATGTTAAGCTAGCTGGCAATTATATATTTTACCCTATCTCATGACTTATTTGAATAGTGGGCTGTGGTCTCAACGTTTTTAGTTCTTCAGGAACTGGTTCTGCCATCACAGAATATTGACTGTGAAAGCTCAGTTAATGTTTGGCTAATTGGAAAGCATTAGTAAGCAAATCATACTCATGAATTTAAATGACAGAAACACAGAAGAAAACCAGCAAATTTCAGAGTGTGCAAGAGAGGAGTCTAAAATTCAGAAGAAAATTGGCAGTGTTAATAACCAGAAGACTACAATAATGCTAAAGAAAATTAACTTTATGATGCTGTAAATATAACACCTTCAAAAACAAGGACGTGGAGGCTTGGAGAACTTAAAAAAAAAAAAAAACCTCATGTGTTTTTTTTACCCCCTAAGTAGGAGGGTTATGTTTGTTATATTCATCATTTTTGTGCCATAGGCATAATTGCATTTTAATGCTTGAATTGCATTTATTAGTAGATTATCAACTTAAGTACTTGTTTTGGAATGAAATGCAATATATAGATATAAAATTAGATATATTAACTGTTTACTAATGGTGTATCATCAAGACTGTTACCAGACTAAGAAATATATAATAGTAAATTATAGAGTATAAGAAAAAATAATACAAAATGGGAAATGAAAAGAGGTTTAAAGACACAGTAAAGAAAGGAATAGTTTTTCATATCTATGTGAAGGCAGTTTACAACCAATACGGGCATTATATTGCAGAATGAAAAGTAGTAAATGTATCCTGTACAGCTTCAAAATGGAACCACACTTTTGCATTTATGTTCATCTTAGAGGGAAGGAATAGGTCAGGAAAAAGATATTTTGTTAGGAGACAGAATATTATGCTAAAGAACTTCTTCCAAACAGTCTGAACAATCTGAAAAAAAAGCATGTTTCAATCTGAAAAAAATCATGCTTGTAGAGATGGATTTTTTTTTTTTTTTTAATATTGGAGAAATGTTTTAGTTCCCAATGGCAACTGGATCTATCGTGATATGTGTGAATTCAATCTCAAAGAAAAGTAAGCAAGACGTTAGAAGGCTGTAAATCACCCACACTTTGAAGCACTGGGAAATAATCCATTGATTATGTTGTGGGAGTACAGTTAGATACTAGAAACTTAATTAATATTTTGTTGAAAAGTGGATATTGTTGTCTTGCAGAACTTTCTCAGTAGACAAATAGCCAGTTTGTCTCCTACACTGAGAACAAAATCATTATCAGTAAGTTGAGTGCTGTAACTTAAGCAAATTATAGATCTTTTTTCCTTCCCACTTAAATCAATGGGAATTCTGATCTGCTGAAGTACAGTTAGTGTTGTGCACAGAAACAAGTTATACTTAGGTTACGTAGGAAGCACAATTAAGACAAACCTAAATTAGCTACATATCCCATTTACTTGATACTTTAGAATTGTAGTCTTATTCTGACATTATTTAAAACATAGACGTAGTATTTCCAACTGGGGGCTCACTAAAATAATGCAACGTGACTCTTTGTTAGCTTTTTTTCTTGGTGAAAGAGGGTATGTGTACGCGTCTTTTCCCGGGTGACAAGTGATAAGACAAGAGGAAACGGCTGCAAGTTGCACCAGGGGAGGTTTAGATTGGATATTAGGAAAAATTTTTTCATCAAAAGGGTTATCAAGCATTGGAACAGGCTGCCCAGGAAAGTGGTTGAGTCACCATCCCTGGAGGTATTTAAAAGACATGTAGATGTGGCGCTTAGGGACATGTTTTAGTGGTGGACTTGGCAGTGTTACGTTTATGGTTGTACTTGATGATCTTCGGGGTCTTTTCCAACCTGAATGATTCTATGTATCAATCAGTCTAGGAGATAAATAATTTCAGTAGAAATCTCATCAGTTGCTAAGAAGTGGCATGTCACCTGAAGATTTTTTCTCAATTTTTTTTTTTTGCATTGAGTTGACCTCTTACTGTCTTTGAGAGAGGCTGGGAAAAAAGGTGAAAGGAAAGATACAAAAATATTTTTCTTTACTAAATATTTAATAAATTTGAGCATACACAAGCATGAATTCTGATTAAGTCAGCCATATCCTTTCAGATCCATGTCATGTATCACCCAGACAGTGGAAAACTGTTACAACTGGATGGATCCATTTTTTCCAAAAGATACTGAGAAACAGATTCAGAGAACTGCCACAGTCTTTAGACATGGTCTTATTTTTTTTTTTTTTTTTTTTTCCTATTAAAGATACATGCTCTGTAGGCACCTAAACCATTATGTTGGTGATGACATAAAAGCAATTGATTAAGTTCCTTACAAGTTTGGCTTACATAAATACATATATATTCATGCATTGTCAAAATACTTTTCAGTGAAATATTTCCTTTACTGTAAAAATCCACCTTTTGCTTGTGTTTACCACCTGTAAAGAGAACAGAGAAGATCAGTTGATAATTATACCATCAGATCTTGCACTGGCAGGGAAAAAATTATTCTTGTTAGCACATTATGCAGTCTCGGGAGTCATCTTTTGTGTAAATGAATGTAGTACCCTTGAAGGAAGCCAGACTGACAAGGCTCTTTACTCAGGTATTCCATTCAGGCTACATACAGCACAGGGAGCACCTTTGCAACTACCCTTCCTTCATCCTGCACTGAAGCAATGAAAGGCAAATCCTTGTGTTGATGTTGTCTTCCTCCTCCTCTATGAATTTTTTTCCAGGGGTATCATTAGAATCCATTTGTCAAATTATAGCTCTTTGAAACAGGAGGAAATCTAACCCATTCTTTTTCTTGTGAAATCTTATTCCATGCTGCTGTTTTTCTAGTGTTTTGTTTTATTAAAGTTAAGGTGTCATGTAGCGGGAACTTTCATCATTCTGATTAGAGAAAGGACTCCAAACAGTAGCGGGTTTGACCAGCTGCTATGGAAATTCATACTTCACAGATTTCCTTTGTTCTGAGTATGGATTTTCCAATGCCTGAAAATTTTCAAAAAGGGTGATTCTGGTTTGGGTCAATGTGCATACTGTACGTTCAGGAAACCGAGACTCTGGCTTCACAACAAATTTATTGGGGAAACTTTAGCAACTTGTTTTTCAATGTTCTTTTCCTAATAACTTTGTAGAGCTCCCTTCTGCATTGTTATTATTATTACATACACATTTATGCAGACAGAATGATTTTGCCTACCAACTGAGTTAATTTTGGAAACAGAATGGGCCTCCAGCACCTAGCTGGATAGGAACAATAATTATACTGCTTTAATGCCATGAAAAGCATTTATTTCTAGGGCCTAATAAAACATCAGTAGAAAGTATCTAAAAATTGGAGTGGTGCTATAGCCTTCTGCCATATTTTAATTCAGAATATTTGTTTGGTTCTTACAGAAGTCTTTGTTTATATGGTGGTTTAAGCCTGGCTGGATGCCAGGTGCCCACCAAAGCCGTTCTATCACTCCCCCCACCCCAGCTGGACAGGGGAGAGAAAATATAACAAAGGGCTCCCGGGTCGAGATAAGGACAGGGAGAGATCACTCAACCAATTACTGTCACAAGCAAAACAGATTTGAGGTGGGGAAAATTAACTCAATTTATTGCCAATCAACCAGAGTAGGGTAATGAGAAATAAAATCAGATCTCAAAACACCTTCCCTCCACCCTTCCCTTCTTCCCAGGCACAACTTCACTCCCGGATTCTCTACCTACCCCACCCAGCGGCAGAGGGGGACAGGGAATGGGGGTTACGGTCAGTTCATCACATGTTGTTTCTGCCGCTTCATCCTCGTCAGGGGCAGGACTCATCACACTCATCCCCTGTTCCAGCTTGGAGTCCCTCTCACGGGAGACAGTCCTCCACGAACTTCTCCAACGTGGGCCCTTCCCACAGGCTGCAGTTCTTCAAGAACTGCTCCAGCGTGGGTCCCCTCCATGGGCTGCAGTCCTTCAGGAGCAAACTGCTCCAGCGTGGGTCCCCCGCAGGGTCACAAGTCCTTCCAGAAAACCTGCTCCAGCGTGGGCACCTCTCTCCACACATCTGCAGGTCCTGCCAGGAGCCTGCTCCAGCGTGGGCTTCCTATGGGGTCACAGCCTCCTTCGGGCATCCACCTGCTCTGGCGTGGGGTTCTCCCCGGGCTGCAGGTGGATATCTGCTCCACCGTGGACCTCCATGGGCTGCAGGGGGACAGCCTGCCTCACCATGGTCTTCCCCACGGGCTGCAGGGGAATCTCTAGTCCAGCGCCTGGAGCACCTCCTCCCCCTCCTTCTTCACTGACCTTGGGGTCTGCAGGGTTGTTTCTCTTACATGTTCTCACTCCTCTCTCCAGCTGCCGTTACTGAGTCCCTGCAACCTTTTTTTCCTTCTTAAATATATTAACCCAGAGGCACTACCACTATGGCTTATTGGCTTCGCCTTGGCTGGCAGTGGATCCGCCTTAGAGCTGGCTGGTATTGGCTCTGTCAGACAAAGGGGAAGCTTCTAGCAGCTTCCCATCAGAAGCCACCCCTGCAAACCTCCCCCCCCCCGCTACCAAAACCTTGCCACACAAACCCAATACAATTTCTATTGTCACAGTTTATTTGGGTATTAAGTTTCATACTGTCATGGTTTGTATTGTTAGAGTTTATTTATTTACCACAGTTTCATTATTTTTTGTCGAGAGGAAGGCAAAAGTTCACCAAATTCATCAAGAACATTGTAAAAGAAAAAGGTACAAGACAGTGAAAACATTTGTATCAATAGTTTCATTTATTGCTCACTCTTTTTCTGGTTAGCCAGCAATTCCTGTAGCTGTTGACAAACTAGGAGAGTCTATTTAACTTTTCCAATAACTATTCTTTAGACCTAGCTTTAGGAAAAAATTCTTTAGTGTTTAAATAGCTACAGAGCTATTAACGTAGGGGAAGCCTTTCAGTTAAAATCTTAATCTTGGTAGTGGTTCAGATTGTTTTGACTTTCTTCATGAGAGGCGTAAACAGGTTAAAGAGCAGCTTGCACACTCCTTGTTTAGTCAGAATACTCCCTTTGCTCCCTTATTTGACTTTTATATCAAGTATACAGTAAAACAAGCTCTTCACACAGATTACACTGTTCAGCTATAAACTTTTAGTTATATCAGCTCTTCTTACCTTGCACTTTGGTCTCTTTCTACCTCTTTTTCCAGAAATGACAAGTACTTCTTTTTCATCCTGTTGTAGCTGTGGCTTCCACCAAGTTCATCAAGAACATTGTGAAAGTCTGTATCATTAACATAAACAGTGAGAAAAGTTCAAAATTTTCATTGAATAGGTATTAACTATGTGGGGAAAAACTGAAATTGAAAACTAATAAATTGAAGATCTTATAATTATTTTGAGTTTTGCCTGTGTGAGACTGAAAAATCTCCACATGTATTTAATATAATTTTTTTGGTGACTGGCAATGCCATTGTATGGATGGCATCATAACAAGCAGGAAAGGAAACTCCAACTTTGGAAATGAGTAACGGTAGTCTTGTTTCAGTAGTGATGAGGAACATATCATTGCATTAGAAACTAATAAGTTTTCATTTTTAAGATTACACTGATAATTTTAGAAGTAAGAAAAAGTTAAAATTAGCTGCAAATGCTTTTAGATCAGTTTTCACACCTTTCCATTTATTTTAATGGAATTGAATTTACTTGCTATCACCTTCAATGCCAGAGTAGATGTTCAAAACCAGATACCATTAGAAATACGTTTTTGGCATAATGTATTAAATTAGGAAAACACAATGGCAGCAAATGGCAGGATAAGCATGATTTACAATATGAGCTACACAGAGTATTTTTTGCTAGCAAGACTTCAGTAAATATGTTGACATGGACTGCATTTTAAGCATAGCATTTTAAGTTATGGTATGAAACCCACAGCATATTGTGAGAATGCAGCTTCAAAAATAACGCATATACAGTTTAGGACACATGGAATTATCCTGTGCTTATGAAGCAAAAGCACTTCAAAATGAAACTGTTCACATAGTATCCTCACTTGCCTTCAAAGTTTTCTCAGGATTTCTGTTGTTCAAACTCATCTCTTTTACTCTTTTAAATTATCTTTAAGAGAACAAGCCACACACTTCAGGCATATAACATAATCCGTAGCACTTAGCAGACAGCACTGTCCATTTTATCTAGAAGACATAGCCATCCATAAACAGAGTTTTGAACACCTTTGCATTTGCGCTCTAAACATGATTCTCCAGAATACTTCATCCAGTCTCTAGGGCTCTGTGCTGAAACAGTGGTTTGCCATCAGACAGTCATTTGCAGGATTCAGACCAGAAAACAAAGCTGATTCTAACTGAATGCAAGGGTCCTTGTGAGATCAGCACCTTGATGGTCAAGGTGCTGGCTCCTAGAATATGAGGTCTGAAGTTTGGTCCTACGTGCCATGGTCTGTGTGACACTGGGCTTAGTCTCTCTATACTTTTCTCCCACCTGTAAACGTGACTGAGAAGAACCCAGATAATATAGTTGCAGATGCTGGGTAAATATATAAAATAGAAAGTAAGTACAGCCTGTAATTCTAAAGACACATACGGATACCAAGGACTATTATTTTTGAACCTGCCATTCTGCATCGACGATTTTCACTGAAGAGTTGAAGAATTCAATACCCATCTGAAAGTAATCTCCCTTCAGGACATTATTTAATTTTTTTGTTTCTTGGTATGCTTGAAAGATCTGTAATTGTTTTAAATTACGTTATACATTACTTTGACATATTCACCTATTAAAGGAGCTTTGTAAAAACTGTATGGTATTACAATATAGTTTTCTTATGGTAGCAATCAATAACCACACAACTGCTTGAGGACATTGCATTTCTCAAAAAGACACTCATGAAGTATTGAGAAATACCTCAAGTTTTCCATTCAGAATTTTGCTAAGCAAGTGCATCTGTATCTTCTGAATAACATCCACAATTCTTTGTATGTGTTGCACATCATTGGTACCAATGCTTAGAGGGTTTGTAAAGAACAAGCAGAATATGTTCTCTATTTATAACGTTTTGGACAAACAGGCAAAATCTTAGCCTTGTGCAGTCTATTGTATTGAAAGCTTATAAATTTTGGGAAAGAGTGCATTTCACCTTATGGTTTCTCTATCTAATAAAATGTTACGTGTTTCATGACTTGGGAATTGAAAGATGGGGCGTAGGGGCAAAAACTTTGTTGTTGTTAATGTAGTGTGAGTAGACAGGTATGAGGAAATCTAGACAGATTATTAAGGTGGGAAGAAATATCCACATATCTTCCATTAATTTAACTTTAGACGTTAATAGATCAATTGCTTTACACAACCACTGTCAACTCAGGAAAACAGCTTGTCACTCATTTTGCAAATCTACCAATTCAGATCACATTCACAGACAACAGAACCAGAAACAATAAATGAAAACTTTGCCACCTCTGCTGTCATCTGTTGAAGCAATATATATTCTTTAAGAAAAATATTACAGGAGTACAAAAATGAGTCACAGAAGACTTTCTACTTCTTTATGGTTCTGTAACAGTATAGAATACTGGCCTTTCATGGAAATGAACTAGTTTTTTCCATGTGGTTGGGGATCTCAATAGCTACCACCACTGCTCCTGCTGTTGAAAGGTAAAACATCACTAATAGCACCAGAAGCTGTGAAGAAATCTGTCTTCTTGTAGGTGAATGAAATTGAATGCCACTTTGTACCTTATTCTAAGTGACTCTGTACATTTAGAGGCACAGTAAATTCATGTTCATTCCACAGTGTAAAACTTTCAATACCTGTTCCATTTTCCCGAGAGAATTCCAGAAATCTGTAAAAGCCTTTGAGTCGATTTTCATCAATTTCATTCCCAAACTGCACAGCCACTGGAGGAGAATAAGCCCTGAATATTTTTGCAAACAAACTCTCCAAGGCTTTGAACTTAAATAAGAAGTTCTTATCAGTCAAGTCAGAAAACTGATTAATCCAGCCTGATACTTTATTTGTTCTACTAATATGTCAGTTACCAATTTGTAGTATCATACAGTTTGAATGGGTTTTAATATTCATTGATCCAAATACCCTATTTAGTTTTCATAGCGAATCTTTCCTTAGTCAAAAGATTCGAATTTTTTTTGAGGAGAGGGACTTGTCTGCACATCTTCCTTTATAAAAGAAGTGTAGCTATATCTGCTTTGAAAATCTCAAACCCCAGTACTAGGAAATTGCTTTATTTCCCTTTTTTAAAATAAGTTCTCTTTAAATCATTGGACTAAATTTTCTGTTTTCTACAGCATTAATCTGACAGGGAATTTTCATGACTGAGATCAAGACAATTTGTCTCTGAAAGGATATTTTACATCTTTATTTGCTCTTATCCCTGCTAGTATGATAGTGTTAAACTGACAGCTTCCAACATTATGGAATTGCACATGTGCAGCATTCTTCTCAGATAGTGCTTTATATTTGCAGGACGTTTTATACTGGCATATAGTAAGAAGGGATGTCAAGTCAGCATCACAGTAATTCAGTTCTCTAAGATTTATTGTGATAATCCATAACATCTAGAGATGATGAGGGACCTGAACTCTTTGATCATAGTAATATTCTTTAGAAAATTGATTTTTTTAAAGTATATGTTTGGAAATTAACGCTAGCTATGACAGCCTTTATTGGGTACACTTCAAATGGTTTCAGGTCAACTTGCCTCCAAATGAGAAGTGTGTATGTAAAGGCCAAATACTGTAAATGACAATTCATACCAGAAAGCTGCATCTAAGGCACTAAAGTACAGTTCTAGCTGTGCAACTGCACACATTGCTGGCACAATTACAGGTATCTGTATTTTAAGGTAGTGTGTTACGGCTAATCCCAGCTTGGACTCCAGCTTCAGTGCTTCACAGTTGGTTTACTGCTGACACTTGCTATGCTTTCTTTGCCTGGACTTCTTGTATCACAGATACTACTGCACCTCTTTCCTTTTTGAGAGTAGCAACATGAATGGAGAATCACATGGCTGAGTAAATCAAATCTGTAGGAGATACAGGACATACTCAAGTGAGCCCTTTATGTTGTACTTGTCAATGGTCTATTCTATAGTTTGTAAAAGACATTATGTTCCTCATGTTAAAGTGTACTTTCTATTAAGCTTTCATTGAGAACTGAGAGCTGTGAGAGCCCCAAACTGCCAGAGCTTTGAGGTAGTGCTGCCTGAACCTTTTCCTTATAAAGAGCTTTCCAAAGAGGATCCAAATGGCTTTGAAGTTCAAAAAGCCAGGTTCTCTTAGGCTATGAACTGGAATAATTAATAAAAGCTATAGAAAACTCCAAGTGGCCAGATGGAGCAGAAAGGAAATACAAGGTTTATAAATCAGGGACCTCCTTCTTCTTGTGACCTTGCAGGATGATCTTTGCTTTCAGTCATCTCCTCGCTGCTGTGTTCCTACGAGCTCTGACAGTGCTTATTGGTCCTAGGCAGTATCTCCTATTGGTCTGCTCATAGCCCTTTGCTGCTCTTAGCAATCATTTAGGCTCTTTCTGAGCTGCAGAATCCATGTGTGCTTGCTCTTTCTTCGCCTTTTCCTGTCTCTGCCCTGCAGTAACCGAGGCTGCTGCACTTCCAAAAGAAACGTGCAGCTTCTGCCACCTCCCAGGGGACACCACCACACTGTTACTCCTTTTAAAGGAATGAGAACAGACAAATTTAACAGTTTGATCAAAAGGAAAGAAGCAGGTTTGCGTATCAAACACTACATGTGTACATTGCAGAGTGACTGTTATGGGTTTGTGTGGCGTGGTTTTCCTTGGTGGCAGGGGAGGGGGGCTGCAGAGGCGGCCCCTTTAAGAAGCTGCTGGAAGAATTCGCCGCCCCAAGATGTCGGACGCGCCACAATGTCGGACCTGCCTCTAGGAGGGGAGTGACGGTGGTAGCGCCTCTGGGAGAACATATTTAAGAAGGGGAACTGGCAGTGTGGGGGTTGGGAAACCTGAGAGGAACATCTCTGCAGATACTGGAGTCAGTGAAGAAGGAGGGGGAGGAGGGGCGCCTGAGGAGGCTGATGGCTCTGCAGCCCGTGG